>JAFEMH010004203.1:42500-221879 GCA_022495995.1 Adenophora triphylla var. japonica | reverse complement strand
CCTCCAACACAAATCCCAAGGTGCAAACACCTCCAAACACATACCACGCGGCACAAAAGCCTCCAAACACAAATCTCGAGGCCCAAATGCCTCCAAACACAAATCCCAAGGCTCAAATGCCTCCAAACACAAATCCCGAGGCACAATGCCTCCCAAAAAAATCTCGAGGCACAAACACCTCCAAACATAAATCCCGAGGCACAAACGCCTCCAAAACACAAATCGCAAGGTGCAAACGCCTCCTAACACAAACCCCGAGGTGCAAACGCCTCCAAACACAAATCCCGAATCACAAACGCCTCCAAACACAAATCCTGAGGCACAAACGTATCCATACACAAATCCCGAGGCGCAAACGCCTCCAACACAAATCGCGAGGTGCAAATGCCTCCAAACACAAATACCGAGGCACAAACGTCTCCAAACACAAAACACGAGGCACATATGCCTCCATACACAAATCCCGAGGTGCAAAGGCCTCCAAACACAAACCCCGAGGCGCAAATGCCTCAAAACATAAATCCCGAGGCGCAAATGCCTCCAAACACAAATCCCAAGGTGCAAACGCCTCCAAACACATACCCCGCGGTGCCAAGCGCCTCCCGAGCACAAATCCAGGGACCCCGAATGCCTCCAAACACAAATCCAGAGCCTGAAATGCCTCCAAACCTAAATCCCGAGGCATAAACGCCTCCAAACACAAATCCCGAGGCACAAATGCCTTCAAAACAAAACTCGAAGCGAAAATGCCTCCAAACACAAATCTCGAGGCACAAACGCCTCCAAAACACAAATCCCGAGACACAAACGTTTCCAAAACACAAATTACGACGCGCAAATGCCTCCAAACACAAATCTCGAGGCACAAACGCCTCCAACACACAAATCACAACGCGCAAATGCCTCCAAACACAAATCTCGAGGCACAAACGCCTCCAAACACAAAGTACGAGGCAAAAACGCCTCCAAACACAAATCCTGAGGCGCAAATGCCTCCAAGCACAAATCCCGAGGCACAAACGCCTCCAAACACAAATCCCGAGGTGCAAACGCCTCCAAATACAAACCCTGAGGCACAAACGCCTCCAAACACAAATATCGAGGCATAAATGCCTCCAAACACAAATCCTAAGACACAAACGCCTCCAAATCACAAATCCCTAGGCACAAACGCTTCCAACACACAAATCACGACGCGTAAATGCCTCCAAACACAAATCTCTAGGCACAAACGCCTCCAAACACAAAGTACGAGGCAAAAATGCCTCCAAACACAAATCCTGAGGCGGAAATACCTCCAAACACAAATCTCGAGGCACAAACGCCTCCAACACACATATCCCGAGGCACAAACGCCTCCAAATACAAATCTCGAGGTGCAAACGCCTCCAAATACAAACCTTGAGGTGCAAACATCTCCAAACACAAATCCCGAGGCATAAACTCCTCCAAACACAAATCCCAAGGTGCAAACGCCTCCAAAAACATACCCCGAGGCGCAAACGTCTCCAAACACAAATCTCGAGGCACAAACGCCTCCAAAACACAAATCCCAAGGCATAAACGCCTCCAAACACAAATCCCGAGGCGCAAACACCTCCAAACACAAATCCCGAAACACAAATGCCTCTAAACACAAATCCCGAGATACAAACGCCTCCAAACACAAATCCCGAGGCGCAAATGCCTCCACACACAAATCTCAAGGCTTAAACGCCTCCAAACACAAACCCCAAGGCCCAAACGCCTCCAAACACAAATCACGACTCGCAAATGCCTAAAAACACAAATCTCGAGGCACAAACGCCTCCAAACACAAATCCCGAGGAGCAAACGCCTCCAAACACAAATCCCGCGGCACAAACGCCTCCAAACACAAATCCCGAGGCTCAAACGCCTCCAAACACAAATCTCGAGGCACAATGCCTCCCAAAAAAAATCCCGAGGCACAAACACCTCCAAACACAAATCCCGAAGCACAAACGCCTCCAAAACACAAATCTCGAGGCACAAATGCCTCCAAACACAAATCCCAAGGTGCAAACGCCTCCTTACACAAACCCCAAGGCGCAAACGCCTCCAAACACAAATCCCAAGGTACAAACGCCTCCAAACACAAATCCCGAAGCACAAACGCCTCCAAACACAAATCTCAAGGCACAAACGCCTCCAAACACAAATCCTGAGGCCCAAATGCCTCCAAAATCAAATCTCGAGGCTCAAACGCCTCCAAACACAAATCACGATGCACAAACGCCTACAAACACAAATTCCGAGGTACAAACGCCTCCAAACACAAATCCTGAGGCTGAAATGCCTCTAAACACAAATCTCGAGGCGCAAATGCCTCCAACCACAAATCCCGAGGTGGAAACACCTCCAAACACAAATCCCGAGGTACAAACACCTCCAAACACAAAACACGAGGCAGAAATGCCTCCATACACAAATCCCGAGGCGCAAAGTCCTCCAAACACAAACCCCAAGGCACAAACACCTCCAAACATAAATCCCGAGGCACAAACGCCTCCAAAACACAAATCCCAAGGTACAAACGCCTCCTAACACAAACCCCGAGGTGCAAACGCCTCCAAACACAAATCACAAGGCACAAACGCCTCCAAACACAAATCCTGAGGCACAAATGCATCCATACACAAATCCCGAGGCGCAAATGCCTCTAAGCACAAATCACGATGTGCAAACGCCTCCAAACACAAATCCCGAGGCACAAACGCCTCCAAACACAAAACACGAGGCACATATGCCTCCATACACAAATTTCGAGGCGCAAAGGCCTCCAAACTCAAACCCCGAGGCGCAAATGCCTCCAAACATAAATCCCGAGGCGCAAACGCCTCCAAACACAAATCCCAAGGTGCAAACGCCTCCAAAAACATACCCCCGAGGCGCAAACGTCTCCAAACACAAATCTCTAGGCATAAATGCCTCCAAAACATAAATCCCAAGGCATAAACGCCTCTAAACACAAATCTCAAGGCGCAAACGCCTCCAAACACAAATTCCAAAACACAAATGCCTCTAAACACAAATCCCGAGGCACAAATGCCTCCAAACACAAATCCCGAGGCGCAAACGCCTCCACACACAAATCTCGAGGCTCAAATGCCTCCAAACACAAACCCCGAGGCCCAAACACCTCCAAACACAAATCACGACTCGCAAATGCCTAAAAACACAAATCTCGAGGCACAAATGCCTCCAAACACAAATTCAGAGGAGTAAACGCCTCCAAACACAAATCCCGCGGCACAAACGCCTCCAAACCCAAATCTCGAGGCTTAAACGCCTCCAAACACAAATCCCGAAGCACAATGCCTCCCAAAAAAAATCCCGAGGCACAAACACCTCCAAACACAAATCCCGGTGCACAAATGCCTCCAAAACACAAATCCCGAGGCACAAACGCCTCTAAACACAAATCCCAAGGTGCAAACGCCTCCAAACACAAATCCCAAGGTACAAACACCTCCAAACACAAATCGCGAAGCACAAACGCCTCCAAACACAAATCTCGAGGCACAAATGCCTCCAAACATAAATCCCGAGGCCCAAACGCCTCCAAAAACAAATCTCGAGGCTCAAACGCCTCCAAACACAAATCACGATGTGCAAACGCCTACAAACACAAATCCTGAGGTACAAACGCCTCCAAACACAAATCCCGAGGCCAAAATGCCTCTAAACTCAAATCTCGAGGCGCAAATACCTCCAAGCACAAATCCTAAGGTGCAAACACCTCCAAACACAAATCCCGAGGCACAAACACCTCCAAACACAAAACACGAGGCAGAAATGCCTCCATACACAAATCCCGAGGCGCAAAGGCCTCCAAACACAAACCCCGAGGCACAAATGCCTCCAACACAAATCCCGAGGCACAAATGCCTCCAAACACAAATCCCAAGGTGCAAACGCCTCCAAACACATACCATGCGGCACAAAAGCCTCCAAACACAAATCTCGAGGCCCAAATGCCTCCAAACACAAATCTCAAGGCTCAAACGCCTCCAAACACAAATCCCGAGGCACAATGCCTCCCAAAAAAAATCTCGAGGCACAAACACCTCCAAACATAAATCCCGAGGCACAAACGCCTCCAAAACACAAATCCCAAGGTGCAAACGCCTCCTAACACAAACCCCAAGGTGCAAACGCCTCCAAACACAAATCACAAGGCACAAACGCCTCCAAACACAAATCCCGAAGCACAAACGCCTCCAAACACAAATCCTGAGGCACAAACGCATTCATACTCAAATCCCGAGGCACAAATGCCTCCAAGCACAAATCGCGAGGGGCAAACGCCTCCAAACACAAATCCCGAGGCACAAACGCCTCCAAACACAAAACACGAGGCACATATGCCTCCATAAATAAATCCCGAGGCGCAAAGGCCTCCAAACACAAACCCCGAGGTGCAAATGCCTCCAAACATAAATCCCGAGGCGCAAACACCTCCAAACACAAATCCCAAGGTGCAAACGCCTCCAAAAACATACCCCGAGGCGCAAACGTCTCCAAACACAAATCTCGAGGCACAAATGCCTCCAAAACATAAATCCCAATGCATAAACGCCTCCAAACACAAATCCCGAGGTGCAAACGCCTCCAAACACAAATCCCGAAACACATATGCCTCTAAACACAAATCCCGAGGCACAAACGCCTCCAAACACAAATCTCGAGGCACAAACACCTCCACACACAAATCTCGAGGCTCAAACGCCTCCAAACACAAACCTCGAGGCCCAAACGCCTAAAAACACAAATCTTGAGGTACAAACGCCTCTAAACACAAATCCCGAGGAGCAAACGCCTCCAAACACAAATCCCGAGGCTCAAACGCCTCCAAACACAAATCCCGAGGCACAATGCCTTCCAAAAAAAATCCCGAGGCACAAACACCTCCAAACACAAATCCCGGGGCACAAACGCCTCCAAAACACAAGTCCCGAGGCACAAACGCCTCCAAACACAAATCCCAAGGTGCAAACGCCTCCTAACACAAACCCCAAGGCGCAAATGCCTCCAAACACAAATCCCAAGGTACAAACGCCTCCAACACAAATCTCGAAGCACAAACGCCTCCAAACACAAATCTCGAGGCACAAACGCCTCCAAACAAAAATCCCGAGGCCCAAACGCCTCCAAAAACAAATATCGAGGCTCAAACGCCTCCAAACACAAATCACGATGCGCAAACGCCTACAAACACAAATCCCGAGGTACAAACGCCTCCAAACACAAATCCCGAGGCCGAAATGCCTCTAAACACAAATCTCGAGGCGCCAATGCCTCCAAGCACAAATCCTGAGGTGCAAACACCTCCAAACACAAATCCCGAGGCACAAACACCTCCAAACATAAAACACGAGGCAGAAATGCCTCCATACACAAATCCCGAGGCGCAAAGGCCTATAACACATAAACCCCGAGGCACAAATGCCTCCAACACAAATCCCAAGGCGCAAACGCCTCCAAACACAAATCCCAAGGTGCAAACGCCTCCAAACACATACCCCACGACACAAAAGCCTCCAAACACAAATCTCGAGGCCCAAATGCCTCCAAACACAAATCCCATGGCTCAAACGCCTCAAAACACAAATCACGAGGCACAATGCCTCCCAAAAAATTCCCGAGGCACAAACACCTCCAAACATAAATCTCGAGGCACAAACGCCTCCAAAACACAAATCCCAAGGTACAAACGCCTCCTAACACAAACCCCGAGGTGCAAACGCCTCCAAAAATATACCCCCGAGGCGCAAACGTCTCCAAACACAAATCTCGAGGCACAAATGCCTCCAAAACACAAATCCCAAGGCATAAACGCCTCCAAACACAAATCTCAAGGCGCAAACGCATCCAAACACAAATCCCAAAACACAAATGCCTCTAAACACAAATCCCGAGGCACAAATGCCTCCAAACACAAATCCCGAGGCGCAAACGCATCCACACACAAATCTCGAGGCTCAAACGCCTCCAAACACAAACCCCGAGGCCCAAACACCTCCAAACACAAATCACGACTCGCAAACGCCTAAAAACACAAATCTCGAGGCATAAACGCCTCCAAACACAAATTCCGAGGAGCAAACGCCTCCAAACACAAATCCCGCGGCACAAACGCCTCCAAACACAAATCTCGAGGCTTAAACGCCTCCAAACACAAATCCCGAGGCACAATGCCTCCCAAAAAAAATCCCGAGGCACAAACACCTCCAAACACAAATCTCGGGGCACAAACGCCTCCAAAACACAAATCCCGAGGCACAAACGCTTCCAAACACAAATCCCAAGGTGCAAATGCCTCCTAACACAAACCCCAAGGCGCAAACGCCTCCAAACACAAATCCCAAGGCACAAACGCCTCCAAACACAAATCCCGAAGCACAAATGCCTCCAAACACAAATCTCGAGGCACAAATGCCTCCAAACACAAATCCCGAGGCCCAAATGCCTCCAAAAATAAATCTCGAGGCTCAAACGCCTCCAAACACAAATCACGATGTGCAAACGCCTACAAACACAAATTTCGAGGCCAAAAAGCCTCTAAACACAAATCTCGAGGCGCAAATGCCTCCAAGCACAAATCCCAAGGTGCAAACACCTCCAAACACAAATCTCGAGGCACAAACACCTCCAAACATAAAACACGAGGTAGAAATGCCTCCATACACAAATCTCGAGGCGCAAAGGCCTCCAAACACAAACCCCGAGGTGCAAATGCCTCCAAACACAAACCCCGAGGTGCAAATGCCTCCAAACATAAATCCCGAGGCGCAAACACCTCCAAACACAAATCCCAAGGTGCAAACGCCTCCAAAAACATACCCCGAGGCGCAAACGTCTCCAAACACAAATCTCGAGGCACAAATGCCTCCAAAACACAAATCCCAATGCATAAACGCCTCCAAACACAAATCCCGAGGTGCAAACGCCTCCAAACACAAATCCCGAAACACATATGCCTCTAAACACAAATCCCGAGGCACAAACGCCTCCAAACACAAATCTCGAGGCACAAACACCTCCACACACAAACCTCGAGGCCCAAACGCCTAAAAACACAAATCTTGAGGTACAAACGCCTCTAAACACAAATCCCGAGGAGCAAACGCCTCCAAACACAAATCCCGAGGCTCAAACGCCTCCAAACACAAATCCCGAGGCACAATGCCTCCCAAAAAAAATCCCGAGGCACAAACACCTCCAAACACAAATCCCGAGGCACAAACGCCTCCAAAACACAAATCCCGAGGCACAAACGCCTCCAAACACAAATCCCAAGGTGCAAACGCCTCCTAACACAAACCCCAAGGCGCAAACGCCTCCAAACACAAATCCCAAGGTACAAACGCCTCCAAACACAAATTCCGAAGCACAAACGCCTCCAAACACAAATCTCGAGGCACAAACGCCTCCAAACACAAATCCCGAGGCCCAAACGCCTCCAAAAACAAATCTCGAGGCTCAAACGCCTCCAAACACAAATCACGATGCGCAAACGCCTACAAACACAAATCCCGAGGTACAAACGCCTCCAAACACAAATCCCGAGGCCGAAATGCCTCTAAACACAAATCTCGAGGCGCCAATGCCTCCAAGCACAAATCCTGAGGTGCAAACACCTCCAAACACAAATCCCGAGGCACAAACACCTCCAAACATAAAACACGAGGCAGAAATGCCTCCATACACAAATCCCGAGGCGCAAAGGCCTATAACACATAAACCCCGAGGCACAAATGCCTCCAACACAAATCCCAAGGCGCAAACGCCTCCAAACACAAATCCCAAGGTGCAAACGTCTCCAAACACATACCCCACGACACAAAAGCCTCCAAACACAAATCTCGAGGCCCAAATGCCTCCAAACACAAATCCCATGGCTCAAACGCCTCAAAACACAAATCACGAGGCACAATGCCTCCCAAAAAATTCCCGAGGCACAAACACCTCCAAACATAAATCCCGAGGCACAAACGCCTCCAAAACACAAATCCCAAGGTACAAACGCCTCCTAACACAAACCCCGAGGTGCAAACGCCTCCAAAAATATACCCCCGAGGCGCAAACGTCTCCAAACACAAATCTCGAGGCACAAATGCCTCCAAAACACAAATCCCAAGGCATAAACGCCTCCAAACACAAATCTCAAGGCGCAAACGCATCCTAACACAAATCCCAAAACACAAATGCCTCTAAACACAAATCCCGAGGCACAAATGCCTCCAAACACAAATCCCGAGGCGCAAACGCATCCACACACAAATCTCGAGGCTCAAACGCCTCCAAACACAAACCCCGAGGCCCAAACACCTCCAAACACAAATCACGACTCGCAAACGCCTAAAAACACAAATCTCGAGGCATAAACGCCTCCAAACACAAATTCCGAGGAGCAAACGCCTCCAAACACAAATCCCGTGGCACAAACGCCTCCAAACACAAATCTCGAGGCTTAAACGCCTCCAAACACAAATCCCGAGGCACAATGCCTCCCAAAAAAAATCCCGAGGCACAAACACCTCCAAACACAAATCTCGGGGCACAAACGCCTCCAAAACACAAATCTCGAGGCACAAACGCTTCCAAACACAAATCCCAAGGTGCAAATGCCTCCTAACACAAACCCCAAGGCGCAAACGCCTCCAAACACAAATCCCAAGGTACAAACGCCTCCAAACACAAATCCCGAAGCACAAATGCCTCCAAACACAAATCTCGAGGCACAAATGCCTCCAAACACAAATCCCGAGGCCCAAACGCCTCCAAAAATAAATCTCGAGGCTCAAACGCCTCCAAACACAAATCACGATGTGCAAACGCCTACAAACACAAATTCCGAGGCCAAAAAGCCTCTAAACACAAATCTCGAGGCGCAAATGCCTCCAAGCACAAATCCCAAGGTGCAAACACCTCCAAACACAAATCTCGAGGCACAAACACCTCCAAACATAAAACACGAGGTAGAAATGCCTCCATACACAAATCCCGAGGCGCAAAGGCCTCCAAACACAAACCCCGAGGCACAAATGCCTCCAACACAAATCCCGAGGCACAAACGCCTCCAAACACAAATCCCAAGGTGCAAATGCCTCCAAACACATACCCCGCGGCACAAAAGCCTCCAAACAAAAATCTCGAGGCCCAAATGCCTCCAAACACAAATCCCAAGGCTCAAACGCCTCCAAACACAAATCCCGAGGCACAATGCCTCCCAAAAAAAATCCCGAGGCACAAACACCTCCAAACATAAATCTCGGGCACAAACGCCTCCAAAACACAAATCCCAAGGTGCAAAAGCCTCCTAACACAAACCCCGAGGTGCAAACGCCTCCAAACACAAATCACAAGGCACAAACGCCGCCAAACACAAATCCCGAAGCACAAATGCCTCCAAACACAAATCCTGAGGCACAAACGCATCCACACACAAATCCCGAGGCACAAATGCCTCCAAGCACAAATCGCGAGGGGCAAACGCCTCCAAACACAAATCCCGAGGCACAAACGCCTCCATACACAAAACACGAGGCACATATGCCTCCATAAACAAATCTCGAGGCACAAACGTCTCCAAACACAAATCTCGAGGCACAAACGCCTCCAAAACACAAATCCCAAGGCATAAACGCCTCCAAACACAAATCCCGAGGCGCAAATGCCTCCAAACACAAATCCCGAAACACAAATGCCTCTAAACACAAATCCCTAGGTACAAACGACTCCAAACACAAATCTCGAGGCGCAAACGCCTCCACACACAAATCTCGAGGCTCAAACGCCTCCAAACACAAACCTCGAGGCCCAAACACCTCCAAACACAAATCACGACTCGCAAATGCCTAAAAACACAAATCTCGAGGTACAAACGCCTCCAAACACAAATCCCGAGGAGCAAACGCCTCCAAACATAAATCTCGAGGCTCAAACGCCTCCAAACACAAATCCCGAGGCACAATGCCTTCCAAAAAAAATCCCGAGGCACAAACACCTCCAAACACAAATCCCGAGGCACAAACGCCTCCAAACACAAATCCCAAGGTGCAAATGCCTCCTAACACAAACCCCAAGGCGCAAACGCCTCCAAACACAAATCCCAAGGTACAAACGCCTCCAAACACAAATCTTGAAGCACAAACGCCTCCAAACACAAATCTCGAGGCAAAAACGCCTCCAAACACAAATCCCGAGGCCCAAATGCCTCCAAAAACAAATCTCGAGGCACAAACGCCTCCAAACACAAATCACGATGTGCAAACGCCTACAAACACAAATCCCGAGGTACAAATGCCTCCAAACATAAATCCCGAGGCCGAAATGCCTCTAAACACAAATCTCGAGGCGCCAATGCCTCCAAGCACAAATCCTGAGGTGCAAACACCTCCAAACACAAATCCCGAGGCACAAACACCTCCAAACATAAAACACGAGGCAGAAATGCCTCCATACACAAATCCCGAGGCGCAAAGGCCTATAACACATAAACCCCGAGGCGCAAATGCCTCCAACACAAATCCCAAGGCGCAAACGCCTTCAAACACAAATCCCAAGGTGCAAACCCCTCCAAACACATACCCCGCGGCACAAAAGCCTCCAAACACAAATCTCGAGGCCCAAATGCCTCCAAACACAAATCCCAAGGCTCAAACGCCTCAAAACACAAATCCCTAGGCACAATGCCTCCCAAAAAAATCCCGAGGCACAAACACCTCCAAACATAAATCCCGAGGCACACACGCCTCCAAAACACAAATCCCAAGGTACAAACGCCTCCTAACACAAACCCCGAGGTGCAAACGCTTCCAAAAACATACCCCCGAGGTGCAAACGTCTCCAAACACAAATCTCGAGGCACAAATGCCTCCAAAACACAAATCCCAAGGCATAAACGCCTCCAAACACAAATCTCAAGGCGCAAACGCCTCCAAACACAAATCCCAAAACACAAATGCCTCTAAACACAAATCCCGAGGCACAAATGCCTCCAAACACAAATCCCGAGGCGTAAACGCCTCCACACACAAATCTCGAGGCTCAAACGCCTCCAAACACAAACCCCGAGGCCCAAACACCTCCAAACACAAATCACGACTCGCAAATGCCTAAAAACACAAATCTCGAGGCACAAACGCCTCCAAACACAAATTCAGAGGAGCAAACGCCTCCAAACACAAATCCCGCGGCACAAACGCCTCCAAACACAAATCTCGAGGCTTAAACGCCTCCAAACACAAATCCAAAGGCACAATGCCTCCCAAAAAAAATCTCGAGGCACAAACACCTCCAAACACAAATCTCGGGGCACAAACGCCTCCAAAACACAAGTCCCGAGGCACAAACGCCTCCAAACACAAATCCCAAGGTGCAAACGCCTCCTAACACAAACCCCAAGGCGCAAACGTCTCCAAACCCAAATCCCAAGGTACAAACGCCTCCAAACACAAATCCCGAAGCACAAACGCCTCCAAACACAAATCTCGAGGCACAAATGCCTCCAAACACAAATCTCGAGGCTCAAACGCCTCCAAAAACAAATCTCGAGGCTCAAATGCCTCCAAACACAAATCACGATGTCCAAACGCCTACAAACACAAATCCCGAGGTACAAACGCCTCCAAACACAAATCCCGAGGCCAAAATGCCTCTAAACACAAATCTCGAGGCGCAAATGCCTCCAAGCACAAATCCCAAGGTGCAAACACCTCCAAACACAAATCCCGAGGCACAAACACCTCCAAACATAAAACACGAGGTAGAAATGCCTCCATACACAAATCCCGAGGCGCAAAGGCCTCCAAACACAAACCCCGAGGCACAAATGCCTCCAACACAAATCCCGAGGCACAAACGCCTCCAAACACAAATCCCAAGGTGCAAACGCCTCCAAACACATACCCCGCGGCACAAAAGCCTCCAAACAAAAATCTCGAGGCCCAAATGCCTCCAAACACAAATCCCAAGGCTCAAATGCCTCCAAACACAAATCCCGAGGCACAATGCCTCCCAAAAAAAAAATCCCGAGGCCTGGCTTGCCTCCAAACATAAATCTCGGGCACAACGCCTCCAAACACAAATCCCGAGGTGCAAACGCCTCCTAACACAAATCCCCGAGGGTGCAAACGCCTCCAAACACAAATCGAGCCTGCAAACGCCTCCAAACACAAATCCCGAGGCACAAATGCCTCCAAACACAAATCCCGAGGCACAAACGCCTCCACACACAAATCTCGAGGCACAAACGCCTCCAAGCACAAATCCGAGCACAAATGCCTCCAAACACAAACCTCCGAGGCACAAACGCCTCCAAACACAAATCCCTAGGCGCAAATGCCTCCAAACACAAATCTCGAGCGCAGGCCTCCAAACACAAATCTCGAGGCAAACGCCTCCAAACACAAATCCCGAGGCAAACGCCTCAAACACAAATCCCGAGGCGAAATGCCTCCAAAGCACAAATCCTGAGGCGCCAACGCCTCCAAACACAAATCCCGAGGCAAACATGCCTCCAAACACAAATCCCGAGGCACAAACGCCTCCAAACACAAATCCCGAGGCACAAACGCCTCCAAACACAAACTCCGAGGCGCAAACGCCTCCGAACACAAATCCCGAGGCGCAAACGCCTCCAAACACAAATCTCGAGGCGCAAACGCCTCCAAACACAAATCCCGAGGCACAAGCGCCTCCAAACACAAATCTTGAGGCACAAACGCCCCAAAAACAAATCTCGAGGCGCAAACGCTGCCTCCAAACACAAACCCCAAGGCACAAACGCCTCAAAACACAAATCCCGAGGCGCAAACGCCTCCAAACACAAATCCTGAGGCACAAATGCCTCTAAACACAAATCCCGAGGCAAAACGCCTCCAAACACAAATCCCGAGGAGCAAATGCCTGCAAACTCAAACACCGAGGCGCAAATGCCTCCAAACACAAATCCCGAGGCAGAAATGCCTCAGAAAATAAATCCCGAGGCGCAAACACCTCTAAACACAAATCTCGAGGCTGAAATGCCTCCAAACACAAAATCCAAACTCCCGAGCGCAAACGCCTCCAAACACAAATCCCGAGGCACAAACGCCTCCAAACATAAAACACGAGGCAAACGCCTCCACAAATCCGGCGCACAAACCCCGAGGCACAAATGCCTCCAAACACAAATCCCGAGGCGCAAACGCCTCCAAACACAAATCCCAGGCACGACGCCTCCAAACACAGCCTGCCCAACACAATCCCGAGGCACAAATGCCTCCAAACGCCCGAAACACAAACGGCCTCCAATGCCTCAAACACAAATCCCGAGGCACAAATGCCTCCAAACACAAATCCAGGTGCAAAACGCTCCAACACAAATCCCGAGGCACAACGCCTCCAAACACAAATCTCGAGCACAAATGCCTCATAACACAAATCCCGAGGCTTAAAAGCCTCCAAACACAAACCCCGAGGCATAAACGCCTCCAAACACAAATCTCGAGGCATAAACGCCTCCAAATACAAATCCCGAGGCACAAAAGCCTCCAAACACAAACCCCGAGGCACAAATGCCTCCAAACACAAATCTCGAGGCACAAACGCCTCCAAACACAAATCTCGAGGCACAAACGCCTCCAAACACAAATCCCGAGGCACAAACGCCTCCAAACACAAATCTCGAGGCGCAACGCCTCCAAAACACAAATCCCGAGGCACAAACGCCTCCAAACACAAATCTTGAGGCGCAAACGCCTCCAAACACAAACCCCGAGCCTGATGCCTCCCAAAAAATCTCGAGGCGCAAACACCTCCAAACACAAATCTCGAGGCACAAACGCCTCCAAAACACAAATCCCGAGGCCTGAAACGCCTCCCAAACACAAATCCCGAGGCGCAAAAGCCTCCAAACACAAATCCCGAGGCGCAAAACGCCTCCAAACACAAACCCCGAGGCGCAAACGCCTCCTAACACAAATCCCGAGGCAAAAATGCCTCCAAACACAAATCTCGAGGCCCAAACGCCTCCAAAAACAAATCTCGAGGCTCAAACGCCTCCAAACACAAATCACGATGTCCAAACGCCTATAAACACAAATCTCGAGGTGCAAATGCCTCCAAACACAAATCCTGAGGCCAAAATGCCTCTAAACACAAATCTCGAAGCGCAAACGCCTCCAAGCACAAATCCCGAGGTGCAAACACCTCCAAACACAAATCCCGAGGCACAAACACTTCCAAACACAAAATACGAGGCAGAAATGCCTCCATACACAAATCTCGAGGCGCAAAGGCCTCCAAACACAAATCCCGAGGCAGAAATGCCTCCAAACACAAATCCAGAGGCATAAACGCCTCCAAACACAAATCCCGAGGCGCAAATGCCTCCAAACACATACCGCATGGCACAAACGCTTCCAAACACAAATCCCGAGGCACAAAACGCCTCCAAAAAAAATCCCGAGGCGCAAACGCCTCCAAACACAAATCCCGAGCCACAAACGCCTCCAAAACACAAATCCCGAGGTGCAAACGCCTCCTAACACAAAACCCGAGGTGCAAACGCCTCCAAACACAAATCCCGAGGCACAAACGCCTCCAAATACAAATCCCGAGGCAAAAATGCCTCCAAACACAAATCCCAAGGCACAAACGCATCCACACACAAATCCCGAGGCACAAATGCCTCCAAGCACAAATCGCGAGGGGCAAACGCCTCCAAACACAAATCCCGAGGCACAAACGCCTCCATACACAAAACACGAGGCACATATGCCTCCATAAACAAATCTCGAGGCGCAAAGGCCTCCAAACATAAACCCCGAGGTGCAAATGCCTCCAAACATAAATCCCGAGGCGCAAACACCTCCAAACACAAATCCCAAGGTGCAAACGCCTCCAAAAACATACCCCGAGGCGCAAACGTCTCCAAACACAAATCTCGAGGCACGAACGCCTCCAAACACAAATCCCGAGGCACAAACTCCTCCAAAACACAAATCCCGAGGCACAAATGCCTCCAAACACAAATCCCGAAACACAAATGCCTCTAAACACAAATCCCGAGGCACAAATGCCTCCAAACACAAATCTCGAGGCGCAAACGCCTCCAAACACAAATCTCGAGGAGCAAACGCCTCCAAACACAAATCCCGAGGCTCAAACGCCTCCAAACACAAATCACGACGCAAAACGCCTAAAAACACAAATCTCGAGGAACAAACGCCTCCAAACACAAATCTCGAGGAGCAAACGCCTCCAAACACAAATCCCGAGGCTCAAACGCCTCCAAACACAAATCCCGAGCACAATGCCTTCCAAAAAAAATCCCGAGGCACAAACACCTCCAAACACAAACTCGGGGCACAAACGCCTCCAAAACACAAGTCCCGAGGCACAAATGCCTCCAAACACAAATCCCAAGGTGCAAACGCCTCCTAACACACACCCCGAGGCGCAAACGCCTCCAAACACAAATCCCAAGGTACAAACGCCTCCAAACACAAATCCCGAAGCACAAACGCCTCCAAACCCAAATCTCGAGGCACAAACGCCTCCAAACACAAATCCCGAGGCCCAAACGCCTCCAAAAACAAATCTCGAGGCTCAAACGCCTCCAAACACAAATCACGATGCGCAAACGCCTACAAACACAAATCCCGAGGTACAAACGCCTCCAAAAAACAAATCCCGAGGCTGAAATGCCTCTAAACACAAATCTCGAAGCGCAAACGCCTCCAAGCACAAATCCTGAGGTGCAAACACCTCCAATCACAAATCCCGAGGCAAAACACCTCCAAACATAAAACACGAGGCAGAAATGCCTCCATACACAAATCCCGAGGCGCAAAGGCCTATAACACATAAACCCCGAGGCGCAAATGCCTCCAACACAAATCCCAAGGCGCAAACGCCTCCAAACACAAATCCCAAGGTGCAAACGCCTCCAAACACAAACCCCGAGGCACAAAAGCCTCCAAACACAAATCTCGAAGCACAAATGCCTCCAAACACAAATCCCGAGGCGCAAACGCCTCCAAACACAAATCCCGAGGCACAATGCCTCCCAAAAAAAATCCCGAGGCACAAACACCTCCAAACATAAATCCCGAGGCACAAACGCCTCCAAAACACAAATCCCAAGGTACAAATGCCTCCTAACACAAACCCCGAGGTGCAAACGCCTCCAAACACAAATCCCGAAGCACAAACGCCCCCAAACACAAATCCCGAAGCACAAACGCCTCCAAACACAAATCCTGAGGCACAAACGCATCCATACACAAATCCCAAGGCACAAACGCCTCCGAGCACAAATCGCGAGGTGCAAACGCCTCCAAACACAAATCCCGAGGCACAAACGCCTCCAAATACAAAACACGAGGCACATACGCCTCCATACACAAATCTCGAGGTGCAAAGGCCTCCAAATACAAACCCCAAGGCGCAAATGCCTCTAAACATAAATCCCGAGGCACAAACGCCTCCAAACACAAATCCCAAGGTGCAAACGCCTCCAAACACATACCCCGCGGCGCAAACGCCTCCAAACACAAATCCCGAGGCCCAAATGCCTCCAAACACGAATCCCGAGGCACAAATGCCTCCAAACCCAAATCCCGAGCCACATACACCTCCAAACACAAATCCCGAGGCATAAATGCCTCCAAAACAAATCCCGAAGTGAAAATGCCTCCAAACACAAACCCCGAGGCACAAACGCCTCCAAAACACAAATCCCGAGGCACAAACGCATCCAAAACACAAATTACGATGCACAAATGCCTCCAAAACACAAATCCCAAGGCATAAACGCCTCCAAACACAAATCTCAAGGCGCAAACGCCTCCAAACACAAATCCCAAAACACAAATGCCTCTAAACACAAATCCCGAGGCACAAATGCCTCCAAACACAAATCCCGAGGCGTAAATGCCTCCACACACAAATCTCGAGGCTCAAACGCCTCCAAACACAAACCCCGAGGCCCAAACACCTCCAAACACAAATCACGACTCGCAAACGCCTAAAAACACAAATCTCGAGGCACAAACGCCTCCAAACACAAATTCCGAGGAGCAAACGCCTCCAAACACAAATCCCGCGGCACAAACGCCTCCAAACACAAATCTTGAGGCTTAAACGCCTCCAAACACAAATCCCAAGGCACAATGCCTCCCAAAAAAAATCTCGAGGCACAAACACCTCCAAACACAAATCTCGGGGCACAAACGCCTCCAAAACACAAGTCCCGAGGCACAAACGCCTCCAAACACAAATCCCAAGGTGCAAACGCCTCCTAACACAAACCCCAAGGCGCAAACGTCTCCAAACCCAAATCCCAAGGTACAAACGCCTCCAAACACAAATCCCGAAGCACAAACGCCTCCAAACACAAATCTCGAGGCACAAATGCCTCCAAACACAAATCTCGAGGCCCAAACGCCTCCAAAAACAAATCTCGAGGCTCAAACGCCTCCAAACACAAATCACGATGTCCAAACGCCTACAAACACAAATCCCGAGGTACAAATGCCTCCAAACACAAATCCCGAGGCCAAAATGCCTCTAAACACAAATCTCGAGGCGCAAATGCCTCCAAGCACAAATCCCAAGGTGCAAACACCTCCAAACACAAATCCCGAGGCACAAACACCTCCAAACACAAAACACGAGGCAGAAATGCCTCCATACACAAATCCCGAGGCGCAAAGGCCTCCAAACACAAACCCCAAGGCGCAAATGCCTCCAACACAAATCCCGAGGCACAAACGCCTCCAAACACAAATCCCAAGGTGCAAACGCCTCCAAACACATACCCCGCGGCACAAAAGCCTCCAAACACAAATCCCGAGGCACAATGCCTCCCAAAAAAAATCGCGAGGCACAAACACCTCCAAACATAAATCCCGAGGCACAAACGCCTCCAAAACACAAATCCCAAGGTGCAAACGCCTCCTAACACAAACCCCGAGGTGCAAACGCCTCCAAACACAAATCACAAGGCACAAACGCCTCCAAACACAAATCCCGAAGCACAAACGCCTCCAAACACAAATCCTGAGGTACAAACGCATCCATACATAAATCCCGAGGCACAAATGCCTCCAAGCACAAATCGCGAGGGGCAAACGCCTCCAAACACAAATCCCGAGGCACAAACGCCTCCAAACATAAAACACGAGGCACATATGCCTCCATAAACAAATCCCGAGGCGCAAAGGCCTCCAAACACAAACCCCGAGGTGCAAATGCCTCCAAACATAAATCCCAAGGCGCAAACACCTCCAAACACAAATCCCAAGGTGCAAACGCTTCCAAAAACATACCCCGAGGCGCAAACGTCTCCAAACACAAATCTCGAGGCACAAATGCCTCCAAAACACAAATCCCAAGGCATAAACGCCTCCAAACACAAATCCCGAGGCGCAAACGCCTCCAAACACAAATCCCGAAACACAAATGCCTCTAAACACAAATCCCGAGGCACAAATGCCTCCAAACACAAATCTCGAGGCGCAAACGCCTCCACACACAAATCTCGAGGCTCAAACGCCTCCAAACACAAACCTCGAGGCCCAAACACCTCCAAACACAAATCACGACTCGCAAACGCCTAAAAACACAAATCTCGAGGTACAAACGCCTCCAAACACAAATCTCGAGGAGCAAACGCCTCCAAACACAAATCCCGAGGCTCAAACGCCTCCAAACACAAATCCCGAGCACAATGCCTTCCAAAAAAAATCCCGAGGCACAAACACCTCCAAACACAAACTCGGGGCACAAACGCCTCCAAAACACAAGTCCCGAGGCACAAATGCCTCCAAACACAAATCCCAAGGTGCAAACGCCTCCTAACACACACCCCAAGGCGCAAACGCCTCCAAACACAAATCCCAAGGTACAAACGCCTCCAAACACAAATCCCGAAGCACAAACGCCTCCAAACCCAAATCTCGAGGCACAAACGCCTCCAAACACAAATCCCGAGGCCCAAACGCCTCCAAAAACAAATCTCGAGGCTCAAATGCCTCCAAACACAAATCACGATGCGCAAATGCCTACAAACACAAATCCCGAGGTACAAACGCCTCCAAACACAAATCCCGAGGCCGAAATGCCTCTAAACACAAATCTCGAAGCGCCAATGCCTCCAAGCACAAATCCTGAGGTGCAAACACCTCCAATCACAAATCCCGAGGCAAAACACCTCCAAACATAAAACACGAGGCAGAAATGCCTCCATACACAAATCCCGAGGCGCAAAGGCCTATAACACATAAACCCCGAGGCGCAAATGCCTCCAACACAAATCCCAAGGCGCAAACGCCTCCAAACATAAATCCCAAGGTGCAAACGCCTCCAAACACATACCCCGCGGCACAAAAGCCTCCAAACACAAATCTCGAGGCCCAAATGCCTCCAAACACAAATCCCAAGGCTCAAACGCCTCAAAACACAAATCCCGAGGCACAATGCCTCCCAACAAAATACCGAGGCACAAACACCTCCAAACATAAATCCCGAGGCACAAACGCCTCCAAAACACAAATCCCAAGGTACAAACGCCTCCTAACACAAACCCCGAGGTGCAAACGCCTCCAAACACAAATCACAAGGCACAAATGCCTCCAAACACAAATCCAGAAGCACAAACGCCTCCAAACACAAATCCTGAGGCACAAACGCATCCATACACAAATCCCAAGGCACAAACGCCTCCGAGCACAAATCGCGAGGTGCAAACGCCTCCAAACACAAATCCCGAGGCACAAACGCCTCCAAATACAAAACACAAGGCACATACGCCTCCATACACAAATCTCGAGGTGCAAAGGCCTCCAAATACAAACCCCAAGGCGCAAATGCCTCTAAACATAAATCCCGAGGCGCAAACGCCTCCAAACACAAATCCCAAGGTGCAAACGCCTCCAAACACATACCCCGCGGCGCAAACGCCTCCAAACACAAATCCCGAGGCCCAAATGCCTCCAAACACAAATCCCGAGGCACAAATGCCTCCAAACCTAAATCCCGAGGCACAAACGCCTCCAAACAGAAATCCCGAGGCACAAATGCCTCCAAAACAAAACTCGAAGCGAAAATGCCTCCAAACACAAATCTCGAGGCACAAATGCCTCCAAAACACAAATCCCGAGGCACAAACGCATCCAAAACACAAATTACGATGCACAAATGGCTCCAAACATAAATCTCGAGGTACAAACGCCTCCAAACACAAAGTACAAGGCAAAAATGCCTCCAAACACAAATCCTGAGGTACAAATGCCTCCAAACACAAATCCCGAGGCACAAACGCCTCCAAACACAAATCTCGAGGTGCAAACGCCTCCAAATACAAACCCTGAGGCACAAACGCCTCCAAACACAAATCTCGAGGCATAAACGCTTCAAAACACAAATCCTAAGGCACAAATGCCTCCAAAACACAAATCCCGAGGCACAAACGCTTCCAACACACAAATCACGACGCGCAAACGCCTCCAAACACAAATCTCGAGGCACAAAATGCCTCCTACACACAAATCACGATGCGCAAATGCCTTCAAACACAAATCTCGAGGCACAAACGCCTCCAAACACAAAGCACGAGGCCAAAACGCCTCCAAACACAAATCCCGAGGCTCAAATACCTCCAAACACAAATCCCGAGGCACAAATGCCTCCAAAACACAAATCCCGAGGCACAAACACTTCCAACACACAAATCACGACACGGAAATGCCTCCAAACACAAATCTAGAGGCACAAATGCCTCCAACACACAAATCACGATGCACAAACGCCTCCAAACACAAATCTCGAGGCACAAACGCCTCCAAACACAAAGCACGAGGCAAAAATGCCTCCAAACACAAATCCTGAGGTGCAAATACCTCCAAACACAAATCCCGAGGCACAAATGCCTCCAACACACATATCCCGAGGCAAAAACGCCTCCAAACACAAATCTCGAGGTACAAATGCCTCCAAACACAAAGTACGAGGCAAAAATGCCTCCAAACACAAATCCTGAGGCGCAAATACCTCCAAACACAAATCCCGAGGCACAAACGCCTCCAACACACATATCCCGAGGCAAAAACGCCTCCAAACACAAATCTCGAGGTACAAATGCCTCCAAATACAAATCCCGAGGCACAAACGCCTCCAAACACAAAACACGAGGCACATATGCCTCCATACCAAATCCCAAGGTGCAAATGCCTCCAAACACATACCCCGCGACGCAAACGCCTCCAAACATAAATCTCGAGGCCCAAATGCCTCCAAACACAAATCCCGAGGCACAAATGCCTCCAAACCTAAATCCCGAGGCATAAACGCCTCCAAACACAAATCCCGAGGCACAAATGCCTCCAAAACAAAATTCGAAGCGAAAATGCCACCAAACACAAATCTCGAGGCACAAACGCCTCCAAAACATAAATCCCGAGGCACAAACGCATCCAAAACACAAATTACGACGCGCAAATGCCTCCAAACACAAATCTCGAGGCACAAACGCCTCCAACACACAAATCACGATGCGCAAACACCTCCAAACACAAATCTCGAGGCACAAACGCCTCCAAACACAAAGCACGAGGCAAAAACGCCTCCAAACACAAATCCTGAGGTGCAAATGCCTCCAAACACAAATCCCGAGGCACAAACGCCTCCAAACACAAATCCCGAGGTGCAAACGCCTCCAAATACAAACCCTGAGGCACAAACACCTCCAAACACAAATCTCGAGGCATAAACGCCTCCAAATACAAATCCTAAGGCACAAATGCCTCCAAAACACAAATCCCGAGGCACAAACGCTTCCAACACAAAAATCACGATGCGCAAACGCCTCCAAAACGTAAATCCCGAGGTGCAAACGCCTCTAAAAAAAAACCCGGAGGCACAAACGCCTCCAAACACAAATCCCGAGGCATAAACGCCTCTAAACACAAATCCCGAGGCACAAATGCCTCCAAAACAAAAATCCCGAGGCACAAACGCTTCCAGTACACAAATCACGACGTACAAACACCTCCAAACAAAAATCTCGAGGCACAAACGCCTCCAAACACAAAGTACGAGGCAAAAACGCCTCCAAACACAAATCCTGAGGCGGAAATACCTCCAAACACAAATCCCGAGGCACAAATGCCTCCGACAAACATATCCCGAGGCACAAACGCCTCCAAATACAAATCTCGAGGTGCAAACGCCTCCAAATACAAACCTTGAGGTGCAAACATCTCCAAACACAAATTCTGAGGCATAAACTCCTCCAAACACAAATCCCAAGGTGCAAACGCCTCCAAAAACATACCCCGAGGCACAAACGTCTCCAAACACAAATCTCGAGGCACAAACGCCTCCAAAACACAAATCCCAAGGCATAAATGCCTCCAAACACAAATCCCGAGGCGCAAATGCCTCCAAACACAAATCCCAAACACACAAATGCCTCTAAACACAAATCCCGAGGCACAAACGCCTCCAAACATAAATCCCAAGGCGCAAACGCCTCCACACACAAATCTCGAGGCTCAAATGCCTCCAAACACAAACCTCGAGGCCCAAACGCCTCCAAACACAAATCACGACTCGCAAATGACTAAAAACACAAATCTCGAGGCACAAATGCCTCCAAACACAAATCCTGAGGAGCAAACGCCTCCAAACACAAATCCCGCGGCACAAACGCCTCCAAACACAAATCCCGAGGCTCAAACGCCTCCAAACACAAATCCCGAGGCACAATGCCTCCCAAAAAAAATCCCGAGGCACAAACACCTCCAAACACAAATCCCGAAGGACAAATGCCTCCAAAACACAAATCTCAAGGCATAAACGCCTCCAAACACAAATCCCAAGGTGCAAACGCCTCCTTACACAAACCCCAAGGCGCAAATGCCTCCAAACACAAATCCCAAGGTACAAATGCCTCCAAACACAAATCTCGAAGCACAAACGCCTCCAAACACAAATCTCGAGGCACAAACGCCTCCAAACATAAATCCCGAGGCCCAAACGCCTCCAAAAACAAATCTCGAGGCTCAAACGCCTCCAAACACAAATCACAATGCACAAACGCCTACAACACACAAATCCCGAGGTACAAATGCCTCCAAACACAAATCCTGAGGGCAAAATGCCTCTAAACACAAATCTCGAGGCGCAAATGCCTCCAAGCACAAATCCCGAGGTGCAAACACCTCCAAACACAAATCCTGAGGCACAAACACCTCCAAACACAAAACACTAGGCAGAAATGCCTCCAGACACAAATCCCGAGGCGCAAAGGCCTCTAAACACAAACCCCGAGGCGCAAATGCCTCTAACACAAATCCCGAGGTGCAAACGCCTCCAAACCCAAATCCCAAGGTGCAAACGCCTCCAAACACATACCCTGCGGCACAAAAGTCTCCAAACACAAATCTCGAGGCCCAAATGCCTCCAAACACAAATCCCAAGGCTCAAACGCCTCCAAACACAAATCTCGAGGCACAAATGCCTCCAAACAACAAATCCACACAAACGCCTCCAAACATAAATCCCGAGGCACAAATGCCTCCAAACACAAATCCAGTACAAACGCCTCCAAACACAAATCCCGAAGCACAAACGCCCCCAAACACAAATCCCGAAGCACAAACGCCTCCAAACACAAATCCTGAGGCACAAACGCATCCATACACAAATCCCGAGGCGCAAACACCTCCAAGCACAAATCGCGAGGTGCAAACGCCTCCAAACACAAATCCCGAGGCACAAACGCCTCCAAACACAAAACACGAGGCACATATGCCTCCATACACAAATCCTGAGGCGCAAAGGCCTCCAAACTCAAACCCCGAGGTGCAAATGCCTCCAAACATAAATCCCGAGGCGCAAATGCCTCCAAACACAAATCCCAAGGTGCAAACGACTCAAAAAACATACCCCGAGGCGCAAACGTCTCCAAACACAAATCTCGAGGCACAAACGCCTCAAAAACATAAATCCCAAGGCATAAATGCCTCCAAACACAAATCCCGAGGCGCAAACGCCTCCAAACACAAATCCCAAAACACAAATGCCTCTAAACACAAATCCCGAGGCACAAATGCCTTCAAACACAAATCCCGAGGAACAAACGCCTCCACACACAAATCTCGAGGCTCAAACGCCTCCAAAAACAAATCTCGAGGCTCAAACGCCTCCAAGCACAAATCCCAAAACACAAATGCCTCTAAACACAAATCCCGAGGCACAAACACCTCCAAACACAAATCCCGAGGCGCAAACGCCTCCACACACAAATCTCGAGGCTCAAATGCCTCCAAACACAAACCCCGAGGCCCAAATGCCTCCAAACACAAATCATGACTCGAAAACGCCTAAAACACAAAACTCGAGGCACAAACGCTTCCAAACACAAATCTCGAGGAGCAAATGCCTCCAAACATAAATCCCGCGGCACAAACACCTCCAAACACAAATCCCGAGGCTCAAACGCCTCCAAACACAAATCTCGAGTCACAAATGCCTCCAAAAAAAAATCCCGAGGCACAAATACCTCCAAACACAAATCCCGAGGTGTAAACGCCTCCAAACACAAACCCTGAGGCACAAATGCCTCCAAACACAAATCCATAGGCATAAACGCCTCCAAACACAAATCCCGAGGCACAAACGCCTCCAAAACACAAATCCCGAGGCACAAATGCTTCAAACACACAAATCACGATGCGCAAATGCCTCCAAACACAAATCTCGAGGCACAAATGCCTCCAACACACAAATCACGACGCGCAAACGCTTCCAAACACAAATCTCGAGGCACAAACGCCTCCTAACACAAAGCACGAGACAAAAACGCCTCCAAACACAAATCCTGAGGCGCAAATACCTCCAAACACAAATCCCGAGGCACAAACGCCTCCAACACACATATCCCGAGGCACAAACGCCTCCAAACACAAATCTCGAGGTGCAAACGCCTCCAAATACAAACGTTGAGGTGCAAACATCTCCAAACACAAATCACGAGGCATAAACTCCTCCAAACACAAATCCCAAGGTGCAAACGCCTCCAAAAACATACCCCGCGGCACAAACGCCTCCAAACACAAATCCTGAAACACAAATGCCTCTAAACACAAATCTCAAGGCACAAACGCCTCCAAACATAAATCCCGAGGCGCAAACGCCTCCACACACAAATCTCGAGGCTCAAACGCCTCCAAACACAAACCCCGAGGCCCAAACACCTCTAAACATAAATCACGACTCGCAAATGCCTAAAAACACAAATCTCGAGGCACAAACGCCTCCAAACACAAATCCCGAGGAGCAAACGCCTCCAAACATAAATCCCGTGGCACAAACGTCTCCAAACACAAATCCCGAGGCTCAAATGCCTCCAAACACAAATCCCGTGGCACAATTCCTCCCAAAAAAAATCTCGAGGCACAAACACCTCCAAACACAAATCCCGAGGCACAAATGCCTCCAAAACACAAATCCCGAGGCACAAACGCCTCCAAACACAAATCCCAAGGTGTAAACACCTCCTAACACAAACCCCAAGGTGCAAACGCCTCCAAACACAAATCCCAAGGTACAAACGCCTCCAAACACAAATCCCGAATCACAAACGCCTCCAAACACAAATCTCGAGGCACAAACGCCTCCAAACACAAATCCCGAGGCCCAAACGCCTCCAAAAACAAATCTCGAGGCTCAAACGCCTCCAAACACAAATCACGATGTGTAAATGCCTACAAACACAAATCCTGAGGTACAAATGCCTCCAAACACAAATCCCGAGGCCGAAATACCTCTAAACACAAATCTCGAGGCGCAAACGCCTCCAAGCACAAATCCCGAGGTGCAAACACCTCCAAACACAAATCCCGAGGCACAAATGCCTCCAAACATAAAACACGAGGCACAAATGCCTCCATACACAAATCCCGAGGCACAAAGGCCTCCAAACACAAACCTCGAGGCGCAAATGCCTCCAAACCCAAATCCCGAGGCGCAAACACCTCCAAACACAAATCCCAAGGTGCAAACGCCTCCAAACACATACCCCGCGGCACAAAAGCCTCCAAACATAAATCTCGAGGCCCAAATGCCTCCAAACACAAATCCCAAGGCTCAAACACCTCCAAACACAAATCTCGAGGCATAATGCCTCCCAAAAAAAATCCTGAGGCACAAACACCTCCAAACATAAATCTCGAGCCACAAACGCCTCCAAAACATAAATCCCAAGGTGCAAATGCCTCCTAACACAAACCCCGAGGTGCAAATGCCTCCAAACACAAATCACAAGGCACAAAGGCCTCCAAACACAAATCCCGAAGCACAAACGCCTCCAAACACAAATCTTGAGGCACAAACGCATCCATACACAAATCCCAAGGCGCAAACGCCTCCAAACACAAATCGCGAGGTGTAAACGCCTCTAAACACAAATCCCGAGGCACAAACGCCTCCAAACACAAAACACAAGGTGCAAACGCCTCCAAATACAAACCCTGAGGCACAAACACCTCCAAACACAAATCCTGAGGCATAAACGTCTCCAAACACAAATCCCAAGGCACAAACGCCTCCAAAACACAAATCCCGAGGCACAAACGCTTCTAACACACAAATCACGATGCGCAAATGCCACCAAACACAAATCTGTTGGGTTTCGAGGGTCCATGCGCAGCGGAATAATGCAATAACTTGAAAAACCCCAAGCCCTAGAATCCGTTCTAGATGATTAATTAAGAAAAGATGAAATAGAAATACCAACCTTGAATGCTTTTGCCTCTGATAAACTTGACCCAACTCCAGATTGAACGACCTTGTTAATCCTTGATGAACGAACGGCGAATCACGAACTAAAGATCTTGACGAGCGAAGATCCTCTATGTGTATCCACGCGAAGAACGAACCCTAGAACTCTTCTAGGAGGATTGCTAGATCCTTTGATTGAAACACCTTTCAATCAATGAAGAACAATGGATTTGGTGGTGTTTGATTCTCAATTCTCAATTGAAATCTCTCACTTTTGGTGTTTCTCTCAAGCCAAAACGTTCTAATGACGGCTAGGGCAACCAGGGGCAAGTATTTATACGTTACAAAATAAAAGCCCTTTGTGAAAACCCTAAAATTAGGTCATTTACGTATCAGTCCAGGCCCGACGGGATGACTCGTCCCCCAGGGCACGAGTCATCCCCTTTGCACACCCCACTGATTCTGGCGTCCCCCTTAAGGGCACGACTTGGCTTTGCTCATGGGACGAGTCATCCCTTTGGGCTCGACTCGTGCCCCAGAGCAAGAGTCGTCCCTCAGGACACCCCCACTGAATCTGGCGTCCCCCTTAAGGGGAATAGTTAGTTCAAACTGAGGACGAGTCATCCCCTGAGCACAGAGAACCCATATTCTTCATTTTTGACAATTCGTTCGATGCGTGTGACCCCATAGGACCATACTATGTTGGCAATGAGTCCGATCACATCGATCCTCATAAGACATGAGCGGACTCTAGCAAGCTATCATGCCTACCCAAATACTATAATATCAAGTTCGATTTTTCCTACATAGAACATATCACAATCCCATTGTCACACGATGTTATATTGAACATGAGTCATGGTCCACGTCAACTCATATTGTTCAATGCTTTCTCGTTACCAAGTAAATTGATTAATCGAATGACATTAATCACATTAATTCATTCGGGCATGGCCATGCACTACATCAATCTTACTTACGAGTGGCCAAGCAAACATCTCTCTTTACGAGGGACAATTTCGATCTTGACTTATCATTCTTCCCAACAAGAATCATATCATGCCAATGATAGCCCTTATTGTCATCCGGTTAAAGACAACGTTAAACTATATCAAACATGATATTCATCGAGCGGAAGACGATGATAATCTCAGGTCAAAGGATATCAATGATATGACTATATGAGATTTAATTATGACATATGACCATGACATAAATCTCATAATGGGTCAAGTCCAGTACCTTGTTCTCTAACAAGTACCCATGAATCTAATGTGCATCTCCATGCATATAATCATCACATGATTATCCATTAGACTTCATACTAGTGCTTCATAAGTACTAGGGACGCGATTATTATAACTAAACATGCAAACACATATAATAATCAAAGAAACAATCTCATATATAAATGAACAATGACATTACATAAAGGTCTATCTCTATAGGCCTAGGGCACTAACACCTACAGTCTCCCACTTGCACTAGGCCCAATCATTCATGTATCTTATACCCATGGACCTAACATGACCATCATGTTTAGCTTGTGGTAAAGGCTTGGTGAGAGGGTCCGAGATGTTGTCATCCGTTGGTACCTTGCATATCTTGACGTCCTCCCTTTCACAGATTTCTCGAATGAGGTGGAAGCATCTCAAAATGTGTTTGGATCGCTGATGTGACCTTGGTTCTTTTGCTTGGGCAATAGCACCATTGTTGTCACAGAACAGCTCTATCGGGTTAGTGATACTCGGAATGACTTCTAAGTCACTAACGAACTTCTTGATCCAAACTGCCTCCTTAGCCGCATCCGATGCTGCTATGTATTCGGCTTCTATTGTAGAATCAGCAACAGTGCTTTGCTTGGAACTCTTCCAACAAACAGCACCTCCATTTAGCATAAACACAAAACCAGACTGCGATCTATAATCATCTTTGTCGGTTTGGAAGCTTGCACCTGTGTAACCCTTTACAACCAGATCATCTTCCATTCCTCCAAATACCAAGAATACATTCTTAGTCCTTCTCAAGTACTTAAGGATATTCTTGACAGCTATCCAATGGTTCTCACCAGGATCAGACTGGTATCTACTCGTTGCGCTTAGAGCATACGAGACATCGGGTCTAGTACATAACATGGCATACATGATAGACCCAATTGCCGAAGCATATGGTATATCACTCATCCTCTTTCGCTCATCATTTGTCTTAGGACAATGAGTCTTGCTAAGAGCAATGCCATGTCCCATTGGCAAGTTCCCTCTCTTAGAATTTTCCATGCGGAATCTTCTAAGGACCTTGTCAATATATGTACTCTGACTCAAACCAATCATCCTTCTTGATCTATCTCTATAGATCTTGATACCAAGTATATAAGCCGCCTCACCTATATCTTTCATTGAAAAACATTTTCCTAACCAGGACTTTACAGTCTCAAGTGCAGGAACATTGTTTCCAATGAGTAAGATGTCATCGACATACAACACCAGAAATAGCACTATGCTCCCACTTATCTTCTTGTATACACAAGGTTCATCTTCGTTTTTGATGAAGCCAAACTTTTTGACTGATTCATCAAAACGTAGATTCCAGCTCCGGGAAGCTTGCTTCAATCCATAAATGGATCTCTGCAACTTACATACTTTGTTAGAATCCTTTGGATCGACAAACCCTTAAAGCTGTATCATGTATACATCCTCAAGTAGGTTTCCGTTAAGAAACGCTATTTTGACGTCCATTTGCCATATCTCATAGTCGTAATATGCGGCTATGGCAATTAGGATTCTAATAGACTTAAGCATTGCTACGGGCGAGAAGGTTTCATCATAGTCAACGCCATGAATCTGCCTATACCCCTTAGCAACTAGCCTAGCCTTATAAGTATGTACCTTCCCATCCATGTCGGTTTTCTTTTTGAAAACCCACTTGCACCCTATGGTTTTTACACCTTCGGGTGGATCAATCAAGTTCCAAACTTGATTATCGTACATGGATTTGATTTCGGATTCCATGGCTCCTAGCCACTTGTCCGAATCAGGAGTGGACATCGCCTCTTGATAGGAAGTAGGTTCATCATTCTCAATGATTTCTACTTCATTACTTTCCGTCATGAGAAATCCATATCTCTCAGGTTCGGATCGTATTCTATCCGATCTGCGAAGAACTTGTGTATCTTGAACCGGTTCCACAACAACTTATGAATTTGGTTCCGTCTCTACTATTGGCTCTATGTCATTTTCAGGTTCTTGAATTTCTTCAAGATCAATTTTACTCCCACTAGTTTCTTTAGAGAGAATCTCTTTCTCTAGAAAGACACCGTGTCGAGCAACAAACACTTTGTTCTCGGATTGGTTGTAAAATTGATATCCTTTCGTTTCCTTAGGATAACCAACAAAAATACATTTATCAGATCTAGGTGCAAGTTTATGTTCAGAAACCAATTTCTTTACATAAGCCTCACATCCCCAAATCTTTATGAAAGATAAGCTAGGCTTCTTCCATGCCACATCTCATGTGGGGTTTTAGGAGCCGATTTAGTAGGGACCTTGTTAAGTGTGAAAGCAGCTGTTTCAAGTGCATGTCCCCAAAAGGAAATAGGAAGGTTAACTTGACTCATCATCGATCGAACCATATCTAATAGAGTTCGATTTCTCCTCTCGGACACACCATTCCATTCTGGTGTTCCAGGTGGAGTAAGTTCTGAAACAATTCCACAACTTTTCAGATGATCGTCAAATTCTTGGCTCAAATATTCACCACCTCGATCGGATCGAAGTGTTTTAATAGTTTTGCCAAGTTGATTTTGTACTTCACTTTGAAATATTCTAAATATCTCAAATGCTTCACTTTTGTACTTCATCAGATAGACGTAGCCATATCTTGATAAGTCATCAGTGAATGTTATGAAGTACCGAAATCATCCCCTAGCAATGCTATTCATTGGTCCACATACATCAGTATGTACGAGAGCCAACAAATCACTAGCCCTTTCACTACTCTTAGTAAAAGGTGCTTTAGTCATCTTGCCCAATAAACAAGACTCGCAAACATCATATGATTCATAATCATATGAGTCTAAATATCCATCTTTATGGAGTTTAGATATGCGTTTCTCGTTTATGTGCCCAAGACGGCAATGCCATTTATATGTGTCATTCGCATTATTTGGTTTGGATTTCTTACTAACATGATAGACATTATCAACATTATTCTCAACATCCAAGACATAAAGGCCATTAAAAGAATGAGCAACACAATAAAGCATGTCATTCAAATAAATTGAAAATTTCTTATTCGCAATAAGAAAATTGTAACCCTCATTGTCTAAACATGAAATAGAAATAATGTTTCTGCTCAAATCCGGAACATAATAACAGTTATTTAAAACTAAAATTAATTCGCTAGGTAAAGTGACTTCGTAAGTCCCTACGGCCAATGCAGCAACTCTTGCTCCATTTCCAACCCGTAGATCTACTTCACCCTCTTGTGAATACCCCGTCCCGATGCAACGCGCATTCGGAAGTTTCAAATAATTAATTATAAAAATGTCGGATCGAAATGGGATATTCATTTAGTGACACTCACTTTAAACCATATTAAAATATTAATTTAAATTTTGAGAGTCGCCACGCCACTTTGATATAGCCCAAAGCTTTGAAAAAAGGCTAAGCATGTGATTGGGTTCGGGGGTCAAGTTACAACAGAAGAAGAAACGCTATCACTCCTATTGCCCGACGGATCGGTCTTTCTAGCATATGGGGTGTTGGTTGTGTGCGGTGTTTACAGGAATAGATAGAAGAAACGGGATCATGCATAAGGAGGAGGGGAAAGAAAGAATTAGTTGATGATCACACCCTAGAACCTTTGAGTTAGGCCCTCGGAAGGTGCACTAATCAACGTTCATCCTTGGGGGATTGTTGATCATGGGACAATTATTACTAAGGTGGAAAGTAAGAAATAGTTCCTAGATCCATTGGGTTTTCTTGGGCGAAACCTTAGATCATCCTCGGCTATTGCATATTTAAATATATTAAAAAGGTCCTAAATCTAGCATAAAGGCACAATTAAAATATAATAAGCATGCAAATATAACATGGAAATAATAATAATAATAGGGAACAAAAAATATTAATAAGAGCCTTACCAATTGTAGCAAGACTTTGGGATCGAATCTTAGGGCGATTCGAAGAGAGTGGGAAGAGATACGGACGAAACAAGTGTAGTCCTCGTTTCACCGGAATCAATTGTGTGTTGAAAGCTGGTACCGGGCACCCCTATTTATAGTGCTTCGGTATTTGGGCTAGGCCAGCTGAAGGGTCGATCGGCCTTAAATATAAGGGTCGATCGGCACAGGAAAGAAGGGTCGATCGACCAATTGCTTTAGGTTCGATCGGCACAATAATAAAGGGTCGATCGGCCATTCAAAATGGAAAGGGCCGATCGGCACTATCCCTTGGCGTACTTTCCACGCATGCGGATGACGGCGGAGGGGACAGAATAATGCAGGGATTATTTTAGGGTTTCTAATTAAACCGGGTCCAAGTATTTAGAATACCTTTTTTCGGACCGGGTACTAACAGTAGCCCCTCGGTGACGCTTCTTGTAAGACAAGTGGGGTCGACGATAAAAGAATAGGATCCGTCCTGAAAAAAGGGATTTCAGGAGGCGGAACGATGATCACGTGGATGTGAGGTTTGGACTCGAGCTGAGTCGCAAAAAAGATGACCAGGTAGGTCGAGCGGCTGGACCCACGTCGGGCTACCTACGTATCCCAATAGGAATCAAGCCAAGTCGTAGTTCGAAAAAGTGGGCGTTTAGTACCCAAGAATGGCGGACGTGCAGCGTCTCAAACCAAAGATGCGATTTGTGTGGGAATCACCCGGAAATATGTGACTGTATGAAAGTCACTGGAATGAGAAGTCGTGACCGCGTGAAAGTCACTGGTGTAACTGTGCGGGAGTCACCCAAAAATTGTGAGAGTATGACTATGAGGGAGTCACCCGGAAGATCAGAATTTTAACTGTGCGGGAGTCACCCCGAAAAAATAGGAATTGGACTGTGCGGGAGTCACCCCGAAAAAATAGAATTTTGACTGTGCGGGAGTCACCCCGAAAAATAAGGATTTGACTTTGTGGGAGTCACCCCGAAAAAATAGGAATTTGACTTTGTGGGAGTCACCCCGAAAAATAAGGATTTGACTTTGTGGGAGTCACCCCAAAAAAATAGGAATTTGACTGTGCGGGAGTCACCCCGAAAAATAAGGATTTGACTTTGTGGGAGTCACCCCGAAAAAATAGGAATTTGACTGTGCGGGAGTCATCCCGAAAAATAAGGATTTGACTTTGTGGGAGTCACCCCGAAAAAATAGGAATTTGACTGTGCGGGAGTCACCCCGAAAAATAAGGATTTGACTTTGTGGGAGTCACCCCGAAAAAATTATAAATGATAAAGCAAAAAGGATTTGAGTTAAAAAATAAAAAGAGTTTATTTTGAAAAAGGGTTTTTTGAAAACGGATGATTTTTGAAAAAAGAGGAGGGGAATTGAATGTCTGGTCAAGCGTTCTGACCGAGGAGACGCGTGTCAAGCGGGGAGTGGAAGGGTCGATCGGCCCTTCCTTCTGATTGGCCAAGGACGGATTGATGCGGATCCGCGTCGCCAAGATGGAATCCGGACCGTTCGATGGTCCCAAAGAAACACAAAATAATGGGCCGATCGGCCCTTCACCCCATTGGCCAGATTTTACGGCCGATCGGCTTTTAAAGCCGTCTGGTCTCCTTCTCCTTTACGCCTTCTTCTTCTTCTTTGCGAATTTCTGAAGCCTTTTCCTCGCCGAAAAATTTCTTTTGTGACTTCATTGATTTGTGCCGAGCTTTGCTATTGCCATGGATCCAGATGTTGCCGCTTTGGAGCTTTTGCTTAATCAACCGGACTATTCACCGTTGGGCTCATACACCGGCAGCGTAGGTGAGACTTTCTTCGGCTATGGCGGAGGAGTTGGTGCAAGTGGCCATGGTGCCAGGGGCAGCCACGGTTCTGGTGGTTTTAGGGGCGGATATGGCAATATGGGTGGTGGTTTTGATGGTGGTTATGGAGGTCATGGAGGTGATCATGGTGGCAGCCATGGCGGTGGTCATGGTGGTCATGGCGGTGGTGGCAGCGGCGGACATGGCGGCAATGGTGGCGAACACGGCGGTCCTGGTGGCGGCAATGGCGGTGGTAACGGCGGTGATGATGATGAGGAGGAAGGTGATCCTGACGCCGGGGAGAGCGATAGGAGTGATGCCGGTGGGGACGTTGAGGCTAGGAGGCGGCGGGCTTCGCGCAATTATCGACCCTCGAGGCTGTTTTTTATGTTGCACAACCAATCTGACTTTTATCCGGGCTTGGCTTTTCATGGGTCCACCGGTCTTCGCTCCCGCGTCGGGATGAAGGTACGGGAATCTTTTTATTTAACAGCAGAATAATTTATGCATGTGCAAAGTGTTTATTATTTAAATGCGGGTAATGACACATACCTGTGCTGTGTTTACCTGCAGGTGAAGAAGATGAAGGGACGGAGTTCCCTTAAGGCGGTTGGGGAGTTGTGGGCACTTCTGCCGGCTGGTGAGGGTGGTCCTCGTGAGAGGGTACGGAGCTTGGGGTTGGCTCCCATTTTTGACATGGTCTCACTGATGGGCCAGACCAGGAAGTGTACTGCCGTGGTGAAGGCGTGTCGGGAGTTCTGGTGGGACACGACGCATACCTTCCATTTGAGTTGGGGTGAGGCCACGATCACTCCTACAGACTTCGCCGTCCTTACCGGCTTGAGATTCACGGACATAGCGTTGCCTTTTGATGATACTCTCCATGCTGATTCGGCTCGCCAGATTCAGTTGTTTGGCGCCAGCTTAGGTTCGAGTAGGAACTTTGGTGTTGATGCGGGGAAGCTGTACAAGCTTGTAGCGACTGCTATTGATCGGTACAGAGTTGGCCAGTATGGGCTTGACGCGCTTGTCCGAGGATTCCTTTGGTACGGTTTCTCAGTGGCCCTCTTCCCCAACTCGGGCCCAGTATGCCGATTCTCTTTGTTGGGTGCCTTATCTGATTTGAGCTTAGTGTGAGATATCTCTTGGGGAGGGGCCGGCTTGGCCGAGCTGTATCGGGCCCTTGATACTGTCTCGAGGTCCAACACCTCTTCTTTTGATGCTTTTCAGTTTGTTCTGGAGGTATGCCAACTTTTGTTATATTGTCCTCTCACTTGTTACTTGTCTTTCTGTCTTATAAATATCTGCTTTCGTGTCTTTTGCAGGCATGGATCTATGAGATTTTCGGCGTTGCGCCGTTCACTTTACGGGATCAGACGCGGGATGTGCCTGTCTTGCGCTACTGGAGGAAGGAGAATCGGATTGAGGGGTACCCGAAGACTGTTCGCGAGTTTGATCTGAGGGCTGTTCTTGATGGTCCCAGTAGGCCCGAGTTTTTGCTCTACCCTTGGACTCCTGAGGCCTCGGAGATGGTTGGTGCTGTCCGGGATGTGACTGCTTCCCACAGATTGTTGGTCGGCTTGCTTGCTGACGAGATGTACTTGGGTGAGCGAGTGGCGAGACAGCACTATGCGTGGGCTCCACTTTATGCGCCCCAGCATCCTCCCAAGAATATGTGGTATCCTGACCGCTTGCCGAGGAGGGCGGAGTATCTGTTTGGGGTCCCTTCTTATCAGTTCCGGCTTGATAAGGATTATGTGGACTTTGTGGCGCTTTTTCTGAGATCACTGCAGGTGGTGCGACAGACTGCTGAGGCTGCTGAGGCTGCCGGATTAGGGGAGCAGGGTTTAGTTATCCCCGAGCCGATGGGTGCTGGTCATCCCGAGAATGTGGATATGCCTCTATTTCCCAATCATCTCTTTGTGCATATGGCCGACGGGGAGGTGAGGGTAGACTTGACACCTACAGAGGCCGATGAGGTGGAGGGTGCTCAGCTTCCTCCAGGCGGTGCCGGCGGGGTATGCCTCTTTTTCTTTTTCTTTTCATGCACTGATTATTATGTTTTAGCTATGGTGTAACTCTCGCGTCTGATTTTGCAGGTTACCCGGGAGTCTTACGTGCGGGCTGTGAGGCAGACCAATGTGCTGAGGAGTACGGTGCAGGCACTTTCCTGTCAATCCCGGAGATCAGTGGATGTGGATCCGGCGCAGCGGAGACAGCGCTCCCATGATGAGGGTAGCTCGACATCCAAATTTTCCCACGGTCGTGCCTCGACCTCCCGTCGGGGTCACTAGGATTTTTTTATTTTGTAGTACCTGTAGGGAAAAAGTAGGAAAGAAGCATGCAGACTCTATTTTTATGCTGACTCATTGATGTAATGCAAGATGTTTTATGTACTAGTTTATGGTTTTAATATAAAAGTTAGCATTTTCTATTTATGGACATTTTCTATTTTTGGATATTATCTATTTTTGTACACTGCATTGAATAAGTAAAGACACTGTTGTAACACAATAAAATACGTGAAGCCTTAGAATCCTTGAGCTGTTGAAGCTGCGCCATACTTGGAGAAGCCAAAGGGTCGATCGGCCTTAAATTAAAGGTTCGATCGGCCCTAAAATAAAGGTCCGATCGGCCTTATGCTGAGAGGCGGTTGATTTTCCTGAAAAAAGGGCCGATCGGCCATTGTGTCTCCTTTTCCTGCACGGATTACCTCGCAGTCCTTTTCCTGCACGGACTCCAGTACCAATACCTATAAATACCTTTACCAGCCGACGGTACAAAGCACAATTTTTCTTTTTCTTTGCCTTTTCTACTGCTGCGAACGACCATGAACTCCCATCCTTTCGTTTTGATGGAGAAGCAAAGCAGTTTTGAGAGTGATTTGGCTGTTTGGGTATCCAAGGTACCTCGCTCCGTTCGTCATGCCTTTGACAAACGCTTTGGGGTAAAGTGCATTTGGTCCCTTTTGCCCATGCATCCCAACTGGAACCTCTTACATGCAGCAACTGCTTTTTGGGACAAATCCAATCACGTCTTCAACTTTTCTTACAACGAGATTACACCCACCTATGAGGATTTTCTTGCTTTATGCGGAGGAGATGACGTCAGTTTGATAGCAGTTCCTCAGGATCGAGTCCCGTTGGTGACAAGGGTGGCTAAATTTCTGCGCATCCCTACGGCTGTGGATAGAGGCTTGGTTGAGGGTGTGGATATAGATATATGTGATTTGCCGGGGAGGTTTGCTCATGGTGATGAATTTGACTCGGATTTTGCTTTGGATTGCCTTGCCCTCTGCTTGTTTTCCAAGGTTCTATTCTCTCCTTATGTGGGGGTAGCTACCAGTGGATGTCTTGACATGGTCGATCAGGCCCGTTCTGGGAGGAGCATTGTTCCGGTTCTCTTGGGTGAGACACTTCATGGTATATCTCAGATAGCTAGGGGTGCTCCACTCATGACTAGGGGCAGTGCCAAATTACTGACCACATGGCTTGAGGATCGACTTTTTGTTCTAGAGATTCCCCCTTCGAGTGTTAAGCCTTGGTTTCACGGTTGCAGGAGGAAGATTGATCCGCTTTCTGGCTTATCAGAGCGGGAGTGGAAGATGTACTTGGCGGAGGTAGATACGGACAGGATTCAGTGGCGAGTACAGCATTGGGGTCTCTCTTTCATTCGGGGCCTTCAGCTTGGGCAGTGCTTGATTCGCGTACCAGCTTTTGAGACCACCACTTTTTACTATGCAGAGCGGGTACTTCGCCAATATGGCATGGAGCAGATCTGTCCTCAGACTTGGGGAACTTTCGAGCTTGATATTTCTGCCAAGGTTCTTCCCATGGACGTTGGTGTTTCGGTTCTGATGGTAAGCTTATGGAGTTCTCATGGGATGCCACGAGTTTATCTTGCACAGCGGACCCTTAGCACTCATTTGTCACATGCTTATTTGACATGGTATGAAGAAAACTTGGGACCGATGAAGGAGATTTTACATGACTTGAGACGGAGATTGATTCCTAACATATCTACGAGTCGTTTTCTCAGAGACAGAGAAGCTTTGGGGGTTTCTTCAGACAAAGTGGAAGAGCATCCTCCCAAGAAGATTGATCGGAAGTTGAAGGGTAAGGCGATCGAAGAGGTTCCCCCATTGAAGAAAAAGCATTCGCCTTATTTTAAGAGAGAGACCAAGAAGAAACCGACTCGACGAGCTGCCAAGAAGAAGAAGGATGGAGATGAGGGGCCTAGTGCCAAGGAGTAGACCTATATGTCCGAGTATCCACCCACAGTCACATGCAGACACATTAGTTATTTATTTTGTCTTTTAATTTCTTTTTTTTAGTTTCTTTTGCAAGTTACGTAGTCATTAGTATAGTCGAGCTTAGACTCATCAAATAAGTGTAATCATGCATTGATTGTGGGAATGAAAAAGTTTATTGCATTAGTATCAACATATTGGATTTTTATTTATTTTTTGGACCGCGCCGATTAAGGCTGCCTACGTTCCCCTTTTACAATGAGAACCAAGGGGCTCAGGTCGTCGTAGTTCATTTTCGTCAAGCTACTAATTTTAGAAAGGGAAGATAGAAGCGGGACAATTTTTTATTTTTTTTGTTTGCTCTAACTTTTGCCTAGACCGCCCTTTACGGGTTTTCAATCTAGCGAGCTTTTGAACGCACCCTTTCTTTTATTGCTAGACTGCCCTTTGCGGGTTTTCAATCTAGCGGGCTTCTTTTTGCGTTTTTTTTTTTTTTTTTTTTTTAGAGGGGAATGAGATTAATCGTAGTAGCGCCTGAGCTTGCTGAGATTAACGGGCTCCTTGAATTCGTTGCCATCCAAATCTGCCATTTTAACTGCTCCGCCCGAAAATATCTTCTTGATCACATACGGGCCGGTCCATGTAGGGGCCCACTTCCCGATAGGGTTGAACTTATTGGGAAGTCGCTGTTTCAAGACCAAATCTCCTTCTTTAATGTCTGAGGGCTGCACCTTCTTGTTGAAAGCTCTTGCTGTCCGTCTTTGATAGGCTCGGATGTGTTCCATGGCTTTGAGTCTACGCTCGTCAAGTGTGGCCAACTGATCGTATCGACTGCGGAGCCATTCAACTTCTGCTACTTGGTTCTCTAGTAAGATTCTCAAATACGGGATTTCCAGTTCGACCGGGAGCACTGCCTCCATCCCATATGTCAGAGCAAAAGGAGTTTCACCTGTAGCGGTACGGACGGAAGTTCTATATCCCCAAAGTGCCAATGGTAACTTCTCGGGCCAGTCCCTACCTCGAATTGCCGTTTTTCTGATTATCTGCTCAATCGTCTTGTTAGCTGCTTCGACTGCTCCGTTGGTCTGAGGCCTATAAGGGGAGGACTTGTGCCGGGTAATCTTGAACTCTGCCAGTAATCTGTCACAATCTCCGCCAAAGTGGGACCCATTGTCCGAGATGATCTCATTCGGTACCCCATATCTACATATGATATCCTCCTTAATGAACTGTGCCACCTTCTTGGAAGTCAACACCTTGTAAGACTTTGCCTTGATCCACTTGGTGAAGTAATCGACAGCTACTAGTACAAAACAATGCCCATTGCTTCCCGGCGGTGTAATCTTGCCAATCACATCAATCCCCCATGTCGCAAATGGCCAAGGGGTTACCATGCTGTACAACTCGTGAGGGGGTACATGGTTTAGATTGGAACACATTTGGCATTTGGGGCATTTCCGCACGAACTAGATGCAGTCTGCTTCTATAGTGACCCAATAATAACCCAACCGTGTGATTTTCTGCCTCAACATTCTGGCGTTCATGTGCGGACCACATAAGCCATCGTGTACTTATTCCATGATCGTTTCTGCCCGCTTCGCATCCACGCAGAGTAATAGGAGACCATCGTAATGCCTTTTGTATAACGTATCATCTAGAAGAACAAACTGTCCAGCCAATCGCTTCAATGCCTGCAGGCTTTTGGCTTTTACGTCTCCTAGAAAAGACACATCACCTTTCTTGAGATACTCATAAATCTGTGCGTACCACTGTTCTTTATTTTCCTCGGTGTCAGCTTGAATCTCGCAGCAGTAGGCTTCGTAGCAGTAAGCGGGGTTCTCTCTTCGACCAACTCTGAATGGTTTTACAGACATTCCGTGAGGGATTTCGACCAAAGAAGCCAGCGTAGCTAAAGCGTCAGCGAATCTATTTCTGTCTCTGGGTAGATAATGGAATTTCACTTCCCTGAATTACTTGACTAGCTCTTCCATGTGAGTCTGATACTGTTGCAAGTAGGGATCCATGGTCTTCCATTTCTTAGACGTCTGATTGATGATTAAAGCTGAGTCTCCGTATACCTCTAACTCTTTCACATTACGCTCCAAGGCTGCTTCTAAACCAGCTATGCAAGCCTCATATTCCGCCGCGTTGTTGGTAGTTGTAAAATTCAGCTTGATGGCGATGGGGGTGTGCTCATCTTTGGGATAAACCAAAAGGATTCCGACTCCGTTGCCTCCCTTGTTTGCGGCCCCATCAAAGAATAGTTGCCATCTCTCTTCTGTATCAAGGCTAAAAATCCCCTCGTCTGGGAACTCTGGTTCAAGCCCCTGTTCTTCTGTACTAGGAAACTCTGCTAAATGGTCTGCCATGGCTCGCCCTTTAACTGCTTTTCTTGGTACATAGGTGATATCGAATTCCCCCACAAATACTGACCACTTGGCTAACCTCATAGACAGAGAAGGTTTGTCGAACAAATATTTAATTGGATCCATCTTTGACACCAATAGAATCGGATGTGCTGACAAGTAATGCTTGAGCTTATTAACCACCCAAACTAGCCCGGTGCAAGTCTTTTCCAACATTGAGTAGTTTAGCTCACTCCCCTGCAACTTTCGGCTAACAAAATAAACGGCGTTCTCCACCCGAGAATCTCTGGCTTCCTGTGCCAACATAGCCCCAACGGCTGTGTCAGTTACTGTTAGGTACAAGAGCAATGGTTTCTCCGAATGTGGGGGGCGAAGGATAGGGGGATTGACCAAGTATCTCTTGATTTCCTCAAAGGCCTCTTGACACTTCCAGTCCCAATCTACACTTGCGGTCTTCTTCATCAGTCTGAAAATCGGCTCACACATAGTAGTCAATTGGTTAATGAAGCGCCTGATGTACTGTAACCGTCCCATGAATCCCTTAACTTCCTTTTCTGTATGTGGTGGCCTCATCTCCATGATAGCTTGAATCTTCCTTGGATCTGCTTCAATTCCGCGTTCTGTGACCATGTAACCCAGGACCTTTCCTCGAATAACCCCGAATGTACACTTGGCAGGATTCAGCCGCATGGCATGCTCGCGCAGTCTGTCAAAGAACTTCCTCAAATCAATAAAGTGCTGACCGTCTGACCCTTTGGAATGAATGATCATACCGTCGTCATACACCTCAATCTCTTTATGAATCATGTCGTGGAATAATGCTGTGACCGCTCTCTGATATGTAGCCCCTGCATTCTTCAACCCGAATGGCATCACCGTGTAACAGTACGTTCCCCATGGCGTAGTGAAAGCTGTCTTTTCCTGGTCCGCCTCGGCCATCTTGATCTGATTATAACTCGCAAAACCATCTACAAATGACTTGACCTCGTAGTTAGCAGTGGCATCTACTAACATGTCGATATTGGGTAGCGGGAAGTCATCCTTTGGGCTAGCCTTGTTGAGATCACGGAAGTCAACACAAACTCTAACCTTGCCGTTCGATTTACTGACTGTCACGATGTTGGATAACCACGTCGGATACTCAATGACTCTGATAAAACCCACCCTGAGGAGCTTCTCTATCTCTTCTTTGACTTGCAGAGACCACTCTGGCTTGATGCGGCGCAATTTACGCCAGCGGGCTTGGCGTCTGGTGCTAGTGGTATTCTGTGCTCCACTATTGAGTTATCCAGCCCCGGCATATCCTTATATGATCATGCGAACACATCCGAATATTCTTTGAGCAGCTCGATCAAAGCTTCCCTTTCCGTCCCTTCGAAGAAGCTTCCGATTTGCGTCTCTCTCGGTTCCTCTTCCGTTCCCAAATTAATACATGCTAACACCTCATCGGCAGCTTGGGCTCGACCTTCCCTTTGATTAATAACTTGCTCAGAAATTTCTTTAATGTATTCGTTGTTTAGTGTGTCTGCTTCTTCTAATGAATCGTTATTAACTAAGTTAATTTGATTAAGTTGATCATCATTTTTAGTTAATTTATCATTTAAAAGACTGGCTATGAGGGGATACTCGGAAAGATCTAGTTTTTCATTCATTGCGAAGGGGAAAACAACATTTGCAACTAAGTCATAGTCCTCTGACGTGAGGTCATCAGACTTAGAAGAAGACTCAAACTCAAAAGAAAACACATCTGACTCAAACAAAACAGATGACTCCGAAGAAACAGAGGACTTGGGGGAACCAACGGGAGACTCAACAGGAGGAGGCATCAGTCCTAGCTCTTCAACCATGTATTCCTTCGTGGCTATGGGTCAGCCAAGTATGCACCAATTCTTCAGCTTTTCGGTCATGGGTGTTTTGGTAGAAAAAACAATAGAGTAGAATCTTAACTTTGATTAGTGTGTGGATTGAACAATAAGGAGGGAACTATGGAATTCGATTATATGGAACAAAAGCATGAAAAGAAATAATGACACCACGATTTGTTAACGAGGAAAACCTTGGAGGTGATAACCTCTTTGGAAAAAACCCCGGGAGTTAGGTCTCCAACCTTAAAAGTTTCACTATAATGATCACAAGTACAACTTTGGAAGATAATGGAGAGGATTACAAGAGCTTTTTGTGTAGAGTGTGTGCGTATGAGCAAGTGTGTTTTTTCCGTCTCCATTTCCCCTTAAATACAAGTAGATGTGAAAGAGTTAATACGGTTCCTACAATCTCGGGATTTTGGTTTATCATTTCAACCTCCGTGAGACCAAGTCGTCCAAGCTTGTTGAAGATTTGTTGAACGTGCTTGAAGAATATCCCGCATTCCTCTCTTAATTACTGAAAAATAAGAATAAGAATATTAGGAAATATTGAACAAGTAAATATTAAAACAATACTTACAGTGTAACGACATCTCGATATGCAGGATCAACTGAAGATGTCGCTATGTTGAAAAATACCCACAACAATTTGTCCCCAAAAACATTTGACTATGTTGGCAACTGAAGAGGCAAAGTGTTTTTCTCCTGATTAACCGTTCATCTTCTAACTGGCTTCAATACAACGGTTAGGGATACGAGGCGACTAAAAAGGAGGAGTTTTGATAACCGCAACTCTGGATAACTATTGTTATTATCCAATCTCCTCAAAATCCTTTATCCAAATCAGACGTCTCCTACTATATTATGGGGAGAGTAATCTTCTAAAGTGTGCAGTTTTTATCCTTCCTCTACAATTACGACGTTCTCCAAAGAAGTAAGTCATAATCAACGTATCATTTGGCTATTTTATTGAACCCCTGCTAACATATATCCTTATATGCAGTGACTCTCTCCGGCTTGACGACAAGTGATATTGTGGCCAAATATAAAGGTAAGATGAAAGCGGAAGAGAACATACCAGAGATAGGTAAGATTACTCCGAAAAGAAAAAGGGTGGAACAAATCTCTGGCGTGGGAAAGCAAATTTGGAATGAAGAAGTGTTGGAAAATCAGGTAAGAGTTGCTTTTGTTTTGCGGACACATTGATTCTCTCTTATTTTTAGTAAAATACCTCTTCTTGTTGATGACAGATTGTCTCGATGGCTAAATTAATGTCCAAAGAAATTAGGACATTGAGGGAAAAATGCGACACCTACGACATGAGTAAGGTTGAATATGAGAAGGACCTGAAGGAAGCTGCAAGCATAATAAGGGAAAGGGGATTGGAAATCAGAGACAAGAATGAAGAGATATTAAAATGGCGATCCAGGCTTGCCAGCGTTGACATCAGTCATGAAAGGGAGATGGAAGCATTTCGGGATGATTTGGTGCATGAGACTGCAAAAGCAGTCTTTGAAACTAGAATCCAAATGATTGAGGAATATCAGGCAGGAGAGCATGTGAATTGGAACCTGAATGAAGAGAAAATGGCTCTGCAGCGGATTCACGAGGAAAAAGCAATCGATGATTTCAAGGATCTGGAACAGGCTGGTGAGGATACTGACTTGGGGTGATTTCCAGAAGTTTGGAGAAGTGACCCCAGATGCAACACCTGCGGCAGAAGCCATCTAAACAAAAAGAAGGTAAAACAACTTGGTTCTTGGTATTTTGTTGATGTTACTGGGGTGGAATCCCTTAAGACAATTTTTATTTTCGTTTGGTCTGTAAGGGGTCCATAAGGACCAAAGACAATATTTTTTATGTGTTGGGTTGGTTCAACACTTTTGCACGTTTACTGTTGGTAGTTCGGATACTTTATGGTTGCTTTTGGATAATTTAGTTATAATTTAGTAGTTTTCAAGCATGTCGAGGCTTGTTTCTTTTGGATAATTTTTTGTATGTTATGCTTCATAAGGTGACATGATAGTATGTCAAAATGATAGGTACTTAGGATGACACATATATGTCATAAACTGTAGATACTTAGATGACACGTATATGCCATAAACCGTAGATACTTAGATGACACGTATATGCCATAACCATAAGAATAATACTTAAGATCAATCATCTAACTGAGTGGGAATGGGTAAGCTATATGAGTTTACCCATATAGGCCCACCCCACACCTCAATTAGTGAGATAACTTGCGCTCCAGGCGAAGGTGTGGTAACCTAACATCTTAAGAAAGAGGTAATTAACTCTTTAAACCTTAGAAGGGATTGTGTACCTTTACTTGAGAAGAGATGGCCAGTCTCTAACGGAGGAGAAATCGTTGTTCTTTGCGCGCATTCGACATGTCCCCATGTAAATGTGTCAATACCTCATAAGATAGAAACATGTTAAAATCGGACGCCAACTAAGGTTGACGTCTCTCCACAGAGTATGTTAGCGACATTTTAATTTGTAAATAATCAAAAAGGTGCATAGGAAAAAAGAAAGGTTGCAAAGAATTCAGAGATGATCCATACCTGGAAAGATGAGTTTATGGGGAATTTTGTTTAAATGTAATACCTTTTAAGATGAATGGCGTTCCAACTTCGCGGTATCATTTGGCCATCCAAGGTTGCAAGGCGATATGCTCCTTTCCCGGCTTGTGCATCTATTAAGTAGGGTCCTTCCCATTTTGGGGCGAGCTTGCCTGCATTGGGCTCCTTGGTATTTTGGAATGCCTTTCGTAGGACTAAGTCTCCTACTTGAAACCTTCTAATCCTTACGTTTTTGTTGTAAGATTTGGCTACCCTTTGTTGATATGCTGCCATGCGAACTTTGGCCATGTCCCTTAGTTCGTCCACAGTATCTAGGTCATGTATCAAGATGTCTTTATTATGTTCAGATGTCAGCAAGCTGTATCTCGCCGTAGGTACAAGGACTTCTGCTGGAATAACAGATTCGGTTCCAAATACAAGTGAGTAGGGGGTTTGACCAGTAACATTCTTAGATGTCGTCCTGTCAGCCCATAGGACCATTGGTAACTCTTCTGCCCAACGTCCTTTCTTCTGGTTCAGTCTCTTTTTCAAGTTGCTTATGATTATTTTGTTGCTAGACTCTGCCTGTCCATTGGCTTGAGGGTGAACAGGCGAAGATGTCACCATCTTAACACCCCAAGATGTCAAGAAATCTTGGGTTCTCTTGCTAATGAATTGAGAGCCGTTGTCACAAATTATTTCTGATGGTATTCCAAATCGGCTGAATATGTTTCTTTTGATAAAGGATATGACTTCTTTGTCACGCACTTGCACGTACGCCTCAGCTTCTACCCACTTAGAAAAGTAGTCTGTCATAGCCAAAAGAAATACTCTTCCACCTGGTGCTCTAGGCAACTTTCCTACTATGTCCATTCCCCAAACCATAAAAGGCCATGGTGATAGGATAGGATGTAGCAGTTCAGCTGGCTGGTGCAGGATGTCCCCATGTCGTTGACAGGAATCACATTTCTTTGCGTAGTCAACGGCATCTTTTCTCATTGTGGGCCAGAAATAGCCCATTCTAAGAGCTTTAGTATGTAAACTTCTGCCCCCGGTATGGTTTCCACAATCTCCTTCGTGCAGCTCTTTGAGAACCTGATGGGCTCTATCTGCTTCTAGACATCTTAAGTAGTGACCTGCAGCAGATTTTCTAAACAAGAGATTATCAATAAGTAAATATTTAGATACTCTTACCCTGAAGGCTCTTGCATTTTTCTCCTCGGCTGGGATCGTATCATCTAAGAGATACTTGATAATAGGAGCTGTCCACGAGGTTGTTGCAGGAGAGCAAGGTATGTCGACATCTAGGGCGAACATCTCAAGATGGTCAATTGCTGGGATGTCAATATGTATGATTGGGATACTGGTTTGTGAGATGCTTTTGAAGGCTGAACCCAAGTTTGCCAGAGCATCTGCTTGAGAATTTTCTTCTCGTGGGATTTGTTCCAAGGAAAATGTTTTGAATTTGGCCGAAATAATTTTTACAATTTCCAAATATGTTGTCATCTTAGCGTTTTTCGCAATGTAGGACCCGTTGTACTGATTAACAATTAGCAAGGAATCCATGAACACTCGGATATGCTTGACATCTAAGTCCTGGGCTGCTGTTAAACCTGCGATTAGTGCCTCGTACTCTGCTTCATTGTTGGTAGCCTTGAAACTGCAACTGATAGATTGTGGTATTATGTCCCCTTGTGGCGATTTTAGTACGACTCCAAGACCTGTACCTCTGATGTTGGAAGCACCGTCCGTGTAGAGAGTCCAAATTTTCAGGATGTCATCATTTTGAAGTTGCTGTACTTCCAGTTCCACCTCTTGTTGCAGGGTTGGACTGAAATCAGCCACAAAATCAGCTAGGGCTTGGGATTTTATTGCAGTTCTGGGCTCGTACTTGATGTCGTATGTGCTTAATTGTACGGACCATTTTGCCATTCGACCTGACATCTCTGGCTTTCTCATAACATTCTTAATAGGATAGTTAGTGCGTACAATTATAGTATGTGTTTCAAAATAGTGCCTTAATTTAATAGAAGCAGTTATCAAAGCTAAAATTAATTTTTGTAAATGAGAATACCTGGTCTCAGCATCTAAGAGTGTCTTACTTATATAGTAGATGGGTTGCTGATTACCATCTCGTTCTGTCACCAAGACGGCGCTTACAGCGCCTTCGGACACTGCTAGGTAGATGTAAAGATGCTCTTCCATCTGTGGTTTGGCCAATAAGGGAGGTGTCGACAGGTAAGTTTTGAGCTCCTGAAAAGCTTCTTCATGTTGGTCCTCCCATTGGAACTTCTTGTTCTTTCTTAAGATGTCATAGAAAGGTTTGCATCGATCTGAGGATTTTGAAATGAATCTAGTGAGTGCGGCAATTTTTCCTGTCAATCTTTGGACGTCCTTGACAGATTGAGGTGATGACAGGTTGAGAATAGCGCGTATTTGTTCTGGGGCGGCTTCAATGCCTCTTTTAGTAACCATATAACCCAGAAACTTGCCGGCCTTCATTCCGAAGTTGCATTTAGCTGGATTAAGTTTCATATTGAAACAATCCAAGATATCAAAGGCTTGAGAGAGGTTGCTTATGTGATCCTCGGCCATCTTGGATTTTACTACCATGTCGTCGATGTATACCTCCATTGTGTCCCCAATCTGGTCTTTAAACATCTTGTTGACGAGCCTTTGATACGTTGCACCTGCATTTTTTAGTCCAAAAGGCATGTCAATATAACAATAAATACCTGTGGGGGTTATGAAGGCAGTGTCCTCTTGGTCAGATGGTTCCATCTGAATTTGCTGGAATCCTGAGGACGCGTCCATGAAAGTGAGGAGTTCGTGACCTGAGGTGGCATCAACTAATGAATCTATGTGCGGCAAAGGGAAAGGATCTTTTGGGCAGGCTTTATTCAAGTCGGTGAAGTCGACGCAAACTCGCCATTTCCCATTTCTCTTTTCTACCACAACCACATTTGCCAACCATCTTGGATAATCGACCTCCCGTATCATGTTGGCTTTGAGTAAGCGCTCTACCTCCTCCTTGATGATCTGATTTCTGGTTTCTGCAAATTTTCTACGTTTCTGGTGCACCGGTTTAAAGCTTGGATCTACGTTAAGCTTGTGAGTGATGACATCTTTGCTGATGCCTGTCATGTCATCATGTTTCCAAGCAAAACTTTTTATTCTGCTTCGTAATAGGTCCACAAGCTTCTCTTCTATATCTGATGGGATGTCCGTGCCGATAAGTACTTTGATGTCCGGGTTGGAAGGGTCTAGCAATATTTCTTTCACATCATTTTCTCTAGCTTCCAGGACTTCACGTACTTTCCTCGGTAATTGCTATGCTTGTTTTGGAGATGTCGACGCCTTCATTGAAGTTTTGTAACATTCCTTGGCCACCTGTTGATCACTGTAAATCTTAGCGACACCCCAAGGTGTTGGAAACTTCACACACTGATGGTAAGTGGAGGGTACAGCCTTCATTCCATGAATCCACGGTCTTCCAAGGATGACGTTGTAAGAGGTCGCGCAGTCAATTATGCAAAACCGTTCCACGATGTTGAGGCCCTTAGAGTATATTGGAAGTTTTATCTCCCTCACCGTTTCTTTGACTTCGCCGCTGAAGCCTACCAGAACTGAGGACTTCTTAATGATCTCTGATTCTGGGATGTTCATCTCCTTAAGAGTGCCCAACATGATAAGATTTACAGAGCTACCCCCATCAACCAAGATACGCCGGATTGTACAGTTGGCGATCTGTAAGGAAATAACCAGACCGTCATGATGGGGTTCCAATAAGTTATCACGATCACTTTCATCAAAGGTAATTGGATCCGGGCAAGGTGTCGACATCCTGGGCTGTCTTTCTGGCTTTTCCTCTTTTGACTCCTTAGCATGTCGTTTTGCGGCGGAATAAGATGTTCCACATATTTCTGATCCTCCACTGATGAAATTGATCACCTTTGTTGATGCTGGAGGAGAGACTGGTCTTTCCGCTTCATGAGGAGCTTCCGAATTTTCAGCCTTCTTCTTTCTGGATCCCAGCAACTCCTTAAGATGTCCTTTCGAGAGCAAATAACTGATCTCCTTTCTCAGTGCGATACAATCTTCAGTAACATGTCCGAAGTCTTCATGGTAAGCGCACCATTTTGATTTATCTCGCCATCCCGTGGCTTTATCTGTCTTCTTCGGCCATCTGGCTTTGTCCCCAAGGTTGCCCATTGCGCAGAGTATACCTGAAACGTCAACAGAAAAACAATAATCAGAAATGTTAGGTACATTATCGTTATCTTCATCCTCACCGTCTATTGAATTAATTTTGCCAGAATCAGTTCTTGGGTAAGGATTGGAACGGTTGTTCCTGCGGTGGGACGATTCAGTCCTTCTGTCGGGGTTGTCATATGTCGACATCTTAGTTGTGGACTTCGATCTTCGCAGCTCATCTTCCTCCAGTCTTATGAATCTCACTGCTCTGCTCCTGACTTCTTCCAACCGCTTACAAGGAGTCATCACCAAATCTTGATAATACTGTGAATCTTTCTTCAACCCCATTTTGAATGCTTCTGTGGCTGTTGACATGTCTAGATTGGGAATTTCTAGTACTTCCTTGTTGAACCGGTGGACATAATCCTTTAGGGTTTCATTAGGCTGCTGGATCACATTGTAGAGATCACTTGTCAACCTTTCAAATTGTCGACTGCATGAGAATTGGTTATAGAACATATTGATGAGCTGGGCGTATGAACCAATAGAACCTAGGGGTTGCCTGATCAGCCATTTGAGAGCTGGTCCAGACAAGGTTGATCCAAATCCCCGGCATAAACAGGCTTCACGGAATTGAAGAGGGATATGGATTATGTCCATCTTTTCTTGATAATGGGCCACATGCTCTTCTGGATCCGTGGTACCGTCATACAACTTCATAGATGGTACGCTGAAACGTTTCGGAATGTTGACATTTGCGATTGTTGGGACAAACCGGGATTGATTGTAACAGTTTTGCGTCACTGGTTGAATTGGAGGAGTCACACCTGGCACGTTCATTACTAGTTCTCTGAGATCCTGCATCTGTTTGGCTAGTGGGTTTCCTGCAAAAGGGTCAGCCATAGGAATACGATTGAAATCATTATTATTAAAAAGATTATTTAGCAAACCAGAGTTGTCCGTAGTAGTTGTAACGGTAGTGTTGTCAGTGAATGGGATGAATGGGGTGAATCCTGCGGAAGATGGTGTCAATGGGGTGTCCCCGAGCAAAGATGTCGACATCCTTAAAGATGTCATCGGATGAGTTTGAGGAGGACTGCCCATTGGGATGAATTCACTCTGAAATGTAGATCCTCCGGTATTGTCAAAGTTGAGAACCCTTGCACGCAATGGTGATATGTTCTCAAGCCGAGATACGATGAGCTGTTGGTCTTTCTGCATCTTAATCATGGAATTGGTCAACACCTTCGAATTGTTGTCTTGCTGGTCCAACCTTTGATTCAACCTGGTCAGGATACTCCGGATGTCAGCATCTGCATTGGAAGAGGTTGCCCCCTTTTGTGGAGTCTTCGTAGGTTGAGTTGGCTGAGGCCCGGTCTGAGGAGGTGGTGGTAACAAGCTGGTTCTACCTCCTGATGTGGGAACAACGGCGGAACCTTTGCCGGCGGAGGACACATTGGGGGGTGCAGACATAGTGAATTTGATTAGGAAATGATCCAAATAACCGATAAACCACGAGGCCCCTCGGTGGGCGCCAAATTGTTTTGGTAGAAAAAACAATAGAGTAGAATCTTAACTTTGATTAGTGTGTGGATTGAACAATAAGGAGGGAACTATGGAATTCGATTATATGGAACAAAAGCATGAAAAGAAATAATGACACCACGATTTGTTAACGAGGAAAACCTTGGAGGTGATAACCTCTTTGGAAAAAACCCCGGGAGTTAGGTCTCCAACCTTAAAAGTTTCACTATAATGATCACAAGTACAACTTTGGAAGATAATGGAGAGGATTACAAGAACTTTTTGTGTAGAGTGTGTGCGTATGAGCAAGTGTGTTTTTTTCCGTCTCCATCTCCCCTTAAATACAAGTAGATGTGAAAGAGTTAATACGGTTCCTACAATCTCGGGATTTTGGTTTATCATTTCAACCTCCGTGAGACCAAGTCGTCCAAGCTTGTTGAAGATTTGTTGAACGTGCTTGAAGAATATCCCGCATTCCTCTCTTAATTACTGAAAAATAAGAATAAGAATATTAGGAAATATTGAACAAGTAAATATTAGAACAATACTTACAGTGTAACGACATCTCGATATGCAGGATCAACTGAAGATGTCGCTATGTTGAAAAATACCCACAACAATGGGTGTCACCAACGTCCTTGGATCAACATCTTCTGTCTGCTCCGCTCCGATGACTGCAACCATATCATCCTCTATATTTAGACTCCCCAAATGCTGTAGTAAGTTCTGGCCATCCCATTCCTCTGACTCTTCTGGAACTGCAATGTTCTCGACCGACGGCTCATCCAAAGACACCTACCCTAGCTGATCTGCCAACTCGTCCCCAACCTTGATGGTGTACCGGCTCTGAACTGTGACAACCTTGCCTCTCTTCTGACGCGGGTCCATAAGAACTGTCTTCAGCTTCGATCTGTCGAACTCTGTATCCCTGAAGATTTCAAAACCCTTCTACAGCTTACCCGTGTGATCAAACCAAGGCTCATTGAACTCCATGCACGAAAACTCCTCGCCTTCCTTGACAAAATAACTATTAAGGGACAGGCGGTATGGTCTCATCTCTGGCTTCTCGTAGGGCAGCTTCGCTCTCCTGAGAAACTCAATTCTCTTCTCTTCAGCCCGGTCCTCAGGGGTAAGGACATAGCCTAAACCGTTTTTGCTGCGGTGAACACTAGCTTCTACTGTCTTCGTAGGTCCTTGGAGATGCCTACCAAGCCCCAGTCCAGGTACAAATCCCATGTTCCTCATCATTCTGACAGCTGGCCGTACTCTGTCCGACGTTCTCGTGAGGTCTACTGCGTAAATCTGTGCCACTAACTGAAAACCACTGAACATTGAACTGCTCTCTTCATGCTGAATCTGTAGAACCGGATTTCCCCCAGTGCTTGACCCTTGAGACGTAACCAGATCGCTGTAGATAACTGTCACTTGATCTCCTGACTGAAATTTCACACACTGATGTAGTGAGGAAGGGACTCCATTCATCTGATGCAACCATGGCCTACCCAACAACATGGTGAAGGTGGAAGGTATGTCTATGACTTGAAATTCGGAAATCATAGTGGTGATCCCGCAAGTAAAAGGCAAACTGATTATTCCCAACACCGACCGGCTAGTAGAGTCATAGCCTCGGACGGAATGAACTGAAGGTCTCAAATCTGTAGGACTTAAATCAAGGACATCCATCATCCTAGAAGGTAGTATATTCACCGCAGAACCGTTATCAATGAAGATACGTGGCAACCTCTTCCCGTTGACCTCAATAGTAATGTGTAATGGCTCGTTGTGATCCGACCCAAACTCTGGCATATCCAACTCTGAAAATGTGATGATGTTCCCAAAGTGTATGTTGCCGATCATCTGCGTTACATCCTCCGGCTTCGTATCCGATGGTACCAAAGTCGCAGCTAGATTCTGTTCCAACATCATCCTGTGGGCATACGAGGACGTGAGCAAGGACCATAGAGATATATTGGCTTGGGTTTGTTTTAGCTGCGTGAGAATAGGATCCTCTTTCTCGGGATTTACCACCTCCGTTTTCGGACCAAAGACTTTCTTCGCCCCCTTATCTTCTGCTTGATACACCTTTCCGGACCTCGTGAGTAGATTAACTCCATTCTTTTCCATGTCGGATACTTCTGTGTGGATCTCGGCCAACGAGAGAGGTTTAGGACTCTCTTCCACATAAACATCGTTTAACGAGGCAACTTCTCTAGATAGTTCCTCAAAAGACAGCATATAACAAGAAAATTCTTTAATAATTGAACTCAAAGTACAAACTGACACAACTGCCTCACTGTCCGTCACAACAGACTCGACTGGATCAGTGAGGTCTTCCTCTATCAAAGCTATATCACTACCAACTACCAAACTTGGATTCTCTATCTTCCCTTCAATGATGAGCTTTTGCACAGCCCTCTTCAAACCAAAACCAGCAAACTCGGACAAATTCGGAACTAACATCCCCTTTCTGACAATGGCTGAGAACACCTTCTCTGTTGACAGCCCCAGTTTCTCAAAAGCATCTTCCATCTCTACCATACTGATAAAATTACCTTCCACCATGTGGATCCTGTTGTTAGGAAGGGGATTCCCTACAACATTTGGAGACTTTGGCTTCTCCACCTTGCCTTACCGAATCAAGTCTTGCACTAACCGTTTGAACGGAATGCAGTAATCAGTAGCGTGCCCCTTGTACTTGTGGTAGTTGCAGTACTTGGAAGCATCTAAGTCTTCCCTTGGGTTTACCGGTTCATAATTCTCGAGTGGCTTGACCAAGCCCTTCTTTACTAGTACTTCAAAAACTTTACCCATCGGCATTCCAAAATCATCAAACACGTCCCTCTCGCGATGAATATTGCCATTCCCCCTCATTACAGCTTGAACATCTAAAGCAGCTCCCCCTTGCACATAATTTACTTGCCCTACTGGCTCTTTCTTTGCTGTAGTGTTGGCAGGAGCTCTATAGCGGAAAGAATTGTTGCTAGCCCCAGTGTCCTTCGGCGGAGTGATTCCAGTGATGCCACTCTCGTAACGTACGCCCGAATCCACCATTTCCCTAAGATTGGGGAAATAACCATTACCAACTGCCAACTTGTGTCCGGGCAACAAACACTTGTAAAAAATCTGTTTCTGTTCATTCTCCTTGGGCGGGTACTGAATCTCGCTTAACTTGTCATTCCAACGCTTGTAGAAATCATAAATCGACTCTCCATTCTTCTGAAGCGTATGCTCCAAATCAGCTCGATTGACTTGCCAATCCATGTTTGCTTGATACTTTTCCGAGAACACTCTACTTACCTTGTCCCAAGTATCCCTTTCCTCCTCGTTCAACTTTAAAAACCAACGGAGAGCAGCCCCTTCCAATGTGCTATGAAACATTCTCGCCATCTGCTCGGGCGTACAGTCTTTAGCCCTCATCGCCAACGTATAGCTGTCTAGATGCGTCTTTGGACAAGTAACACCTCCAAACATGGCCATCTTGGGCATCTTGAAATCTTGAGGTAGGGGTGCAACCTTGCTTGGATTGAGCATCTTGATGGGGGACACACCTTGCTTTCCCATTTGTTCGGTCAACGCTTTTACTTGCTCAATCAATGCTAACACAGTCGGGTCTGTAGCAACGTTGGAGTTCTGCATGGCCGGGGGTTGAGTAGTGGTAGGGGAGGTGGAGTAGGTAGGAATATGGTGGCCGGAATAATTGAAGGGTAAAGTGGGAGGAGGTAGGTTAGCAAAGTGGTCTTTGGGTGTATCTGCAGCAGGCTGATAGGGTCTCTTAGAGTTGCTCGAGCTCCCATACATGACTGGTGGTGGAACATTCTTGTAGCCGGTTGGAACATAGTTGGGCAGAGGGAAGGTAGGTGCTTTAGGGTTGGCAGGATTAGGAGCATTAACAGTTTCATCTTCAACATCGACAACTTCATTCCCCATTAAAATCACCTTATGTCCCCTTTTGCTGAGCTCCTCAACAAAATGATCCTTCAGCTCTTGATTGTGATTCTTCAAAGTGCGATTCTGCTCTTCAAGTTTCTCAACCCTCATGGTCAAACCGGCAAAGTAGGCGTGCAGAGCAGGCGGAATGTCATTGAAGTTGGGATTGACTGGACCTTCCATTGAAGTGACTGGTGTAGAGCCGGTTGCAGAGGCAGCTGGCGTGCTTGGAGTGGTTGATGGAGGCAAGGTTGTCATTGTTGAATGAAGAACTCGGCCCGACCTTAGCTCTGCGGAAGCATCAAAAGACTCGGCTTTAGGAGAGGGGTTGACTCAATGCAATGTACTAGCTTGAATTTTTTATTTACAAAAGCTTTGTTTCTTTTAGACCTACTAGGGTTGGAAGGGATACCCCTTTTTCGCAACTAACTAAATATCCTAAAGTGGTGGACCCTAACGACTAACCTTCTCGTATAGACACTTAATATGATATTTATGGGAAGTACCACAAACCCATGATAGGACAAGATCTTTTAACAAACACTCAACCTTACATAGCACGTCCTTTTTAAAAGGAAATCAATTTTTTAGTGCTCTTTTTCTCTCTATAGATCTTGACTCATCATTGATTCGTGGTGACTTAACATAAAGACCTCATTAATTGTCTACATAAAAAAGCTAGTCAAACCAACCGGTCACATGGAGTGTATTCCTAGTAAAGTGGGTGACACAAGGTTAGATTTTAGGCTCCCACCGTGCAGCCGAAGCGCACTGATGAGTGGATGGCCAAGTGAGACTCGGAAGGGAGGCGACATGATCACCACACTTCCCGCACTTTTGGCTTCTCCGAGGGGTTAAAGGGTGTCTGTGCAGTGTGACACGAACTCTAGTGGTAGTGTGAGGCAAAAAGTCTAATTCTTTTTAAGGAAAAAAGAGAAAGATTTTTTTTATTTACATGAGATGCATGCAAGCAACAGTTAAGAATAAAGAGAAAGAAAGTGAAATACAACACCATACAAGAAAACGAAAGTCTGACCCACTTGGTTTGAAAAAGTTTCAAAACATTCCCCAGCAGAATCGCCACTGTGAATACCCCGTCCTGATGCAACGCGCATTCGGAAGTTTCAAATAATTAATTATAAAAATGTCGGATCGAAATGGGATATTCATTTAGTGACACTCACTTTAAACCATATTAAAAATATTAATTTAAATTTTGAGAGTCGCCACGCCACTTTGATATAGCCCAAAGCTTTGAAAAAAGGCTAAGCATGTGATTGGGTTCGGGGGTCAAGTTACAACAGAAGAAGAAACGCTATCACTCCTATTACCCGACGGATCGGTCTTTCTAGCATATGGGGTGTTGGTTGTGTGCGGTGTTTACAGGAATAGATAGAAGAAACGGGATCATGCATAAGGAGGAGGGGAGAGAAAGAATTAGTTGATGATCACACCCTAGAACCTTTGAGTTAGGCCCTCGGAAGGTGCACTAATCAACGTTCATCCTTGGGGGATTGTTGATCATGGGACAATTATTACTAAGGTGGAAAGTAAGAAATAGTTCCTAGATCCATTGGGTTTTCTTGGGCGAAACCTTAGATCATCCTCGGCTATTGCATATTTAAATATATTAAAAAGGTCCTAAATCTAGCATAAAGGCACAATTAAAATATAATAAGCATGCAAATATAACATGGAAATAATAATAATAATAGGGAACAAAAAATATTAATAAGAGCCTTACCAATTGTAGCAAGACTTTGGGATCGAATCTTAGGGCGATTCGAAGAGAGTGGGAAGAGATACGGACGAAACAAGTGTAGTCCTCGTTTCACCGGAATAAATTGTGTGTTGAAAGTGGGAGCCGAGCACCCCTATTTATAGTGCTTCGGTAATTGGGCTGGGCCAGCTGAAGGGTCGATCGGCCTTAAATATAAGGGTCGATCGGCACAGGAAAGAAGGGTCGATCGACCAATTGCTTTAGGTTCGATCGGCACAATAATAAAGGGTCGATCGGCCATTCAAAACGGAAAGGGCCGATCGGCACTATCCCTTGGCGTACTTTCCACGCATGCGGATGACGACGGAGGGGACAGAATAATGCAGGGATTATTTTAGGGTTTCTAATTAAACCGGGTCCAAGTATTTAGAATACCTTTTTTCGGACCGGGTACTAACACCTCTTTGAGCAACCTTCTATTCTTTAGTCCCTGCACATTTAGGCAAATGTGAGATCCACATCCGGTATCTAATACCCAAGAACTAGAGGTAGAAAGTAAAATATCTATCACATAGATACCTGAAGTCATGGCAATCTCATTGCCCTTCTTCTTGATCCTTCACGATAAAGCTTGCAGTTACGCCTCCAATGCCCAGTTTCCTTGCAATGGTAGCACACCGCATCCTTTTGGGATTTGGGTTTAGGCTTCTCAGCAACGGCAACCTTTGCCTCCGGTTTAGCAACTTTTGCTTTACCCTTGTTTTTGAACCCCTTTCCTTTATTCACCATCAACACTTGATTGGTTTTCTTGGTAATATTGTTCTCCGCATTCTTTAGCATCCCATGCAATTCAGACAGAGATTTATTCATCCCATTCATGTTATAATTCAGAACAAACTGATTATAACTTTCAGGGAGTGAATGCAATATCATATCCGTAGCCAGCTCTAACTGGATAGGATATCCAAGCCTCTCAAGGTGTTCGAGGTGACCCTTCATTTTCAACACATGAGGCCCAACAGGTTGTCCTTCAATCATCTTGCATGAATGAAGAGCCTTCATAGTGTCAAACCTTTCCGTACGTGCTTGCAACTGGAATATTTCCTTCAAATGATTTCCCAAATCATAGGCTTCCATGTGTACAAGGTCCTTCTGAAGAGCCTTACACATGGTCGCAAGCATCAGGCAACCAACATCAATAGAATCATCCACATGCTTCTTATGTTGGTCCCTTTCCGCTTTAGTTGCATTAGCAGCAGGCTCGGGTGGAATGGGTCCATCGAGAATGTACAATTTCCTTTCCTGTTTGAGAACAATTCCCAAACTGCGGATCCAATCCACATAGTTATTGCCATTCTCCTCTAACTTGTCCTTCTCAAGGACTGATCGCAGTGACATGTTTTGATTAGTGTTTACAGCCATTGATCTACAAAGATATGCAACAAGATATGAACACATATAAGTACCAATTTCATTTAAGAGATTAATTAACGTATTTCACAAATACTCCCACTAAATTATATAACCTTCTTATACAAACATGTATAATATAATTTAATAGGCTAAGACCCAACTTTAATTTAATTTCAAGTCGGCTATGGCACGACTGCTCAAAATTAAACTAGAAAGGTAGATAACATTTATCAATCATATCTATATATGATTCTTAGATCATTATGAGATTATAGACATCATATGTCACATGTTTCAATCTCATCTTATGCCTTAGGCCCAAAACTGTTTTGATAGACTAATTGAGTTCAACCATGTTAAACGTATAGCAATCACCGTTTGCTCTTCTTGATCATACAAAAATAGAATCAATGTACCTCGCTGTGGCGTAGCCTACATGAAACTATCCGTGTACTCACAAGTGTTTAAACATGGGTGGCATAAAACAAACTCAAATTACAAAGAAGGTTCAATTTTTCATGCTTATCAATTACATGCCAACGTTGATTCATGAAAACTATATGAGCATAATTATGAACATGGAATGATGCAACACATATCACATTTGATCAGTAATTACTAGTACGCGGCCACGTGCTCCAAGTTTATCCCACACTTCAATCGAAGTGCCTGTGGGGAAGTTTTTGGTGTCCAGCCAATATACTAAGTAACACTTCACAAATATCCTAGATTAATCACATTAATCATATTAATGAAATTGACATCCCATAATCTAGATTAATCATATTAATCATATATTACAATTTCATAATCATGGTATATCAATATATACAATTACTTCACAAGCAAAACTCATACAATTTAATATTCTAGATCATGCACATCATGAAAATTCATATAATCATATTACACAATTATCATGATTATCTAACTAAACATCATGAACGGGGCTCACGATACCCTTTGTTGGGTTTCGAGGGTCCATGCGCAGCGGAATAATGCAATAACTCGAAAAACCCCAAGCCCTAGAATCCGTTCTAGATGATTAATTAAGAAAAGATGAAATAGAAATACCAACCTTGAATGCTTTTGCCTTTGATAAACTTGACCCAACTCCAGATTGAACGACCTTGTTAATCCTTGATGAACGAACGGCGAATCACGAACTAAAGATCTTGACGAGCGAAGATCCTCTATGTGTATCCACGCGAAGAACGAACCCTAGAACTCTTCTAGGAGGATTGCTAGATCCTTTGATTGAAACACCTTTCAATCAATGAAGAACAATGGATTTGGTGGTGTTTGATTCTCAATTCTCAATTGAAATCTCTCACTTTTGGTGTTTCTCTCAAGCCAAAACGTTCTAATGACGGCTAGGGCAACCAGGGGCAAGTATTTATACGTTACAAAATAAAAGCCCTTTGCGAAAACCCTAAAATTAGGTCATTTACGTATCAGTCCAGGCCCGACGGGACGACTCGTCCCCCAGGGCACGAGTCGTCCCCTTTGCATCACCCACTGATCCTGGCGTCCCCCTTAAGGGCACGACTTGGCTTTGCTCATGGGACGAGTCGTCCCTTTGGGCACGACTCGTGCCCCAGAGCACGAGTCGTCCCTCAGGACACCCCCACTGAATCTGGCGTCCCCCTTAAGGGGAATAGTTAGTTCAGACTGGGGACGAGTCGTCCCCTGAGCACAGAGAACCCATATTCTTCATTTTTGACAATTCGTTCGATGCGTGTGACCCCATAGGACCATACTATGTTGGCAATGAGTCCGATCACATCGATCCTCATAAGACATGAGCGGACTCTAGCAAGCCATCATGCCTACCCAAATAGTATAATATCAAGTTCGATTTTTCCTACATAGAACATATCACAATCCCATTGTCACACGATGTTATATTGAACATGAGTCATGGTCCACGTCAACTCATATTGTTCAATGCTTTCTCGTTACCAAGTAAATTGATTAATCGAATGACATTAATCACATTAATTCATTCGGGCATGGCCATGCACTACATCAATCTTACTTACGAGTGGCCAAGCAAACATCTCTCTTTACGAGGGACAATTTCCATCTTGACTTATCATTCTTCCCAACAAGAATCATACCATGCCAATGATAGCCCTTATTGTCATCCGGTTAAAGACAACGTTAAACTATATCAAACATGATATTCATCGAGCGGAAGACGATGATAATCTCAGGTCAAAGGATATCAATGATATGACTATATGAGATTTAATTATGACATATGACCATGACATAAATCTCATAATGGGTCAAGTCCAGTACCTTGTTCTCTAACAAGTACCCATGAATCTAATGTGCATCTCCATGCATATAATCATCACATGATTATCCATTAGACTTCATACTAGTGCTTCATAAGTACTAGGGACGCGATTATTATAACTAAACATGCAAACACATATAATAATCAAAGAAACAATCTCATATATAAATGAACAATGACATTACATAAAGGTCTATCTCTATAGGCCTAGGGCACTAACACCTACAGCTTGAGGCACAAATGCCTCCAACACACAAATTACGACCCGCAAACGCCTCCAAACACAAATCTCGAGGCACAAACGCATCCAAACACAAAGCACGAGGCAAAAACGCCTCCAAACACAAATCCCGAGGTGCAAACGCCTCCAAACACAAACCCTGAGGCACAAACGCCTCCAAACACAAATCCCGAGGCATAAACGCCTCCAAACACAAATCCCGAGGCACAAATGCCTCCAAAACACAAATCCCGAGGCACAAACGCTTCCAACACACAAATCACGACGCGCAAACGCCTCCAAACACAAATCTCGAGGCACAAACGCCTCCTAACACAAAGCACGAGGCAAAAACGCCTCCAAACACAAATCCTGAGGCGCAAATAACTCCAAACACAAATCCCGAGGCACAAACGCCTCCAACACACATATCCCGAGGCACAAACGCCTCCAAACACAAATCTCGAGGTGCAAACGCCTCCAAATACAAACCTTGAGGTGCAAACATCTCCAAACACAAATCCCCGAGGCATAAACTCCTCCAAACACAAATCCCAAGGTGCAAATGCCTCCTAACACAAACCCCAAGGCGCAAACGTCTCCAAACACAAATCTCGAGGCACAAACGCCTCCAAAACACAAATCCCAAGGCATAAATGCCTCCAAACACAAATCCCGAGGCGCAAATGCCTCCAAATACAAAACCCGTAACACAAATGCCTCTAAACACAAATCCCGAGGCACAAACGTCTCCAAACACAAATCCCGAGGCGTAAACGCCTCCACACACAAATCTCGAGGCTCAAACGCCTCCAAACACAAACCCCGAGGCCCAAACGCCTCCAAACACAAATCACGACACGCAAACGCCTAAAAACATAAATCTCGAGGCACAAATGCCTCCAAACACAAATCCCGAGGAGCAAACACTTCCAAACACAAATCCCGCGGCACAAACGTCTCCAAACACAAATCCCGAGGCTCAAACACCTCCAAACACAAATCCCAAGGCACAATGCCTCCCAAAAAAATTCCCGAGGCACAAACACCTCCAAACACAAATCCCGAGGCACAAACACCTTCAAAACACAAATCCCGAGGCACAAACGCCTCCAAACACAAATCCCAAGGTGCAAACTCCTCCTAACACAAACCCCAAGGCGCAAACGCCTCCAAACACAAATCCCAAGGTACAAACGCCTCCAAACACAAATCCCGAAGCACAAACGCCTCCAAATACAAATCTCGAGGCACAAACGCCTCCAAACACAAATCCCGAGGCCCAAATGCCTCCAACCACAAATCTCGAGGCACAAACGCCTCCAAAACACAAATCCCGAGGCACAAATGCCTCCAAACACAAATCTCAAGGTGCAAACTCCTCCTAACACAAACCCCAAGGCGCAAACGCCTCCAAACACAAATCCCAAGGTACAAACGCCTCCAAACACAAATCCCGAAGCACAAATGCCTCCAAATACAAATCTCGAGGCACAAACGCCTCCAAACACAAATCCCGAGGCCCAAATGCCTCCAAAAACAAATCTCGAGGCTCAAACGCCTCCAAACACAAATCACCATGCGCAAACGCCTACAAACACAAATCCCGAGGTACAAATGCCTCCAAACACAAATCCCGAGGCCGAAATGCCTCTAAACACAAATCTCGAGGTGCAAACGCCTCCAAGCACAAATCCCGAGGTGCAAACACCTCCAAACACAAATCTCGAGGCTCAACACCTCCAAACACAAAATACGAGGCAGAAATGCCTCCATACACAAATCCCGAGGCGCAAAGGCCTCCAAACACAAACCCCGAGGCGCAAATGCCTCCAAAACCATAATCCCGAGGCGCAAACGCCTCCAAACACAAATCCCAAGGTGCAAACGCCTCCAAACACATACCCCGCGGCACAAAAGCCTCCAAACACAAATCTCGAGGCCCAAATGCCTCCAAACACAAATCCCAAGGCTCAAACACCTCCAACACACAAATCTCGAGGCACAATGCCTCCCAAAAAAAATCCCCGAGGCACAAACACCTCCAAACATAAATCTCGAGGCACAAACGCCTCCAAAACACAAATCCCAAGGTGCAAACGCCTCCTAACACAAACCCCGAGGTGCAAACGCCTCCAAACACAAATCACAAGGCACAAACGCCTCCAAACACAAATCCCGAAGCACAAACGCCTCCAAACACAAATCCTGAGGCACAAATGCATCCATACACAAATCCCGAGGCGCAAACGCCTCCAAGCACAAATCGCGAGGTGCAAATGCCTCCAAACACAAATCCCGAGGCACAAACACCTCCAAACACAAAACACGAGGCTGAAATGGCTCCATACACAAATCCCGAGGCACAAAGGCCTCCAAACACAAACCCCGAGGCGCAAATGCCTCCAAACACAAATTCCGAGGCGCAAACGCCTCCAAACACAAATCCCAAGGTGCAAACGCCTCCAAACACATACCCCGCGGCACAAAAGCCTCCAAACACAAATCTCGAGGACCAAATGCCTCCAAACACAAATCCCAAGGCTCAAACACCTCCAAACACAAATCCCGAGGCACAATGCCTCCCAAAAAAAATCCCGAGGCACAAACACCTCCAAACATAAATCCCGAGGCACAAACGCCTCCAAAACACAAATCCCAAGGTGCAAACGCCTCCTAACACAAACCCCGAGGTGCAAACGCCTCCAAACACAAATCACAAGGCACAAACGCCTCCAAACACAAATCTCGAAGCAGAAACGCCTCCAAACACAAATCCTGAGGCACAAACGTATCCATACACAAATCCCGAAGCCCAAATGCCTCCAAGCACAAATCGCGAGGTGCAAACGCCTCCAAACACAAATCCCGAGGCACAAACGCCTCCAAACACAAAACACGAGGCACATATGCCTCCATACACAAATCCCGAGGTGAAAAGGCCTCCAAACACAAACCCCGAGGCGCAAATACCTCCAAACATAAATCCCGAGGCACAAACGCCTCCAAACACATATCCCGAGGCACAAATGCCTCAAACACACAAATCACGACGCGCAAACGCCTCCAAACACAAATCTCGAGGCACAAACGCCTCCAAACACAAAGCACGAGGCAAAAACGCCTCCAAACACAAATCCTGAGGCGCAAATGCCTCCAAACACAAATCCCGAGGCACAAACGCCTCCAAACACAAATCCCGAGGCACAAACGCCTCCAAAACACAAATCCCGAGGCACAAACGCCTCCAACACACAAATTACGACGCGCAAACGCCTCCAAACACAAATCTCGAGGCACAAACGCCTCCAACACACAAATCACGACGCGCAAACGCCTCCAAACACAAATCTCGAGGCACAAACGCCTCCAAACACAAAGCACGAGGCAAAAATGCCTCCAAACACAAATCCTGAGGCGCAAATGCCTCCAAACACAAATCCCGAGGCACAAACGCCTCCAAACACAAATCCCGAGGTGCAAACGCCTCTAAATACAAACCCTGAGGCACAAATGCCTCCAAACACAAATCCCGAGGCATAAACGCCTCCAAACACAAATCCTAAGGTGCAAACGCCTCCAAAAACATACCCCGAGGTGCAAACGTCTCCAAACACAAATCTCGAGGCACAAAGGCCTCCAAAACACAAATCCCAAGGCATAAACGCCTCCAAACACAAATCCCGAGGCGCAAACACCTCCAAACACAAATCTCAAAACACAAATGCCTCTAAACACAAATCCCGAGGCACATACGCCTCCAAACACAAATCCCGAGGCGCAAACACCTCCACACACAAATCTCGAGGCTCAAATGCCTCCAAACACAAACCCCGAGGCCCAAACGCCTCCAAACACAAATCACGACTCGCAAATGCCTCCAAACACAAATCTCGAGCCACAAACGCCTCCAAACACAAATCCCGAGGACCAAACGCCTCCAAACACAAATCCCGCAACACAAATACCTCCAAACACAAATCCCGAGGCTCAAACGCCTCCAAACATAAATCCCGAGGCATTATGCCTCCCAAAAAAAATCCCGAGGCACAAACACCTCCAAACACAAATCTCGAGGCACAAACGCCTCCAAAACACAAATCCCGACGCACAAATGCCTCCAAACACAAATCCCAAGGTGCAAACGCCTCCTAACATAAACCCCAAGGCGCAAATGCCTCCAAACACAAATCCCAAGGCACAAACGCCTCCAAACACAAATCCCGAAGCACAAACGCCTCCAAACACAAATCCCGAGGCACAAATGCCTCCAAACACAAATCCTGAGGCCCAAATGCCTCAAAACATAAATCTCGAGGCGCAAATGCCTCCAAGCACAAATCCCGAGGTGCAAACGCCTCCAAACACAAATCCCGAGGCACAAACACCTCCAAACACAAAACACGAGGCACAAATGCCTCCATACACAAATCCCGAGGCGCAAAGGCCTCCAAACATAAAGCACGAGGCAAAAACGCCTCCAAACACAAATCCTGAGGCGCAAATGCCTCCAAACACAAATCCCGAGGCACAAACGCCTCCAAACACAAATCCCGAGGTGCAAACGCCTCCAATACAAACCTTGAGGCGCAAACGCCTCCAAACACAAATCCAGAGGCATAAACGCCTCGAAACACAAATCCCAAGGTGTAAACGCCTCCAAAAATATACCCCAAGGCGCAAACGTCTCCAAACACAAATCTCGAGGCACAAACGCCTCCAAAAAACAAATCCCGAGGCGCAAATGCCTCCAAACACAAATCCCGAAGCGCAAACGCCTCCAAACACAAATCCCGAAACACAAATGCCTCTAAACACAAATCCCAAGGCACAAACGCCTCCAAACACAAATCCCGAGGTGCAAACGCCTCCACACACAAATCTCGAGGCTCAAACGCCTCCAAACACAAACCCCGAGGCCCAAACGCCTCCAAACACAAATCACGACTCACAAACGCCTAAAAACACAAATCTCGAGGCACAAACGCCTCCAAACACAAATCCCGAGGAGCAAACGCCTCCAAACACAAATCCCGAGGCACAATGCCTCCCAAAAAAAATCCCGAGGCACAAACACCTCCAAACACAAATCCCGAGGCACAAACGCCTCCAAAACACAAATCACGAGGCACAAACGCCTCCAAACACAAATCCCAAAGTGCAAACGCCTCCTAACACAAACACCAAGGCGCAAACGCCTCTAAACACAAATCCAAAGGTACAAACGCCTCCAGACACAAATCCCGAAGCACAAATGCCTCCAAACACAAATCTCAAGGCAGAAACGCCTCCAAACACAAATCCCGAGGTCCAAACGCTTCCAAAAACAAATCTCAAGGCTCAAACGCCTCTAAACACAAATCACGATGCACAAACGCCTACAAACACAAATCCCGAGGTATAATTGCCTCCAAACACAAATCCTGAGGTGCAAATGCCTCCAAACACAAATCCCGAGGCACAAACGCCTCCAAACACAAATCCCGAGGTGCAAACGCCTCCAAATACAAACCCTGAGGCACAAACGCCACCAAACACAAATCCCAAGGCATAAATGCCTCCAAACACAAATCCCAAGGTGCAAACGCCTCCAAAAACATACCCCGAGGCGCAAACGTCTCCAAACACAAATCTTGAGGCACAAACGCCTCCAAAACACAAATCCCAAGGCATAAACGCCTCCAAACACAAATCTCGAGGCGCAAACGCCTCCAAACACAAATCCCGAAACACAAATGCCTCTAAACACAAATCCCAAGGCACAAACGCCTCCAAACACAAATCCCGAGGTGCAAACGCCTCCACACACAAATCTCGAGGCTCAAACGCCTCCAAACACAAACCCCGAGGCCCAAACGCCTCCAAACACAAATCACGACTCGCAAACGCCTAAAAACACAAATCTCGAGGCACAAACGCCTCCAAACACAAATCCCGAGGAGCAAACGCCTCCAAACACAAATCTCGCAGCACAAACGCCTCCAAACACAAATCCCGAGGCTCAAACGCCTCCAAATGCAAATCCCGAGGCACAATGCCTCCCAAAAAAATCCCGAGGCACAAACACCTCTAAACACAAATCCCGAGGCACAAACGCCTCCAAAACACAAATCACGAGGCACAAATGCCTCCAAACACAAATCCCAAAGTGCAAACGCCTCCTAACACAAACACCAAGGCGCAAACGCCTCTAAACACAAATCCAAAGGTACAAACGCCTCCAGACACAAATCCCGAAGCACAAATGCCTCCAAACACAAATCTTGAGGCACAAACGCCTCCAAACACAAATCCCGAGGTCCAAACGCTTCCAAAAACAAATCTCAAGGCTCAAACGCCTCCAAACACAAATCACGATGCGCAAACGCCTACAAACACAAATCTCGAGGTATAAATGCCTCCAAACACAAATCCCGAGGCCGAAATGCCTCTAAACACAAATCTCGAGGCGCAAATGCCTCCAAGCACAAATCCCGAGGTGCAAACGCCTCCAAACACAAATCCCGAGGCACAAACACCTCCAAACACAAAACACGAGGCACAAATGCCTCCATACACAAATCCCGAGGCGCAAAGGCCTCCAAACACAAACCCCGAGGCGCAAATGCCTCCAAACACAAATCCCGAGGCGCAAACGCCTCCAAACACAAATCCCAAGGTGCAAACGCCTCCAAACACATACCCCGCGACGCAAACGCCTCCAAACACAAACCCCGAGGCGCAAACGCCTTCAAACATAAATCCCGAGGCACAATCGCCTCCAAACACAAATCACGAGGCACAAACGCCTCCAAACACAAACCCCGAGGCGCAAAGGCCTCCAAACACAAATCCCAAGGCACAAACGCCTCCAAACACAAATCCCGAGGCGCAATGCCTCCAAAGACAAATCCTGAGGCACAAATGCCTCCAAACACAAATCCCGAGGCACTAATGCCTCCAAACCTAAATCCCGAGGCACAAATGCCTCCAAACACAAATCCCGAGGCACAAACGCCTCCAAACACAAAGCACGAGGCAAAAAGGCCTCCAAACATAAATCCTGAGGCGCAAATGCCTCCAAACACAAATCCCGAGGCACAAACGCCTCCAAACACAAATCCCGAGGTGCAAACGCCTCCAAATACAAACCATGAGGCACAAACGCCTCCAAACACAAATCCTGAGGCATAAACGCCTCCAAACACAAATCCCAAGGTGCAAACGCCTCCAAAAACATACCCCGAGGCGCAAACGTCTCCAAAGATAAATCTTGAGGCACAAACGCCTCCAAAACACAAATCCCAAGGCATAAACGCCTCCAAACACAAATCCTGAGGCGCAAACACCTCCAAACACAAATCTCGAAACACAAATGCCTCTAAACACAAATCCCGAGGCACATACGCCTCCAAACACAAATCCCGAGGTGCAAACACGTCCACACACAAATCTCGAGGCTCAAATGCTTCCAAACACAAACCTCGAGGCCCAAACACAAATCTCGAGGCACAAACGCCTCCAAACACAAATCTCGAGGAGCAAACGCCTCCAAACACAAATCTCGCGGCACAAACGCCTCCAAACACAAATCCCGAGAATCAAATGCCTCCAAACACAAATCCCGAGGCACAATGCCTCCCAAAAAAATCCCGAGGCACAAACACCTCCAAACACAAATCTCGAGGCACAAACACCTCCAAAACACAAATCTCGAGGCACAAATGCCTCCAACACACAAATTACGACGCGCAAATGCCTCCAAACACAAATCTCGAGGCACAAACCCCTCCAACACACAAATCACGACGCGCAAACGCCTCCAAACATAAATCTCGAGGCATAAACGCCTCCAAACATAAAGCACGAGGCAAAAATGCCTCCAAACACAAACCTGAGGCGCAAATGCCTCCAAACACAAATCCCGAGGCACAAACGCCTCCAAACACAAATCTCGAGGTGCAAACGCCTCCAAACACAAATCCCAAGGTGCAAACGCCTCCAAACACATACCTCGCGGCACAAAAGCCTCCAAACACAAATCTCGAGGACCAAATGCCTCCAAACACAAACCCCGAGGTGCAAACGCCTCCAAACACAAATCACAAGGCACAACGCCTCCAAACACAAATCCCGAAGCACAAACGCCTCCAAACACAAATCCTGAGGCACAAACGCATCCATACACAAATCCCGAGGCGCAAATGCCTCCAAGCACAAATCGCGAGGTGCAAACGCCTCCAAACATAAATCCCGAGGCACAAACGCCTGCAAACACAAAACACGAGGCACATATGCCTCCATACACAAATCCCGAGGCGCAAAGGCCTCCAAACACAAACCCCGAGGCGCAAATGCCTCCAAACATAAATCCCGAGGCGCAAACGCCTCCAAACACAAATCAAAAGGTGCAAACGCCTCCAAACACATACCCCGCGGCGCAAATGCCTCCAAACACAAATCCCGAGGCCCAAATGCCTCCAAACACAAATCCCGAGGCACTAATGCCTCCAAACCTAAATCCCGAGGCACAAATGCCTCCAAACACAAATCCCGAGGCACAAATGCCTCCAACACACAAATCACGACGCGCAAATGCCTCCAAACACAAATCTCGAGGCACAAACGCCTCCAAACACAAAGCACGAGGCAAAAACGCCTCCAAACACAAATCCTGAGGCGCAAATGCCTCCAAACACAAATCCCGAGGCACAAACGCCTCCAAACACAAATCCCGAGGTGCAAACGCCTCCAAATACAAACCCTGAGGCACAAACGCCTCCAAACACAAATCCTGAGGCATAAACGCCTCCAAACACAAATCCCAAGGTGCAAACGCCTCCAAAAACATACCCCGAGGCGCAAACGTCTCCAAAGACAAATCTTGAGGCATAAACGCCTCCAAAACACAAATCCCAAGGCATAAACGCCTCTAAACACAAATCCCGAGGCACATACGCCTCCAAACACAAATCCCGAGGTGCAAACACCTCCACACACAAATCTCGAGGCTCAAATGCCTCCAAACACAAACCCCGAGGCCCAAACGCCTCCAAACACAAATCACGACTCGCAAACGCCTCCAAACACAAATCTCGAGGCACAAACGCCTCCAAACACAAATCCCGAGGAGCAAACGCCTCCAAACACAAATCTCGCGGCACAAACGCCTCCAAACACAAATCCCGAGGATCAAACACCTCCAAACACAAATCCCGAGGCACAATGCCTCCCAAAAAAATCCCGAGGCACAAACACCTCCAAACACAAATCCCGAGGCACAAACTCCTCCAAAACACAAATCCCGAGGCACAAACGCCTCCAACACACAAATTACGACGCGCAAACGCCTCCAAACACAAATCTCGAGGCACAAACCCCTCCAACACACAAATCACGACGCGCAAACGCCTCCAAACATAAATCTCGAGGCACAAACGCCTCCAAACACAAAGCACGAGGCAAAAACGCCTCCAAACACAAATCCTGAGGCGCAAATGCCTCCAAACATAAATCCCGAGGCACAAACGCCTCCAAACACAAATCCCGAGGTGCAAACACCTCCAAACACAAATCTCGAGGCATAAACGCCTCCAAACACAAATCCTAAGGGCAAACGCCTCCAAAAACATACCCCGAGGTGCAAACGTCTCCAAACACAAATTTCGAGGCACAAAGGCCTCCAAAACACAAATCCCAAGGCATAAACGCCTCCAAACACAAATCCCGAGGCGCAAACACCTCCAAACACAAATCTCAAAACACAAATGCCTCTAAACACAAATCCCGAGGCACATACGCCTTTAAACACAAATCCCGAGGTGCAAACACCTCCACACACAAATCTCGAGGCTCAAATGCCTCCAAACACAAACCCCGAGGCCCAAATGCCTCCAAACACAAATCACGACTCGCAAATGTCTCCAAACACAAATCTCGAGGCACAAACGCCTCCAAACACAAATCCCGAGGAGCAAACGCCTCCAAACAAAAATCCCGCAGCACAAACGCCTCCAAACACAAATCCCGAGGCTCAAACGCCTCCAAACATAAATCCCGAGGCATTATGCCTCCCAAAAAAAATCCCGAGGCACAAACACCTCCAAACACAAATCTCGAGGCACAAACGCCTCCAAAACACAAATCCCGATGCACAAATGCCTCCAAACACAAATCCCAAGGTGCAAACGCCTCCTAACACAAACCCCAAGGCGCAAACGCCTCCAAACACAAATCCCAAGGCACAAACGCCTCCAAACACAAATCCCGAAGCACAAACGCCTCCAAACACAAATCCCGAGGCACAAACGCCTCCAAACACAAATCTCGAGGCCCAAATGCCTACAAACACAAATCTCGAGGCGCAAACGCCTCCAAGCACAAATCCCGAGGTGCAAACGCCTCCAAACACAAATCCCGAGGCACAAACGCCTCTAAACACAAAACACGAGGCACAAATGCCTCCATACACAAATCCCGAGGCGCAAAGGCCTCCAAACACAAAGCACGAGGCAAAAACGCCTCCAAACACAAATCCTGAGGCGCAAATGCCTCCAAACACAAATCCCAAGGCACAAACGCCTCCAAACACAAATCTCGAGGCCCAAACGCCTCCAAACACAAATCACGACTCGCAAATGCCTCGAAACACAAATACCGAGGCACAAACGCCTCCAAACACAAATCCCGAGGAGCAAATGCCTCCAACACACAAATCCCAAGGCATAAACCCCTCCAAACACAAATCTCGAGGCGCAAACACCTCCAAACACAAATCCCAAAACACAAATGCCTCTAAACACAAATCTCGAGGCACAAACGCCTCCAAACACAAATCTTGAGGCCCAAATGCCTCCAAACACAAATCTCGAGGCGCAAACGCCTCCAAGCACAAATCCCGAGGTGCAAACGCCTCCAAACACAAATCTCGAGGCACAAATGCCTCCAAACACAAAACACGAGGCACAAATGCCTCCATACACAAATCTCGAGGCACAAAGGCCTCCAAACACAAAGCACGAGGCAAAAACGCCTCCAAACACAAATCCTGAGGCGCAAATGCCTCCAAACACAAATCCCAAGGCACAAACGCCTCCAAACACAAATCTCGAGGCCCAAACGCCTCCAAACACAAATCACGACTCGCAAACACCTCGAAACACAAATACCGAGGCACAAACGCCTCCAAACACAAATCTTGAGGCACAAACGCCTCCAAAACACAAATCCCAAGGCATAAACCCCTCCAAACACAAATCCCGAGGCGCAAACACCTCCAAACACAAATCCCGAAACACAAATGCCTCTAAACACAAATCCCGAGGCACATACGCCTCCAAACACAAATCCCGAGGTGCAAACACCTCCACACACAAATCTCGAGGCTCAAATGCCTCCAAACACAAACCCCGAGGCCCAAACGCCTCCAAACACAAATCACGACTCGCAAACGCCTCCAAACACAAATCTCGAGGCACAAATGCCTCCAAACACAAATCTCGAGGAGCAAACGCCTCCAAACACAAATCTCGCGGCATAAACGCCTCCAAACACAAATCCCAAGGCTCAAACGCCTCCAAACACAAATCCCGAGGCACAATGCCTCCCAAAAAAAATCCCGAGGCACAAACACCTCCAAACACAAATCCCGAGGCACAAACGCCTCCAAAACACAAATCCCGAGGCACAAACGCCTCTAACACACAAATTACGACGCGAAAACGCCTCCAAACACAAATCTCGAGGCACAAACGCCTCCAACACACAAATCACGACGCGTAAATGCCTCTGTAAGTACGCCAATCCAATTCGCAACCTTTTTGATTCATTTTAATATAATAAAACTGCATTAAGGGGCATTTTGGTAAATTCCCGGCCTATCCCGAAACTTTCGGAAACGTTCCATGAGTTTCCCACGAAGGAAGTACCTTTTGGTACATTATTCATGCCAAAGGACCCCTTGGGAGTAAAACTTGTTGGACCTTTTGGGTATTTTCCCGGAATGTTCCAGAAACTGGTTTTTTGGCGCCAAAAGCGGTTGAGCCACCTTGTGTCACGCGACAACTCGAGGCATGAAAAGTGGACGCGTATAGTTGTGCGACACACTAAGGCAGCCAACTGCAGCCTATAAATAAGACCCTTCCCCTCATTGAGATGGATCCCCAATTCTAGCCTACTGTTACTCTGCCCAAATAGCAGCGTAACGAAGATCCCAAACACAAACTCTCTCTCTCTCCTACCTTCTAACCAACCAACCCCTCTCATCCAAACCCCATTCTCAAGACTACACCAATTGGAGCCTTGGACCAGGGTAGTGAGATCTACAACGAAGATCTGAAGGGTTCTATATCCAACTGGATATAGAATTCGTGGAATCTACAAGGGTAACAATTCCCTAATTCCCTTCTTCTCTCTCTCTCATTTAATTCCTTGCAATTTTATAATTCCTTTTGTTTGGATTCAGTAATCAGATCCTAGCTATCTGAATTACTGAATCCCAATCGCAATCTCTCTGTTTAACTTGCATTGAATTGTGTAATTGTGCTCATATTGGTTGATTTAGTGTAATTTGGTGCTTGAGCCCCTAAGGGGGTGTGGATCTACTCATATCCACACTCCCTGGGTCGATTAAATGTTGTTTATACTTTACGTTCGTAATTCAGCTTATTAATTAGATCTCCGCATAGCTTCATTATTTTTTATGTTCATATTGTGAAGTTCCTGCAGAAGGCTTATGTCTGTCACGCGACATCTTCGTCCCAAAGTGATCCTGTGTCACGCGACACATGTGGTCACTGGCACGATGTGTCATGCGACACACATGACCCATCTGCAGTGACTCTTTTCCTTTGTAATCTGTTCTAGTCTGTTTGTATCAGGGATGTGGCCTCCCTAAATAATGGGCTCACAATATGTAATCCTCGTTTCATAATTAATAAGATGTATTTTATCACATTTCGTTTATTATTGATATTTGTACACATTTTGGATTTACTTGGATATTTTTGAATGAAAGACTCGTCCATGGACGAGGCGTGTTGGGTGAACTCTCGGTTCTTCCCAACACGTAACCTGACCCCCGAACTCATGTTTTCTCTCTAAACAAAAGGTTTTCAATGTTTCCTCTTAAAACGGCGTGGCGACTCTCTATTTTCACAATTCAAATTTCGGCGAGCGCGCATTCAGTGGCGACTCTGCTGGGGAATACATTTGAAAACCTGTTTTTCAAGTGTTAAGTGGGTCAAGCTTTTGTTAAGTCAAAAAAACATCCAATACATCCATGATTGTGTACATTATTCGATAATCATTTGTGATGCATACATCTTGTTAATTATAGAACTTGTGAGCCCTGTGTGCTTTTGGTCATTTGTTGTGCATTAGTACTTGTGTTGCTCTTGATATGGTAAAGCAGGGGCTGATTTGAAGAGCTGCTGGTTTGGTGACCACCCAAGTCGTGCGACACCTTTGTCCCTGGTTGTCCTGTGTCACGCGACAAAAGGTGGCCACTGAACAGAACTTCAGAAGACTGGTTGGAGGGCAGTCCCTTGGACCAAAGCGTGACTCATTTGGTTATTGTTCCCTGTTTACCTTGTGTGAGTGTGTGTGTTTTCTTCTTAAAAAAAAATAATAACAAAATAATAAAAAAAAAAACCTTGTTTTTTGCAAATAAACGAATTAGCCATCCGCACACTACATCACTTAGATTTAGAACCCTCGGGTGCGATTGACGGCATCGCGGACGGCCATAAAATTCGCCTACGCTTGAGCGTCTAAAATCAAACCTAAACCCCTAGTGCGATATAGGTGGCACCACACTAAACCTTACCCACGGTTGGTTTTTGATGCGATGTTTTCATTACAACAAAAATGAATTGTTCTTGAAAAATATCATAGATTTTTATACCTTCTCCCAAAACCTCACACCTTGTGGACATGTTGTCAAACGCAACATGATTTCACGTAGGAACATGTCACTCTCGTGGCGTGTTCTAAACGAGAGATCATGCCGCATTGCCAACATGTACCGACGAGAGCTCATGCCGGATTTTTCTTCGAAATTCTTCGAAAAGACCCGTTATGCTGCCCAAATTTCCTTAGAAATTTGGACAAACCTCTTCGATCCATAAAGATGTTAGGGTTTGGTTAGGTATCATTACCTATTATATGTTTCAAAGCAAGGCATTTGGTGTAATTCGAACGTCGCGTCACTAGGTTTCCCCGAGGCATAGTTAGCATGAATAAAGGCTTATCCTTTCCCAACTGTACTTAGGATTTAAAATACCGATTTATACTTGAACATAAATAAATTTGTGTTTGCGTGAATCTGTCCCGTTTCTTTCCCTCTCCCGTCAAAAAAAAAAAAAAACAGAAAAAGAAGTTTTCCCTTCAAGCACCTTATAAACCCCTCTCTGCACCTGCAGCTACGGCGAGTTGGGTCCGCTCATCCGTTTCGGGAGGTCGTTTAATCCGTGTGCAAGCAGTGTCAGTTGGTTTGGAATCAGAAATGGCTGGCAATGGGGATGTGTATTCTGCTCAATCCGCTGGAGGCTCAGTGACAGTGGGTCAGACAGGTTTGAATGAAATGACTACTGAGGAATTGAGGGTGATGCTGGAAGCCGCTCTAGCTCGGGAGCGTGAGGCTTGTCTCTTAGTTCAAAATGCCAAGACTCGTGAAGAAGAAGCTCATAACCGATTCGTAGAAGCTATGAGAGCCAAAGGGATTGCGGTACTTCGTCGGGAGGATGGTTCCTACGAAGAGATTACGGAAGATAGCCATAATGAAATCGGATCCGCTTCACCTGCTCAGCCAAACCAGCCTAGCTACAATACGATGCCTCCCCCAGTGAATTATGTTCAGCGTTCTGATCAAGTAGCTTCTCCAGGAATGGTGGCAAGCGACCAAGGAAGACTCATTCCCCCATCTTCTCAAGGGTATGGCCAGGTTATCCAGCAAGGCGCCAGCAGAAATGACGGTCGGCCCGCGAATTTCTTTGATCTCACTGCTTCTCCAACTCCTAATGCTCCAGTGCCTCGCCAAAGATGCGTCTCGGTTTCGAATCCAGCTTTTCCCGGCCTCAAGACAGGTGTATCCGGATGGTTATCGAGTGTTCAAGCATGGTGTTCAGCAGAATGGTCAGTATTGGCTCTCAGAAAATCAGATAGTTCAGGACTGTGTCTCAAGGTACCAGCAATTCCAGACTCAAGATGGTTTTTCTCAACCAGCAGTGTGTTCCACCCTTACTCGGCATATTTATGGTTCTACCCCTTACTCGGCTCCGTGTGTCAGCTCAGGATTGTCTTCTCTTGGTCAGTACAAAAGTCAATCGGCGCAGTACAACTCCCAGAACCTCGGCAGGCAATTCAACGGTTACGATATGTATGGAAATAAGATTCCTAGCCCGATTAGCTTGTTGGACAGTAATATTGGAATTCCTAGTACTTTTGGTCTTCCACCAACCGCTTTGCCCGTGGGACCTAATTCTGATTTCCCAATACCGTCGTCAACGGTGGCTCCTGCAATTCCTCAGACTTCAAGTTTGGCACCAGAAGTAGCTGCTTTGCTGAAACAGATGCAACAACAGATTGACAGATTAACCGTGGGTTCTAGTGGTCTTAAAGTTGTGGATCCCGCCCAAGTAACACCTTTGCCGCACAAGTTTAAGATGCCCAAGCTAGATTTTGATGGCACTGCCTGTCCAAAGACTCATGTAGACACTTATGTGATGACAATGGGGGCAATGGGCTGCACTCCCGAATTCATGGCTTCCCACTTCCACCTAACCTTGAAAGGATCGGCACTTACGTGGTTTTTAGCTCTAAAGCAAGAATGCCGTACTACTTGGAGCCAGATAACAGAAGCTTTCCTGGAGAAGTACAAGGGTAACTTGGAATGGCGCACTACCCGGGATGATTTGGTAGGAACTATCCAGAAGTCGGATGAGTCCATCACGGAATTCTACAAGCGTTGGTGCTAAGGAGCTGAGTGATCTGATTGACTTTTCCTCTGACAGTGAGGTGGTAGCTATGCTAGAATTCGAGAAGGAATTTGCTGTGAAGATATTCAAGCCGGAGACTGCCGCGAAGGACCGTTGCAGAATTGGACCTCATTCCAAGGACCGGTCGCCGACAGGGAGACTATGATTGAAAAGCTAGGGCTCAAACCTCGTCCTTGTCCCCCCCAAGTCTAAATTCATCCCTTGTGTCTTGAGTCAGTCTTCCGAGTCTCTTATCATAGAATTTGAGTCTTCTGACCGGTCTGATGTCCTCATGACAGAAGACCGTCTTCGAGTTGTAAACACTGTATTTCCCTTTGCTTTAAATAAAGTGGTTGATCTTTCTGAGTACCCCGTGATTGCCAATCTAACAATTGAATGCTTAACAAAGAATAATCATCAAGATTTAAAAATAATTAAGCCTAATTCAATTGAAGATAATGCAGACTTAATCGATGAACAATTTTTAGAAAAAGATTCAAAACAGACTTGCGAGCAAAAGGAAAGCCGGGCCCAAGCTGCCGATGAGGTATTAACAACGGTGAACTCCGGGAGCTCGAAGAACCCAAAGAAACGCAGATTGGTAGCTTCTTCTCCGAAGATGAGCGGGTTGCCCTGATTGAGTTGCTTAAAGAATTCATGGATGTGTTCGCTTGGTCCTACAAAGATATGCCGGGGCTAGATGCTTCTATTGTGGAACACCGAATACCTTTGGATCCAGAGATTAAGCCAGTCAAGCAGAAATTGAGACGGATAAAACCTGAATGGTCCCTACAAATGAAAGAAGAAATTGAAAATCTCCTACGGGTAGGCTTCATCAAAGTAATTGAATATCCGACTTGGTTGGCAAACATTGTAACAGTCACCAAAGCAAATGGAAAGGTTCGAGTCTGCGTGGATTTCCGAGACCTCAATAAGGCCAGCCCTAAAGATGATTTTCCTCTGCCCAACATTGATATGCTAGTGGATGCAACCGCGAACTTTGAGGTCAAGTCTTTCGTTGATGGTTTTGCGGGATATAACAGATTAAGATGGTCAAGAAGATCAAGACAAGACGGCATTCACAACTTCGTGGGGTACTTATTGCTACACAAGCAATGCCGTTTGGGTTGAAGAACGCCGGGCTACCTATCAAAGAGCAGTCACTACCCTTTTCCACGATATGATCCACCGGGAGATTGAAGTGTATGTAGATGACATGATTATTCATTCGAAAGGATCAGACGGACAGCATTTCACTGATTTGAGGAAATTCTTTAACAGACTCCGAGAGCACTCCATGAGACTGAACCCAGCCAAGTGTACATTTAGGGTTATTCGAGGTAAAGTTCTGGGATACATGGTCACCGAGCGCGGCATTGAAATAGACCCCAGGAAGGTCAAGGCAATTATTGAAATGAAGCCGCCCAGAACCGTCTCTGAAGTAAAGGGATTCATGGGTCGCCTGCAATACATCAGCAGATTCGTCAACCAATTGACCACCATATGTGAGCCGATCTTCAAGCTGCTAAAGAAGAATCAAGAAGTGGTTTGGAACGAGGAATGCCAACTAGCTTTTGAGAGGATCAATGCCTATCTCGTTAATCCTCCCATTCTTTGCCCACCTCACGAAGACAAGCCTTTGCTCCTATATCTGACAGTCACAGACACAGCCACTGGGGCTATGCTAGCACAAGAAAAGAGAGATTCAAAGATTGAGAATGCCATTTATTTCGTCAGCCGCAAATTCCAAGGGAGTGAATTGAATTACTCCGCCCTCGAGAAAACTTGCGCAGCTTTGGTATGGGTGGTCGGAAAGCTAAAGCACTATATGTTATCCCACACCGTACACTTAGTCTCCAAGATGGACCCGATCAGATACCTATTCCAGGGGGATAGAGGAAACATCTCCACCAGTTGGCAAAATGGACTTTCTTCTTGGCGTAATTCGACATCAAATATGTGATCCGAAAATCAATAAAAGGACAGGCATTAGCAGACACTGGTTAGGTAATTCCCCAAGACGGGAAGATCAAGGGCCGGATCTCCAGCTTAGGATGAAGGGATCCTCGCTATAGAAAGCGGAAACAAGTGGCAATTATTCTTTGATGGAGCAACTAACAAGAAAGGAAATGGCATTGGAATGGTCTTGATAGACCCGAACGACATGCATACTCCCATAGCAATCCAAGTTGAATTTCTCGGTCACCAACAATGCAACCGAGTACGAAGCTTGCATAGCCGGTCTAGAAGCCGCCCTTGAGCGACATGTGGAAGAATTGGAAGTGTTCGGTGATTCCCAATTGATAATCAACCAGGCCGCCAACAAATGGAAAATTATAGACCCATGTCTCCGTAAGTACCATGCTTACATCGCGAACTCGTCGGCCAATTCAAGGAGGTATCATTCCAATTCTTACCGCGAGACAAGAACAGTATTCGCATGCCCGCTACCTTAGCCTCTTTGATGGAAATCCCGGAAGGAAAATTAATCAAGCCTTTCAAGGTCGGCAGAAGAGAAAATCCCGCATATTGTTGTGAGATTGAGATCGAGGCCGTCGCGAACCGTGGTACAATCCGATCTTTCAATACCTCAAGTATGGAGAAGCATCCTTTCCCGTGGATCAAGAAGGAGATTCAAAAAGAGTACATGCCAAAAGCTTGCAAGCCCTAAAGAGTCCGTCGCCGCAATATGTCATACTCGGCAATGAATTATGGAAGAAAAGAGAAGGTTGTCCGCTCCTACTCTGCATCGGTAAAGAAAAGGCTCAAAGAGTAATGGAAGACGTTCACAACGGTGCCTGCGGACCTCATATGAACGCTCGATCCCTCATGCATAGCATCATCAGCCGGGTTACTTACGGATCACTATGGAGACAGATTGCATCCATTTCGTGCGGACTCCGTGACAAAGTGCCAAAGATTTTCCAATCGAACCACATCCCGCCTCACGACTTATACCGTATGACAACTCCGTGGCCTTTCGCAACATGGGGTATTGATGTCATTGGGAAGATTTCTCCGCCCGGGAGCAATGGGCATACATTTGTATTAGTGGCCGTGGATTACTTCACAAAATGGGTAGAAGCCGCATCTTATAAAGTGCTCACCGCCAAGAAGGTTGCCCGATTCATAAAAGAACAGATCTTATGCCGCTATGGGGTCCCGAACGAGATTATTTCGACAATGGCACTCATTTCGAGGGAGAAACCGATCGGTTGCTCACTGAATACAGAGTCAAGCGCCACAAATCTTCACCGTACGAGGCCAATGACAAACGGTCGCCGTTGAAGCCGCCAATAAGAACTTGGAAAGGATCATAAGGAAGATGGCCGAGCGAGGACGAGATTGGCCAGAAAAGTTGCACTTAGCACTGTGGGGCTATCGCACTTCGATCCGAACTGCCACTGGCGCAACCCCATATGCTCTGACTTACGGAATGGAGGCCGTCATGCCCATTGAATTAGAAATTCCTTCCCTCATGGTCTTACTCGAAAATGAAGTGAACAAGATCGAATGGCTCCAAAGTCGATATAATGAGTTGGCTCTGCTAGATGAACGCAGACTAAAAGCCATGGAGCATAACAGGGCATACCAGAGAAGAATGGCCCGTGCCTTTGATAAGAAAGTAAAACCTGTGGATATCAAAGTTGGTGATCCGGTTCTTAAAATGAAGCCCTCAAATCAAAGCAAAGGCGTTAGGCAAGTGGGCACCCATTTGGGTCGGACCGTTCCCGGTAAAGAAAGTATTCTCCTGGAGGAGCTATGCAAACTGCCGACTTGGATGGCAACCCATTTCGCACCCCGTCCAACGGCGACAAGTTGCGGAGGTATTTTGTATGATCGAGTCTTTCCCCTCTAAAAAAAATAATATAAAAAATAATAATAAAAAATGAATAAATAAAGGCGCAACAAAATTGTCCTGTATGAGACCGAAAACCTCTCAAAAGGCAGTCCATGCAAAAATAAGGGACGCGCCCGGTGCTAAAGAATATACCCAACTAGACCGAAAACCCAAAAGAGGGCGGTCTAGGTAAAAACAAAAATGGTTGCACCATTTCCCCTTCTATCTTCCCCTTTCTTAAACACTAAAGTCAATTGAGTCGAACTACGGAGACCCGAGCCCCTTAGTTCTCTTACAAAAGGGGAACGTAGGCAACCACTTGTGGTTCGGTCTAAAATTGCTGCAAAATCTCTCTCTTTACCAAAATGCGTTTTGATTACGCCCCAAGGCTTTTCAAAGGATCATTTTGAGTTAATATTCTTTTTGATGAGTTCAAGCACGGCCTACTTTTTGACTCAAAAAGACTCAAGTTGCGAATAAAAGAAAACATTGATAACATCTATTCCGTCGCATTAAGTAATCAAAGGGTACCTCGTTTCCATACGTATAATTCCTACTCTCAAGACATAAAGCAAAAGAGTCTCAAAACTCTCGAAGTAAAAGGAAAATGTGTGTCTAGATACTCGTCCCCGCTCCCGAATTTGCTCCTCTATCCTTCCTCTTTCTCGGTCCCGGGAGGTCTTTGGCTTAGGAATGTCAAACAAGTCGGTTTGAGCCCGTCCCAATTCAGGAATAACTCGCGCCGGCGGTTCAATCGAACCGCCTCTCTCAAGGCAGCCCTAGCAATCCTCGCTTGCCGCAACGCCTCTCTGCGAGCTCTCATCTCTCGGATCATCCCTTAAAGCAGCTCTCTCCGGATCTCTTGCCTCTCATAATCGTCGCCAGCATTGCAGTGACATTATCTGGGGTTTCCTCGTGCCTCTATATCTACGAGATTTCTACTAGGACAGAGAGTCTCGCTTCCCAAGTATTCTGCCACGAGCCTCTATAGCTAATCGCACGTAACCCCGATGCTCCTCATACCAATCCGAGATACTACTGTGGTCGGAAATGTAAATCCTCTAGATCGCCGAAGGAGCACACGAGTGGGAAGAAAGCCCTCCGTAAAAGATCTGGCCGAAAAACCTGTATAGCACGGGGCTCGGTCATGGACATCGGAATGCATCGCCACCCGCCTCTCCCTCAAGGCTCGTATGATCTGGCCGAGGATACCTATACTGTCTACTCACCAATGATGGGACACGTAAAAGAGGATACATGCAAACCAGCAACCAAACTACTACCGATCCATCCCGAATATCTCTAGAGTAAGTACGTATATTCCAAGGTGAATCCAAAAGCTCGGATCGGTGGTCGTGTACCGTGACAACCTCACATGCCAACTATCAACAACCTCGTCCTCATCGGCTGCGCGGCCGAGTCACCCATGGCATTGCCGTCCGACCCTCCGGTAATGGCCCGATCGGGTGTAACCTCTCGAGAGAACCACAGAGATAATAAGTTGGGCCGCTCGCTCCCATAAAGTCTCGATCCCCGCTAGCCTGTCAATACCGTGATAAGTCTCGGCCCGGCAGCGGTGGTACAACATCCATCTCTCCTTGGCCGTAACGAATTTGACGAGAATCTATACCCCGGTCACCTCTCATTTGCCTAACAATCTCCAACAAAGTGCTTGAGCAGACCCCGACATACCCACGTAAATAGTAAGCCGACAGGTGTGAACAAAGATGAACATATCCGGAGTGGTAGAAAGGTCAAATGTATCAGACGGGACAGGCGCAACCTAACCATCCGAGTCAAATCTATGGACCCATCACCAAGAATCATAGGCAATACCCGATCCGCGAGCAGAGATAAAAAGTCGACAAATGCTCCTCAACCAACCGATCGTCGTGGGAATGCTACAGCCGCCGCCTTACCCAAGCCTCGTCAACGCCCGTGAAGTCTTCCATAGTTGGGGTCGTGTAATTGTATGACAAAGAGAATGCATGACACTCGGAATCCCGTGCATGTGATGCACTCAAGCAAATCCCAACCAACCCTCCAATCATTCAAGGACCAAATGCAAGGCATACTGCACCGCTTGTCGATGATACTTCTATGTTGCCTCGTATGAAATCCCCAAATTTCGACGAAGTCCCGATGAAATTGGCACTCCCGGAAGCAATCTCTTGGTTATAATGTTCCATTGCAAAGAAAAAGTGTTTGTCTTGACCAAAGAAATCGATTTTCCGCCAAATAAGGGTCGCCGGGTTTTTCTCTCGCTAAGAAGACAGCGATCGCAGAATGGAGCCCGGACCGACTTTGAAAAGAATTGTCACGAGCCTCCCTAAGTCGTGCGATAGAAGAAGCCAAACAGACACGACATGTCGGGCGACATACTTTGGTTGATAGCGGACGGGGTGGAAAAGCTGCAGTGATTACCGAGCATTTTCCGACTCGCCGTCGCCGATATACCCCTTACCCTCATACACATACCCTCGAAAATATACGGAGAGGACCCCTACTATACACACTTACCTAAAACGATCCCAAAACACCATACATAAACCCGACAAAGCCAATCTTTAACCCAATAATTGCGTTCGCTTTAATGCATGATTCACGCAAACCAAGCTAACATATAGTAATCTTTGCTAACAAGATAGGATTATACAAGTGAAGCGCATTGGAGTTGCTGTTTTTCCCCCCGCAGGTACAATAATCAATTGAGTCTCGACGACTGGACCTCCGACCAAACTGGAGAAGAAAGAACAAAATGAAAAAGCATGCGTATCTGTGACAGCCCCAAGAAGAGCTCGACAATACCAGAAACCCAAGAAAAGCCTCTAGCGTGAGCCAAACCAAAGGAAAAAGCCTCTCTAGCAGAGCCCAAAGAAGAAAAGCCTCTCAAGCGAGGCCAAACCAAAGGAAAAAGCCTCTCTAGCGGAGCCCACCAAGAAGAAAAGCCTCTCGCGAGCCAAATCCAAGAAAAGCCTCTCTGCAGCACACAAAGCAGAAGAAAAGCCTCTCGCGAGCCAAAGCGAGAAAAAGCCTCTGCGGAGCCAAACCAAAGGAAAAAGCCTCTAGCGGAGCCCACCAAAAACAAAAAAGCCTCTCAAGCGAGCCAAACCTAGAAAAAGCCTCTCAAGCAGAGCCAAAACCCGTGAAAAAGCCTCTAGCGGAGCCCACCAAGAAGAAAAGCCTCTAGCGAGCCCAACCTAGAAAAGCCTCTAGCGGAGCCCACCAAGAAGAAAAGCCTCTCAAGCAGAGCCAAATCCAAGAAAAGCCTCTCTAGCGGAGCACACAAAGCAGAAAAGCCTCTCAAGCAGAGCCAAAGCAGAAAAGCCTCTCAAGCAGAGCCAAACCAAAGGAAAAAGCCTCTCTAGCGGAGCCCACCAAAACAAAAAAGCCTCTCAAGCAGAGCCAAACCTAGAAAAGCCTCTCAAGCAGAGCCAAAACCCAGGAAAAAGCCTCTCTAGCGGAGCCCACCAAGAAGAAAAGCCTCTCTAGCGGAGCCCAATCTAGAAAAGCCTCTCTAGCGGAGCACACAAAGAAGAAAAGCCTCTCAAGCAGAGCCAAACCAAAAGAAAAAGCCTCTCTAGCGGAGCCCACCAAGAAGAAAAGCCTCTCAAGCAGAGCCAAACCCAAGAAAAAGCCTCTCAAGCAGAGCCAAACCAAAGGAAAAAGCCTCTCTAGCGGAGCCCACCAAAACAGAAAAGCCTCTCAAGCAGAGCCAAACCTAGAAAAGCCTCTCAAGCAGAGCCAAACCCAGAAAAAGCCTCTCTAGCGGAGCCCACCAAGAAGAAAAGCCTCTAAAGCAGAGCCAAACCAAAGGAAAAAGCCTCTCTAGCGGAGCCCACCAAGAAGAAAAGCCTCTCTAGCAGAGCCAAACCCAAGAAAAGCCTCTCAAGCGGAGCACAACAGAAGTCACAGGTAAGCACAACAAAGGTATGAAGACACATCTCTACCCCTTTCTTGCTTGTATGTCAGTATTAGTAATTCCGAACTACGATTTGGCTTGATTCCCTTCTTAAAGGGATACGTAGGAATCCTTTCTCAGAAAGGTCCAGCCATAATTTTCCCCTTCTCACCCTTCTAGCCCTTCACCTTAACCCCAAATTTCGCTCATTGAGATTGGGTCTTATTTTATCGACAACCCCACTTTTTCTAAAAGTGACGTTGCCGAGGGGCTCTGTAAGTACGCCAATCCAATTCGCAACCTTTTCGATGCATTTTAACATAATAAAACTGCATTAAGGGGCGTTTTGGTAAATTTCCGGCCTATCCCGAGACTTCCGGAAACGTTCCATGAGTTTCCCGCGAAGGAAGTACCTTTTGGTACATCATTCATGCCAAAGGACCCCTTGGGAATAAAACCTGTTGGACCTTTTGGGTATTTTCCCGGAATGTTCCGTAACCGGTTTTTGGCGCCAAAAGCGGTTGAGCCACCTTGTGTCACGCGACAGCTTGAGGCATGGAAAGTGGACGCGTAAGGTCGTGCGACATACTAAGGCAGCCAACTGCAGCCTATAAATAAGACCCTCCCCCTCATTGAGATGGATCCCAATTCTAGCCTATTGTTACTCTGCCAAAATAGCATTGTGACGAACATCCCAAACACAAAACCTCTCTCTCTCCTACCTTTCCAACCCACTAATCCCTCTCATCCAAACCCAATTCTCTACCTACACCAATTGGAACCCTTGGATCAGAGCTGTGAGATCTACAACGAAGAATTGAAGGATTCAATATCTGACTAGATATAGAATTCGTGGAATCAACAAGGGTAACAATTCCCTAACCCTCTCTCTCTCTCTCTCTCTCATTTAATTCCTTGCAAATTTTATAATTCTATTTTGTTTAGATTCAGTAATCAGATCCTAGCTATCTGAATTACTGAATCCCAATCGCAATCTCTCTGTTTAACTTGCATATATTGTGTAATTGAGCTCATATTGATTGATTTGGTTGAATTTGGTGTTTGAGCCCCCAAGGGGGTGTGGATCTACCCATATCCACACTCCCTGGGTCGATTTGATGTTGTTTATGTTTTTTCGTTCATAATTCAGCTTGTTAATTAGATCTCGTATAGCTTCGTTAATTTCGAATTCATATTGTAAGGTTTCGCAGAAGGCTCATATGTGTCACGCGACACCTTCGTCCTCAAGTGATCCTTTGTCACGCGACACATGTGGTCATCGGGTACGATGTGTCATGCGACACACATGACCCATCCGCAGTGACTCTTTTCCTTTGTGTCTGTTCTAGTTTGTTTGTATCAGGGATGTGGCCTCCCTAAATAATAGGCTCACAATATGTAATTTCTCGTTTCATAATTAATAAGATGCATTTTATCACATTTCGTTTATTATCGATATTTGCACACACTTTGGATTTACTTGGATGTGTTTGATTGAAAGACTCGTCTATGGACGAGGCGTGTTGGGTGAACTCTCGGTTCTTCCCAACACGTAACCTGACCCCCGAACTCATGTTTTCTCTCTAAAACAAAGGTTTTCAATGTTTCCTCTAAAAACGGCGTGGCGACTCCTTTTCATTTTCTAATTTTTTCGGGCGAGCGCACATTCATCGTCACGTCCTCTAGATGTTCCCGTGCCTTGGCTGGACTTCACGTATGTTTGCGGGGATTCGTCGAGGCGGAGGGTGTCGGTACCCGTCCCTGAGCAGGCTCCTGCTGCCTATCGGGTTAACCCGGATGCGCCGGTGAGTGTGAATACTCTTTTCCATCTTGGCATCTTTTCTGTATTTTTCTCTTTTTTTGTTGGGTATGACTGTATCTATTTTGCTGAGCGTTTCTTTGGTTGTTTGCTTGTGCAGGCCTCGGGGAGATCCTTTGACACGTTGACCCGCCGTTATGTGGCGATGCGGCCTTTTTGCAAGGAAGTTCGCGGGGAAGCCGTCTTGCAGGTCTTCGCGGCACGCGGCGGCGTTCGAGCCAGTGCCTTTGAGGAGGTCTGTGGATACTCCTTCTTCGAGGGCTGAGCCAGGGCCACAGCCGGAGGTGCCGGTTCGAGAACAGCACGGCTTTGATGTGGGGACGTCTTCGGGGGCTTAGAGGCCGCAGACCCTTCATCAGTTCTTTCCTCCGCCGGAGGCACAGGGTGAGGGTTCATCCTCGCATCCCTTCTTTGATCCTTTCACCGAGTTTTGACCCTTCAGAGTACTTTGAGTACCCGCACAAGGAGGGGGTGCTGTATCCTGATGACGAGGATGTGACTGCCGAGTTTTCCGAGATGCCAGATTTCTCATTTGTGGAGGATGATGATGATGAGTCGGATTAGGGCTCTTTTGCTTTCCCTCTTTCAGTTGTTTTTTTTTGTAGAGCAACAGACATTTTGTACCTGTAATAAAACACTTGTATTTGCACAACAAAGTATTTTATTTTAAGATGTAATGACGTATTTGTGATTCCCGGGATTGACCTAGGAATTGTTGCTAGCTTATTATTATTTTTGTGCATGTCGCATGAGCTGGGAATGCATCTGTGGTTAGTGGAGGCTGAGGCAGCTTTGGCAAGTTTTCTGAGCAGTTGGGGGCTGAAGCAGCTTTGACAGTTTCATGAGCGGTGGCGGGAGTGATGTCTCATGGGACGCGTTCGCTTTGTGCTTAATAGTCACTCTTTTCGGGGTTGGCTACCTCAGGATATGTGACGGTGCTCTGTTGGATGTGGCAGGCCATTGTCGGGCGGGCGAGGATATCATTCATTTGGTTCCGGGGGAAATCTTCCACGGTGTGGATCGTCTGGTGATGAGAACCGATTCGTGCGGGGAAAGCCCCTGCTTTGCTTGCATTATGGTCGCGAGAGAGGCTTCAAACCATACCTGAGTCTCCGGCGTCTCTTAGTCCGTGGACGTTTGCTTGGCGACCTCTTGTCTTGGACATGGATTAATCTGCTTGGGAGAGATGGATGGCACATCTTGGTATGCATCAGCTTTGCTGGTGGGTTCCGCATTGGGGGATTGAGACTAGGAGGGCCTGCCAGGAAGGTTCCTATGTTGTCAGAGTTCCGTGTTTGCCTTGGTCCTCTTTCTATGTTCCGTTGCTTGTTTCCCGGCAGTTCGGGATGAGGCAGGAGCCTTTGCTGGGCTGGGATGGCATTGCCAATGTGGAGGTAGCTTCTTTCTGCATGACAGATCCCGATGCCTTTCTGTATTTTCTGAGGGTATGGAAGTATTCCGCTTTCCCTCCTGTGGTGCTCCTTAGAGGCCGGGAGAATGTTGTCTTGACCACTGAGTACCTGGATTGGTATGAGTAGCATATCGGGCAGACCCAAGTGGTTTTGGGGAGCAGGCGCAAAGCGGTTCTGGGGCAAGATTGCCATTTCAGCTGCGACCTTAGGAGTGCAGAAGCTTGGGTTAACCCTCAGGGTGTCACGGGAGATGCTTTATTTGACTACGGGACTCGAGTTGACAAACTGGCGGGGAGAGGTCCCCTTTTGCAGACTCGTAGGGAGGAGATCCGAGCCGAGGCACGGGTGAACGATGCTCTGAGAGCGACTGGTTCATTTGACACGACTAGGAGGACTCCTGATCTCGGAATGAGGGAGACAGAACTCGCTCATGTGGAATGAAAGAAGACTTGTTGGGGACGAGGGAAGAAAGGAAAGAGTGATGAAGGGCCAAATGCGAGTAGCATGGAATGACCTTCTGAAACACTGAGTATCCATTCATCGTCATTGCAGACACATTGATTGTTAAATGTTTTAAGTTGTCTTTTAGCATGTTGTGAATCGAGAGTAGACCGTGCTTGAACTCATCAAAAAGTGTTTTAACTGTGATGATTTGTGATTTACTTTTAAAGCTTTGTCGAGACGCAAAATCTCTTGTTTGCTTCTTTTCTGAGCCTTGGTGGCGTCAATTTTTGGAATTTTGTGTATTCCTTAGACCGAACCAATGAAGGCCGCCACGTTCCCCTGACCGAGAGGCTCAGTCCGCGTAGTTCGACCCTCTTTTGTGGGAGAAATGACTCGTAATGTACACTTGCAAGGGCGTATTTATTTTTGAAAAGGTGGGAACGGGTCCCCTTTTGTGTGAATGCCTTATTTGATGTAGGCACAAAATAAATGCTTTTGGGTTTGACTCTTTTGAGAGAGTATGAGTACTGAAAAGCTTGCAAAAGTGTATGGAAGCCCTTGCTGACAGAAAATCAGTGTTTAGCTCTATTGTCCTATTTTGTAGAAAAAGAAGACTTGTCGAGACATTTGAAAACTTGATTTGTTCACAATGATCACTTGTTGGCTTAAAACCCTTTGTTGATGTTCGGGTCATTCAACTTGATATGCTTGATTAATCATGAGGAGAAAGTCAACCGGTATCAAGGATCGAGTTGGTCTGGTGTGAAAGAAGGTTTGTGTATAGGAGAGGTCATTGATGAGACCGGGTTTGTGGATTTGTATGTGTTTATGACCGGACCATTTCTGGTTGCCTACGTTCCCTTGAGACAAGGAGCTCAGGTCGACGTAGTTCGGGGTCGAACCGTGTTTGGCTTTGGGGCCAGGGCATGAATATTTGTGCGGCCTTTGACGAAAAGGATCGGAAAGCTGAATGATGAGGCACGGGCCTTGAGGTGATTTCTTGACAAGTCGTATTTGACGGTCTTTTCAGTGACTCCCTTGCTTCTTGATCGTTGGCTCTGGGTCTTTGACCTCATTTATTTTTGTGAAGCTTCTGCTTGAGCTCTTTTTTTTTGTAGCTTCTGCTTGAGCTTTTTTTTTTTTGTAGCTTCTGCTTGAGCTTCTTTTTTTTTGTGCAGCTTCTGCTTGAGAATGTTCCTCTTTATTAGTGTCTCGAGGACTTGGCTCAAGGGCATCCCGAGGTTATCGAAATGCTGGAACTGTGGTAGGCGAGGAGGTTTGTTGCTTCGTTGGGCTGTGGTCCCCTTGTTCACCTCATTGTTCAAGGGGAATGGATTCCCGTTTGTATTGGGGCCGCAGGGGCGTTCCAACTTTCCTTCTTCAATTAGTCCCCGGACTGCTTGTTTTAGTATGACGCAATCGTCGGTGGTGTGGCCGCGGTAGTTGTGAAAAGCACACTGCTTGCTCATATCCATGTTCGGGTTAGGATTCTTCGGTTGATAATTCTCAAGGGGCTTGAGCATGTTCTGGTTTACCAATGCCTCGAACACTTGGCTTAGAGGCATTCCGAAGTTGTCGAAGTGCTGAACACGATGCGGCCGGGGAGGATTGTTATTTCTCGGGGGCGCTTGATCGCGGCTTTCTTGGACTCCATTCTGGATGTAGTGGACTGCTCTGGCGGTTTCCTTTCCTTTTCCTGGAGGTGGATCGGTTGACGGGATTTGAGGCCATGAAGTTGTTCGAGCGAATGTAGGTTGTCCGAAGATATGGGTCGGAAAAGTTATGTGGGGGAAACCTGGTGAATTTTGGGCATATTGAGAGAAGGAAGTGAACACGGGAACATTTTGAATGTTATTTGGATTTGTTTGAGATGGGCCAGCGCTGCGCTGATGATATTGAGCTTGCCGCGCAGGGTCGGGAAATTTGTTGTGCTGCGGTTGACAGATCGGAGCTGCTTGACTGAGGCCTGAGTGGTGCTTTGAGCGGGAGTTGCTTTGCATTGCTGAGTTCCCGTAGCTTTGTGAAGGAGTGACCTGCTGATTGCTTTGGGAAATCGGGGGAACATGCACTTCTTCGTCTTCTATGAGGACAGAGGTTCCCTCGGGTTGGGGAACCGAGACGACTCCGTGACGGCGCATGGCGTATTCAATCCAAGCCTCTTTGTTCTTCTTGGCGTTTCGAGAGCCTTGAAAGCTTGCCAAACTTCTTCCATCGTTTGGAAATTTCCGGGGCGGGGTTTCGTTTCCCTCACTGTTATATGTCGATCCCGCCTACGGGGAATAGCGGAGTGTTCTGACCGCTGAACCGAAAGGGCTGTCGGACCTTGTGACCTCGAAACTGAAAAGGCGGCTCCTGGGTACTCTCAACCACTCTCGGTTCGCTGGAGGGGGTGACGGGTAAGGTTTAGACATGGGAAGGCCTTTTGGATAAAAGGGGGAAAGCTCATGTGACATGCGGTTTCCGCTTTTTATTTATGATTTTTTTTGTTGTTTTAATTTACTTAAAATGTTGTTTTCTCGTAATCCTAGGTAGGTTGGAAAAGATTGCTCTTCTTTTCGCAACTATGCTAGATCTGGGTCGGCTGGAGACCATCCGTGCGGCTATAAGCCCCTCGTTTTGCACCTGTATTTCGACATCCCAGGGTGGACAGCCCCGGGCGAGGGTCCTATATGGCAAGTGTTTTCCACCGGCCCAAAAGAAACACCGAACCTAAAGACCGAGCCTGTCATGTTCGTTTTGGTGCGTTAGCCATGTGAATAGTGAACCGAGCCGGCCACTGAGTCAAGATCAGGTCAAGAGTTCGGCATGACCTCTCTTTACCTTGCTTGCGCAAGGGATCTGTGACATTAGGCGTTGGCTGGGTCATATTGTCATGGCTAACGTATCGAAGAAAGAGGGTTTCTTCTTTCTTCGAGGGCGGCCCTCGTTCATTTCATCTTGGAATTCCATTTCCAGGCAAGTAGTGCAATCGCAGACGTCCCACCAGATGTGTTCGTTGTTCGGCGGTGGTATCGGGACCTCGGGATGCTGAATGGGCATGTCTTCCCCCGGGGGGTCTTGTGGCTTTATGTCGTAACTGCATGGCTCGTATGAGGGCAACAGGTTGACCTTAGAAGCTGCAGGAGCGGGCATGACTTTGGAAGCCCCAGGTAGTTGGGTGGCTAATGTCCCGAAGTGGTGCATGACGCCTTCAATCCAGGCTTGTTGTTCACCTTGGCGTTTCTCAATAGTCATGAGGACCTGCCAAACTTCTTCCAAGGTTGGGAAATTTCTCGGGGGTAAGGTCCCATTTTCCTCGTTGTTATCCACTGACTTGGCCATGGGGAGCTGATGGACTGCCCTGGTGACTGCGGTGGGAAGGATGTTAGACCTTGCGGTTTTGACACGGGGAGAGTAGTTCCCGGGTATTCTTGATCACTCTCGGTTCGCTGGAGGGGGTGACGGGCAAGGTTTAGACACAGGAAGGCCTTTTGGATAAAGGGGGAAAGCTCACGTGACATGCGGTTTCCATTTTTTTTTTGTTGTTTTAATTTACTTAAAACGTGTTTTCTCAGAGTCCTAGGTAGGTTGGAAAATATTGCTCTTCTTTTTCGCAACTATGCTAGATCCTGGGTCAGTGGAGACCGTCTGTGCGGCTATAAGCCCCTCGTTTTGCACCTGTATTTCGACATCCCAGGGTAGACAACCCCGGACGAGGGTCCTATAGGGCAAGCGGTTTCCACCGGCCTAAAAGAAAAATCGAATCTAAGGACCGAGCCTGTCATGTTCGTTTTGACGCGTTAGCCATGTGAATAGTAAACCGAGCCGGCCACTGAGTCAAGATCAAGAGTTCGGCATGACCTCTCTTTACCTTGCTTGCGCAAGGGATCTGTGACGTTAGGCGTTGGCTGGGTCATATCGTCATGGCTGACGTATCAAAGGCTTGATGACATGGTGTCATGTGAGCATGGATGTATATCCGGGACGGAACATCGCTGCGGGTGTAGCCGGAAATCAAGATCGTGTCAAGATTTTAGCATGACCTTTCATCGCTTGCTTGCGCAAGGGATCTTGAGTTCCGAGCCCCGACTCGAAAATGGCCGGCATGGTATATGTATCCAGGCCGTATGACACCTGACCGGGTAAAACCAACCGAGTCGGGACAGAGTGTGACTCAAGACTCAAACGTGTGGTTGACGCTTGGCTAGGATGGGATGTTTGGAATGATCCCGTGCGCATCCGAGAGGCCTAGGAAGACCAAACGGATCGCAACCGAGACCACTGGGTTAAGGGTTGTAGTGTGCGGTGTATCCGAGGCGGCAGGTGCGCGTAGCGTGCGGTGTAACCGAGGCAGCCGGTGTGCGTAGTGTGCGGTGTAACCGAGGCAAAGAAGTGCGAGTAGTGTGCGGTCTCTAAAATTCTTTTCCGAGTAAAACGAAGTTTTTCGACGAATTTTAAATGTATGCACAGGTGTATATTGATGCATTTTTTTATTTTTATTTTTTTTTGTAAAATAAAAACGAAGCACGTGCACACACACACAACAGTTAAAGAAAGGGGTAAAATGAAAGTTTGACCCTCAACATCGTTTTAAAAATCTTTTGTTTTGTTTAAAAAGATTTTAAAACAAAAAGTCCCTAGCGGAGTCGCCAACTGAAATTACCCGGGATCCGGCTCGCGCGCGGAGCCCCGGCATCTCGCATTTGTCGCTTTTCGGGAAAGTCGCCCGGATCCGAGAGGCAGCGCGTTCGCGCCCCGGCATCTGGCTTTATTCCGTTTTAGCGTGTTGGAGGTGTCTCGCCGTTGTTTTCGCAATTGTAGAGTCGCCACGCCGTTTTTATTATTAAGCCCAAAACATTGAAAAAGGGCATCAGTTTAAAAATAATAATAAACTGTTTTTGTGTGATGAGATTTTGAGTTCGGAGGTCAGATGACTCCTCGAGAAGAGAATATTAGAATCTTAGAGCTCACCCGAGTCGCCTCGTAAAAACGAGTCTTTCGGATACCCCTAATATTCTTTAATTGTTGTGTGTGTGTGTGTGTGCTTTTAAAAATGCATGCTGTGTCGGATGTCTACATTGTACACTACGTATTGAAATGTATTGAAATAGTAATGGAAGGAAGCCTTACCAATGTTGGTTCGTGTCTATCTTCCGCTGGGGAATAGTGTTTGAGGATGGAATGATGTTCCGGCACGGACCGGGATTGCTTTGGGAGGGGCCGGTTGTCTGCGGACAGAGTTTCGGCGTGAGTTAAGCTTGTAGGCTGCGTTCGGGCAGAGTTTCGGCGTGCGTTGGGATCGCAGGGATCACTCGGGCAGAGGTTCGGCGTGCGTTGGGATGGCAGGAGTCACTCGGGCAGAGTTTCGGTGTGGTTTGGGATCGCCGGTTTGACTCGGAAAGAGCCGGGACGCATCTGGAAAGACCAGGCAAGGCCTCGGAGTACCCTGAGGGGCCTCAGAGTACCTCGAGAGTGCCTCGGGGCAGCGCGGGAGCGTCGCGGGAGCGCTCGGGGAGGCTTCGGAGCACCACAAGGGGGCTCGGAAGGCCTCGGAAGGATCCGAAAGGGGCCGGGATTGCCCCGAAGGGTCTTAGAGGGGGAGCCTGAAGGCTTAGGGAGAGAAGAGAAGAAGGAAATTGTGTGAAAATGAGGAGGGGGAGCCCTCTATTTATAGTAAAAATTTTCGTGCAAGAAGGTCCTAGATTTGACCTTCTAGGTAAACCGTAATCTTGGTTTTCCTCGATTTGAGGGAATATGTGATGATGGTGAATATTCTGTAATTATGGTGTCCCCTTGCAAGAAGGTCCGTACGGACCAACTAGGCTGCAAATAGGTCCGTACGGACCAACCATGTATGGGAGTGATGATTACTTCCGGGATTTGGGGGAATATTGTGGACTTTAAGGGGATTCAGTAATTATTAAAGCAAAGAGGTCCGTACGGACCATTATTGCTTTTCCAATTTCCTGAAAATTCCCAAAAGGTCCTTTTGTCCCTTTTTATCCCAGAAAGGCTCCTCCCTTGGTTTGGCTGGGGGTTTTGAGAGGGGTTTGAGTGCCAGAGGTCGTCGAGACTGCGTTGATGAGTCTGCGGTGTTTCCCATGTGCTCGGAAGAGGGTGATCCAGATTGGGGTACTTACACCTTTCTTCTGGTTCAGTCTCTTTTTCAAGTTGCTTATGATTATTTTATTGCTAGATTCTGCCTGTCCATTGGCTTGAGGGTGAACGGGTGAAGATGTCACCATCTTGACACCCCAAGATGTCAAGAAATCTTGGGTTCTCTTACTAATGAATTGAGAGCCGTTGTCACAAATTATCTCTGATGGTATTCCAAATCGACTGAATATGTTTCTTTTGATAAAAGATATAACCTCTTTGTCACGAACCTGTACGTATGCCTCAGCTTCTACCCATTTAGAAAAGTAGTCCGTCATAGCCAGTAAAAATACTCTTCCACCTGGTGCCCTGGGTAATTTTCCTACAATGTCCATTCCCCAAACCATAAACGGCCATGGAGACAAAATAGGATGTAGCAATTCAGCTGGTTGGTGTAGGATGTCCCCATGTCGTTGACAGGAATCACATTTCTTTGCGTAATCGACAGCGTCATTTCTCATTGTGGGCCAAAAATAGCCCATTCTAAGAGCCTTGGTATGTAGACTTCTGCCTGGTATGATTTCCACATTCTCCTTCGTGCAGCCTCCTTGAGAACCCGATGGGCTCTATCTCGCTTCTAGACATCTTAAGTAGTGACTGCAAAGCATTTTCTATACAAGAGGTTATCAATAAGTAAATATTTAGATACTCTTACCCTGAATGCTCTAGCATTTTCTCCTCAATTTGGATCGTATCATCTAAGAGATACTTGATAATAGGAGCTGTCCAAGAAGTTGCTGCTGGAGAGGAAGGTATGTCGACATCTAGAGCGAACATCTCAAGACGATCAATTGCTGGGATGTCAATATGCACAATTGGGATACTGGTTTGTGAAATGCTTTTGAAGGCTGAACCCAAGTTTGCCAGAGCATCTACTTGAGAATTTTCTTCTCGTGGGATTTGTTCCAAGGAAAATGATTTGAATTTGGCCGAAAGAATTTTTACGATTTCCAAATATGTCGTCATCTTGGCATTTTTCGCTGTGTAGGATCCGTTGTAATGGTTAAAAATTAGCAAAGAATCCATAAACACCCGGATATGTTTGACATCTAGGTCCTGGGCTGCTTCTAATCCTGCAATTAGTGCCTCATATTCTGCTTCATTGTTGGTAGCCTTGAAACTCCAACTGATGGATTGTGGTATTATGTCCCCTTGTGGCGATTTTAGTACAACTCCAAGACCTGTACCTCTCATGTTAGAAGCACCATCTGTATAGAGAGTCCAAATTTTCAGGATGTCATCATCTTGAAGTTGCTGTACTTCCAGTTCCACCTCTTGTTGCATGGTTGGACTAAAATCAGCCACAAAATCAGCTAGGGCTTGAGATTTTATTGCAGTTCTGGGTTCATATTTGATGTCGTATGTGCTTAATTATACAGACCATTTCGCCATTCGACCTGACATCTCTGGTTTTCTCATAACATTCTTTATAGGATAGTTAGTGCGTACAATTATAGTATGTGTTTCAAAATAGTGCCTTAATTTAATAGAAGCAGTTATCAAAGCTAAGATTAATTTTTGTAAATGAGAATACCTGGTCTCTGCATCTAGGAGTGTCTTACTTATATAGTAGATGGGTTGCTGATTACCATCTCGTTCGTCACCAAGATCGCGCTTACGCCGCCTTCGATACCGCTAAGTAGATGTAAAGATGTTCCTCCTCCCGAGGTTTGGCCAATAACGGAGGTGTCGACAGGTAAGTTTTGAGTTCTTGAAAGGCTTCTTCATGTTGGGTTCTCCCACCGGAACTTCTTGTTCTTCCTTAGGATATCATAGAAAGGTTTGCATCGATACGAGGATTTTGAAATGAATCTCGTGAGTGCAAAGCAATCTTTCCCGTCAATCTTTGGACGTCCTTGACAGATTGAGGTGACGACAGGTTGATAATAGCATGTATCCGTTCCGGGGCAGCTTTAATGCCTCTTTTAGTAACCATATAGCCCGTAAACTTCCCCGCCCTCATTGCAAAGTTGCATTTAGTCAAGGTTAAGCTTCATATTGAAACAATCCAAGATGTCAAAGGCCTGGGATACGTTGCTTATGTGATCTTCGGTTTTCTTGGATTTTACTACCATGTCGTCGATGTATACTTCCATTGTGTCCCCAATCTGATCTTTGAACATTTTGTTGACGAGCCTCGATATGTTGCACCCGCATTTTTAGACCAAAAGGCATAGCAATATAACAATAAATACTGTGGGTGTTATGAAGGCGGTGTCCTCTTGGTCGATGGTTCCATCCGGATTTGTTGAAATCCCGAGGATGCGTCCATGAATGTGAGGAGCTCATGTACAAGTGGCATCAACCAACGAGTCTATGTGTGGCAAAGGGAAAGGATCTTTTGGACGAGGCTTTATTCAGTCTCGTGAAGTCGACGCACTCGCCATTTCCCATTTCTCTTCTCTACCACAACCACGTTTGCTAACCATCTTGGATAGCCGACCTCTCGTATCATGTTGGCTTTGAGTAGGCGCTCTACCTCTTCCTTAATGATCCGGTTTCGGTTTTGCAAACTTCCTACGCTTCGGTGTACCGGTTTAAAGCTAGGATCTATGTTAAGTTTGTGAGTGATAATATCTTTGCCGATGCCCGTCATGTCATCATGTTTCCAAGCAAAACTCTTTATTCTCGTTTCTTAATAGGTCCACAAGCTTTTCTTCTACTTCTGGTGGGATGTCAGTGCCTATAAGTACTTTCATGTCCGGGTTGGAAGGGTCTAGCAATACTTCTTTCACATCATCCTCCCTGGCTTCCAGGACTTCACGTACTTTGCTATGCTTGTTTTGGAGATGTCGACGCCTTCATTGAAGTTTTATAACATTCCTTGGCCACCTGTTAATCACTGTAAATCTTAGCGACACCCCAAGGTGTTGGGAACTTCACACATTGATGGTAAGTGGAGGGTACGGCCTTCATTCCATGAATCCACGGTCTTCCAAGAATGACATTGTAAGATGTTGCGCAATCAATTACGCAGAATCGTTCCATGGTATTGAGACCCTTCGAGTATATTGGAAGCTTTATCTCCCCCACCGTTTCTTTGACTTCACCGCTGAAGCCTACCAGCACTGAGGATTTTTTAATGATCTCCGATTCTGGGATGTTCATTTCCTTAAGGGTGCCCAACATGATAAGATTAACAGAGCTACCCCCATCAACTAGGATGCGCCGGATTGTACAGTTGGCGATCTGCAAGGAAATAACTAGACCGTCGTGATGGGGTTCCAGCAAATTATCTCGGTTGCTTTCATCAAAGGTGATTGGATCCTGGCAAGGTGTCGGCATCCTGGGCTGTCTTTCTGGTTTTTCCTCCTTTGACTCCTTAGCATGTCGTTTTGCAGCAGAATAGGATGTTCCACATATTTCTGAACCTCCACTAATGAAATTAATCACCTTTGTAGGCGCTGGGGGAGAGACTGGTCTCTCGGCTTCATGAGGAGCTTCCGCATTTTCAGCCTTCTTCTTTCTGGATCCCAGCAACTCCTTAAGATGTCCTTTCGAGAGCAAGTAACTGATCTCCTTTCTTAATGCGATGCAATCTTCGGTGACATGTCCAAAGTCTTCATGGTAAGCGCACCATTTTGATTTGTCACGCCATCCCGTGGCTTTATCCGTCTTCTTTGGCCATCTGGCTTTGTCCCCAAGGTTGCCCATTGCACAGAGTATACCTGAAATGTCAACAGAGAAACAATAATCAGAAATGTTAGGCACATTATCATTATCTTCATCCTCACCGTCTATTGAATTAATTTTGCTAGTGTCAATTCTCGGATAAGGATTGGAACGGTTGTTCCTGCGATGGGATGATTCAGTCTTTCTGTCGGGGTTGTCATATGTAGACATCTTGGATGAGGATTTCGATCTTCGCAGCTCGTCTTCCTCCAGTCTTATGAATCTCACTGCCCTGCTCCTGACTTCTTCCAACCGCTTACAAGGAGTCATCACCAAATCTCGGTAATACTGTGAGTCCTTCTTCAGCCCCATTTTGAATGCTTCTGTGGCTGTCGACATGTCAAGATTGGGAATTTCTAGCACTTCCTTATTGAACCGGTGGACATAGTCCTTTAGAGTTTCATTAGGCTGCTGGGTCACATTGTAGAGATCACTTGTCAACCTTTCAAATTGTCGACTGCATGAGAATTGGTTATAGAACATGTTGATAAGCTGGGCGTAAGAACCAATTGAACCTAGAGGTTGCCTAATCAATCATTTGAGGGCTGGTCCAGACAAGGTTGATCCAAATCCCCTGCATAAGCAGGCCTCCCGGAATTGAAGAGGAATATGGATGATGTCCATCTTTTCTTGATAGTGGGCAACGTGTTCTTCTGGATCCGTGGTACCGTCGTACAACTTCATAGATGGTACACTGAATCGCTTCGGGATGTCAACATTTGCAATTGTTGGGACAAACCGGGATTGACTGTAGCAGTTTTGAGTCACTGGTTGGATTGGAGGAGTTACGCCCGGCACGTTCATTATCGGCTCTACGAGATCCCGCATCTGTTTGGCTAGTGGGTTTCCTGCAAAGGGTCACCATAGGAATACGATTGAAATTATTATTATTGAAAAGATTATTTAGCAAACCAGAGTTGTCTGTAGTAGTTGTGACAGTTGTGTTGTCGATTAATGGGATGAACGGAGTGTATCCTGCAGAAGGTGGCGTCATCAGGGTGTCCCCGGGCAAAGATGTTGACATCATTAAGGATGTCAGCTGAAGAGTTTGAGGCGGACTACCCATCGGAATAAATTCACTCTGAAGTGTAGGTCCTTCGGTGTTGTCGAAGTTGAGGTTCCTCGCACGTAATGGCGATATGTTGTCAAGCCGAGATGTGATGAACTGTTGATCTTTCTGCATCTTAATCATGGAATCGGCCAGCACCTTCGAATTGCTGTCTTGTTGGTCCAGCCTCTGATTCAACTTGGTAAGGATACTCCGGATGTTGGCATCTACATTGGAAGAGGTCGTTCCCTTTTGTGGAGTCTTCGTAGGTTGAGTTTGCTGAGGTCCGGTTTGAGGAGGTGGCGGCAACAAGCTGGTTCTACCTCCTGATGTTGGAGCAACAACAGGACTCTTGCCGGCGCCGGATACATTGGTGGGTGCAGACATAATGAACTTGCTTAGGAAATGATCCAAATAATTGATAAACCACGAGGCCCCTCGGTGGGCGCCAAATTGTTTTGGTAGAAAAAACAATAGAGTAGAATCTTAACTTTGATTAGTGTGTGGATTGAACAATAAGGAGGGGACTATGGAATTCGACTATATGGAACAAAAGCGTAAAAAAAAAAGAAATAATGACACCACGATTTGTTAACGAGGAAAACCTTGGAGGTGATAACCTCTTTGGAAAAAACCCCGGGAGTTAGGTCTCCAACCTTAAAAGTTTCACTATAATGATCACGAATACAACTTTGGAAGATAATGGAGAGGATTACAAGAGCCTGTGTGTAGAATGTGTGTGCGTATGAGCCTTAGTGTATGTTCCGTCTCCATTTCCCCTTAAATATAATTAAGTATGAAAGAGTCAAATATTGTTCCTACAATCTCGGGATATAGGCTTATCCTTTCAACCTCCGTGAGACCAAGTCGCCCTAGCCGTTGAAGGTGTGTTGAACGTGCTGGAGAATATCCCGCATTTCTCTCTTAATCACTGGAAAATAAGAATAAAGATTTTAGTAAATATTAAATAAGTAAATATTAAAACAATACTTACAGTGGAATGACATCTTGATATGCAGGATCAACTGAAGATGTCACCATGCTGAAAAATACCCACAACAAAACCTATTGGTTATGCGGGTGAGCCAGATGTGTTAAAGGCGGAGAGATGGATAGATGCAATGGAGAAAATCTTTGATGTGTTGAGGTGTACTGAAGATGAACGAGTCAGATTCACAGCTTATAAGTTTTCTGGTGCGGCGGAGCATTGGTGGAGAACTTTAAAAGCAAGTCTGGATGAGGCTCATGTTCCGTACACTTGGGAGAATTTTCTAAGAAAGTTCAAGGAGCACTTTATTCCGACGGTGGATCAAGACAAGAAGGAGATATAATTTCTTAACCTGGAGCAGAATGTATTGACAATGGCTCAGTATGTGGCCAAGTATACGGAATTAGCGAGATATTGCACTCATTTGGTGTCAACCGAAGAGAAGAAGGCTATGAGATTTGTGCGAGGCTTGAAGACAGTGATCCGTACTCAGTTAGTATCCCACAAGTTTCAAAATTTACAAGATGCCGTGAATCGTGCTTACCAAGTGGAGCACGACATTGAAGATCATATGAGGAAAATGGAAGTAGTAAGTACAGGAAGGCAAGGAGGACAAAATAGATCCCACCAACAAGTTCGAGATAGTCGAGGAAGGCACGGATCGACATCACAATTTAGAGGACAGCCGCAAGGTCAATCTAGTGTTCGAAGACAGGGTTTCATTTCAGAGAATGTACCAAAGAAAGTTTGTAGTTATTGTCAGAAGGAGGGGCATATCGAGGATAATTGTTGGAAGAAACAGGGTAAATGTTTGAATTGTGGACAGTTGGGACATTTTCAGAAGGATTGTCCAAAGTCAAAGAAGCAACCATCCGAAAGTGGAGCCGGGACTTCTCAGGGGCAGAAGAGAGATTCTTCGGGGAGGCCTAAGACTACTTCCACCAGAGGTCCAATGCCAAGGTCGTTATAATAAGCCAAAATAGGAATTGAAAAAAAGAAAAGAAAAAAAAATTAAGCCAAACGATCCCCTCCAACCCATGCCTGTCAGCCGGTACGGGTTGTTCAACCCTTTTTCATCCAAATGGTTACAAGTGTTACAATATGATTGGACCAAAAATCTTTTTAATTATCCATTTTAATATATATTTAAAATAACTGTAAATAAATATATTTTTTATGAAAAAAAAACCAAAATTTTTTATTTTTCATCCTCTATAAATAGAAACTAGTTTGGAATTTTTTAGACATAATTTCAAATACTCTCTTTCTCACTCTAAAAAATCATTTCTTGGTCCAACTTTAAAAAAAAAATCATGAATCCAAATTTTCAGTTTTTTTCAAATCCTGAGGAATATGGCAATTCTCAAAACTATCCAAACACTCAATTTTATTATAACTCTCAGAATTCTGTAAACCCTCAAAATATTTCAAATTTCGAAAATGATTCAAACTCTCAAATTTCTCTGAACCACAATTTATTTCCTACATCTGACAATGTCCAAAGCTCCCAGAATATTTCACGAGATATTATTATAAATTTAATAGTTAAATATATTTTTATTGATTTATTACAAGATTAAAAAATAATATAAATTGAGTATTGATAATATATGGTAAATAAAAAAAAAGATAATTTAAAGAGATATTATGAGTTAGGTTGGGTTGGGTTGGGTTGGGTTGCTAATGGAGGTTAAAAATAAAAAAAGTGGGTTGTAGATGTAAGTTGGATAGGTGGAAGAGAGAGAAATAATATTTAATTGTTGGGTTGGGTTGGGAAGGGTTGCTGATGGTCATAGTCTAAAGTTCAGGGTCGGGTCTTTGTGGTGAATCAACAACAAGCGGCAGATTCCTCCAACGTCATTGGAGGTATTATTTCTATAGAAAGTATGAGAGCACGTGCACTAACAGACCCCGACTTATCTCATTCGTATGTGTCCATGCATTTTGCATCGAAATTGCCTGTTTCTGTGGAATCTATGCCTTATGTGCTAGAAGTGTCAACTCCGATGGGAGAGTGTTTAGTAACTGATGAGGTGTTACGTGCCTATGATGTGCATATTTGTGATCATGTATTACCTGCTGACTTGGTAGTGTTGCCCATATATGATTTTGATGTTATTTTGGGTATGGATTGGCTAAGCAAATACCATGCTTTAGTCGATTGTCATAAGAAGGTCGTTACTTTTTCAGTCCCGAATATGCCTAAGTTTATTTTGGCCCATTTCCTCTAGGGCCCCTTGGGCGAGATTTAAACCCAATTTAAGAAACAACATTTCGCTATTTCCCCAGACACCCCTCCGCCTAGTTTGGGCGACCGCCCATAAAAAAAATGACCCCTCTCCGCCTAGTAACTTATAAGACTTTTTTAAAAAGTCTTATAAGTAACTTATAAGACTTTTTAAATAGTCTTATATTTAATAAGTCTTATAACATAAATAAGACTTTTTTAAAAGACTTGTACAAAAAATCTTATAAGACTCGCCTAGTAATTTATAAGACTTTTTAAAAAGTCTTATATTTAATAAGTCTTATAACATATATAAGACTTAAAAAGTCTTATAAGTTACTTATAAGACTTTTTTAAAAAGTCTTATAAGTAACATATAAGACTTTTTAAAAAAGTCTTTATATAAGTAATATATAAGGCTTTTTAATAAATCTTATAAGTAACTTATAAGACTTTTTACGTAATTTATAAGACTTTGTAAAAAGTCTTATAAGTTACTTATAAGACCTATTTGAACATTGAAAATTGTGTTGTAAAAAAGTCTTATAAGTAGTAACTTATAAGACTTATTAATAAGTCTTATATGTAACATATAAGACTTTAAAAAAAAAGTATAATTATATATAAGTTACTTATAAGACTTATTAATAAGTCTTATATGTAACATATAAGACTTTTAAAAAAATAAAAAATTTCAACCAAAAAAATCAAAAAATTTCAATAATAACAACGAATTGCTACAATAATTTTCACATTTACAACTCTTATAAGTTAATTATAAGACTATTTTGTTCCTTATAATTAATTTATAAGACAAATTTTTCAACTAAAAAATCAAAAATCCAACAACTTAAAGGTTTCGAGCTAATGCAAATTGGAGACATCTAATATTAACGAAAAAGAGAAGATCATAAAAAGAAGTAGCGCACTGCTGTAATCACTAGGCCTTCGAAAACCCTGGAACATGGATGGGGCGAGCTTGTTACTCTTCAACCCCGAGTGCGGAGAATAGAAAGATATTCCAATGGAGGCCAAAGCAACTAGATCCCTAGGCTTCCATCCGGTGGCGGTAGCATTGGTAAGTCAGGCAAGTGGATTGGCTATTTGTTTTTTCAATTAGTGGTTCAATTGTAACTTCAATGAGTGGATTGCCGGAAAAGTTGAGAGCAGCTAGAGAAGATGAAAGGGATTGCCGGAGAAGTTGATGTCGGAGTAGATCAAGGGATTGAGACTTGTAAGCGAGTGTGAGTGCACGTGCCGGAGAGGGGGGAGAAGATCCGGAGAAAAGACAAAGGGAAGAAAGGAGAAACACCGTCGCCGGAGTTCACCGGTCGGAGATGGTTGGGAGAGAGAAAACTTTTACTGTGTCTGTGAGAGAGAGAGAGTAAAGAGATTAAAATAGGGAGAAGATAGGAAATGACGTGATGGGAGGAGGAGCCTAGGGGTGTCTAGGGAATTTGAATCTGAAAATAACTCTTTATTTGGGATTTATAAAAAAGTTTTCTTTAAGGGGAAAAAAATCTGGGGAGAGGGGCCTTAGGGGAATTTTTCCGTTTATTTTTGAGGCTATTCCTTCGGTTGGGACTATCCGTGTCATTTCTTATATGAAAGCTAGAAAGTTGTTGCTTCGTGGTTGTACGGGATTCTTGGATAGTGTCCTTGATACCACTAAAGTGTTGCCTAAATTTGGGGATGTTCTAATAGTTAAGGAATTTCCTGATGTGTTCTCTTCCGAGTATGTGATGCCTCCGGATAGAGAGATAGAGTTTGGGATTGAATTGCTTCCGGGTACAACTCCGATATCCAGGGCACCTTATCGTATGGCCCCAGCTGAATTGAAAGAGTTGAAGGCTCAGTTGCAGGAGTTGCTTGATAGGGGATTCATCCGACCAAGTGTCTCACCGTGGGAGCTCCGATATTGTTTGTTAGGAAGAAAGATGGGTCGTTGAGACTTTGTATTGATTACCGACAGTTGAACCAAGTGACGGTAAAGAACAAATACCCTCTACCTCATATTGATGACCTATTTGATCAATTGCAAGGTGCGACCGTCTTTTCTAAGTTTGATTTGAGAAGCGGGTACCATCAGCTGAAAGTTCATCCTGAGGATGTTTCCAAGACAGCTTTTCGTACTCGGTATGGGCATGTTGAATTCCTTGTCATGCCTTTTGGTTTAACGAATGCTCCAGTCGTTTTCATGGATTTGATGAATCGCGTTTTTAATCCTTATCTTGATACTTTTGTGGTGGTGTTCATTGATGACATTTTAGTCTATTCCAAGTCTCAGGAGGAGCATGAACAACACTTGAGAATGGTTTTGACGGTACTCCGGGAGAAGCAGTTGTTTGCTAAATTTAGTAAGTGTGCGTTTTGGCTTGAGAAGGTTTCTTTCCTAGGCCATGTTGTTTCAAAGGGCGGAATTTTAGTTGACCCTTCCAAGATTGAAGCCGTGGTTAGTTGGAAGAGGCCGGAATCAGTTACCAAGATTCGGAGTTTTCTAGGGTTGGCCGGGTATTATAGAAGATTCATAAAAGGGTTTTCAAAGATTGCTACTTCGTTGACCCAGTTGACTCGGAAGAATAAACCTTTTGTGTGGAGTGAGAAGTGCCAAGATAGTTTTGAGGAATTGAAGAAGAGATTGACATCGACACCTGTCCTTGTTCTACCAAATGGGAACGATGGGTTGGTTATTTACTGTGATGCTTCGAAGGAAGGCTTGGGATGTGTGTTAATGCAAAATGGGAAGGTTAGTGCTTATGCATCTAGGAAGTTGACCTCGTGTGAACAGAATTACCCGACTCTTGATATGGAGCTTGCAGCTATTGCCTTCGCGTTGCACAAATGGAAGCATTATCTTTACGGAGCCAAGTTTGAAATTTTCACGGACCATAAAAGTTTGAAATATCTTTTCTCGCAAAATGAGTTGAACAATAGGCAGCAGAGATGGATGGAGTTGTTGAAGGATTATGATTGTACCATTTCTTATCACCCGGGCAAAGCTAATGTTGTGGCGGATGCTATTAGTAGGAAATCGTATGTGGCTTCATTGATGGTTTGGGAATGGAAGATGTTGGAAGATGCTCGTGATTGGTGTCCCCGAGAGTCAAGACATGGGCTATCTTTGCAAGTATGAGTGCCTTACCAAGTTTGATCCAACAAATAAAGGAGGGTCAAATTGGTGATTTAGAGTTGAAGAAGGTGGTGGATCAGATTGTGGATGGAAAATTTAAAGAGTTTTCCCTTAGTCCCGAGGGAGTGTTGAGATATAGAGGTCGATTGTGTGTGCCAAATATGGAGGAGGTGAAGCGTCAAGTTCTAGATGAAGGCCATAAGTCCAAGTATACCATTCACCCCGGGAGTACGAAAATGTATCAAAATTTGAAACAACATTTTTGGTGGAATAACATGAAGAGGGAAAGAGCAGATTATGTGTCCAAGTGTTTGACGTGTCAGCAAGTGAAAGCGGAACACCAAAGACCCGCCGGTTTGCTTCATTCGTTAGAGATTCTGGAGTGGAAATGGGAGCATATTACCATGGATTTTGTCACGGGATTGCCTCGGACGAGTCGGAAGCATGATGAAGTTTGGGTAATTGTAGACAGGTTGACTAAGTCCGCTCATTTCCTACCTATTGAGATTAGCTATTCGATGGAGAGGCTTGCGAGGTTGTATATTTCTGAGATAGTGACATTGCACGGGGTTCCGATTAGCATTGTGTCAGATCGTGATCCTCACTTTACTTCTAGATTCTGGCAAGCGTTGCAAATGGCCTTGGGGTCAGAATTGAGATTCAGTACAGCATTTCATCCTCAGACTGACGGCCAATCCGAGAGGACAATTCAGATTCTTGAAGACATGTTGCGAGCTTGTTCAGTTGACTTCTCGGATTCTTGGGACGTTCATTTGCCTCTTGTTGAGTTTTCTTACATCAATAGTTACCAATCGAGTATTGAGATGGCTCCTTATGAAGCTTTGTACGGAAGAAAGTGTAGGTCTCCGATTTGTTGGGATGAAGTGGGTGAAGCAAAAATTTGGGGTATTGATATAGTTTGAGATTTAGTGGAGAATGTCAAGAACATTTGGAACCAATTGATTACAGCCCAGAGTAGACAGAAAAGTTATGTAGATCAGAGGAGACGAGACCTTAAATTTCAGAAGGGAGACTTGGTGTTCCTACGAGTGTCACCTAAGGTAGGGATTAAGAGATATGGTAAGAAGGGTAAGTTATCTCCGAGGTTCGTAGGTCCTTTTGAGATCTTAGAAAGAGTGGGAAATCTTGCGTATCGCCTTGCTTTACCTTCATCTCTTGGGAAAATGCATAGTGTGTTCCATGTGTCAATGCTTTGGAAGTATGCATATGATCCTTCACATGTGTTGCCTAGGATTCCTGAGGATATAGAGCCAGATATGTCCTATATAGAACAGCCTATTCAAGTTATTGATACCAAGGTGCAAGAGTTGAGAAATAAGAGTATTCCTCTTGTGAGAGTTGTTTGGAGGAACCACGACGTGGAAGAGTCTACTAGGGAGCTCCGGAAAGAAATGGAGCGAAAATACCCTTGATTGTTCGATCTTCATGGTAAGTCAAGTTAAAATTCGGGTCGAATTTTCTTTTAGGGGGAGTGATTGTCACGGCCCTAATCCTAGACACTAATTTAACACATGTTGAACATGTGAGGTTGGGGTGGTAGTATCTCATTTTATGCCATTTATGCTACTTGATAAGTTTTATGTATTTAATTATGTTTTTGATGAATTATGTGAAGTTTAGGATGGTTAGGAATTAATTTTAATGATTAAGGGCCTATATGGAATAAATATATAGTGTGTGGTGAAAGTATAATATTTAAAATTATAAAGAAAATGATTATATTGTTGAGGTGCTTTGGTGTCAAAGAGGATAGTTAAGGTTGTTAGTTTAATTGGTTCAAGTCTTGAGGAGCTTAGATGAAATTGTACATAATTATCCATGGGAAGCAAACCTTGAAGCCTCATTTTAATCCTTCTCAGTATTTCCTTTCTTCTCTAAAATCCCCATGGAAAGCACCAAACCCTAGTCTCCTTCCATTAATTATTCCAAGCTCAAATCCTTTTCGTTTTCAAATCTGATCGCGTATTCTTGGTCGTGGTGGCGAGGGGAACGCGTAGATCCGGTCAAATAAATATTTTATTTCGTAATATTTTGGTAAGTTATTATGACTTCCTTCCAAAAATTGTTCACTTTATGATTCTTGTTGTTCTTGTTGTTGTTACATGGTTGTTGGGAATTTTGGAACCAATTTTGTTGAGTTAGTATGGACATGGAAGAATTTGAAGTCAACCTAAGTAATTGTAGTAGTGTCTAAGTTATAAGGGTAATGTAAAGTAAAGGAAATGGTGGAATTAGGAATTAAATGTATATGCATGGTTAGTTGGACCAATTTTCTTGGCTTGGAAGAGTTGTAAAATGATTTTGCTACTTTATACTTGGGTTAAAATGAGTATGGAAGAGTTGGTCTCAGTTTTGGTCATATTTGATAACTCGTTTGGCTCTTGGAAAATAGAGGAAATTTGTAAATGAGACTTTGTTTTGGCTGCTGCTGATGTTCAGCTTCTAATGTCTGATTTTGGTCTTGGCACAAGTCGTGCCCCATGGCACGAGTCGTGCCCTTTGGCCATTCATGAAAACGAGTCATGGATTTTGATCCAATCTTGCTGATTAAAATGGGGACTCAAAGGCACGAGTCGTGCCAAATGGCACGAGTCGTGCCATACCCTGTTAACTCTGAAGCCTTTTCCAAGCTGCAGAAACCTATTCAACTTAGAACATAATTGAACCCTATTTAACTATAATTAAAGTAGAACACTTTAACTACATAATGATGTCTTACTTGGTCAAAATGGAATTTTGGAAGGGGTTTAAATATTGTTCAGAAAATGGTTGACAGCCTTGATTTGCAACTTAACCAAAGTGGATCAAAATTGGTAAATTGAACTTGGACCTTTATAGAGGTTATGTATTGTTGCATATTGATCATGTAGGGCTTGTTGGTTATATATTGTGGCCTTACTTGAGTTCATATACATGGTTTATGATTGTTGTACATCCTTGAATGTTATTGTAAAGGTGTAGACAATATGTGTTGCACTTTTGATAATTGTTTGACATCTTTATGATGTGCTTGATTAGGGTTCCCTACTTTGGAATCCTAAGTTTAATTGGTTCAAGGATTGTTTAGCCTTAGTGCTAGTGTTTATGGATACTTGTTATCATTTGGATATCATTGTGATATGTTATATAGGTATGGTTCCCTACTTTGGAATCATCGGTGATTGTAAGTGTGAATGTGTGCCCAAAATTTTTGTTTATTGGAATTCACGCGAGTTTGAAGACATCCGAGTTATTTGAAAAACGGAGTCGCCACGCCATTTTGATTACCTCAAAACTTTGAAAAAAAGGTTTTATGGGTTCGGAGGTTAAGTTACCCCTTGGGAAGAACGTTTGGCGTTCACCCAAAGTGCCTTGCCGGAGCAAGTCTCCCTAGATTTCATTAATCGTGTTTGCTTGCGTGCTTTCTTTGTGTGCATGTGTTTGAAAATAAGGGGGGGGATGTCCCAAGTTATCTTCCGGACGTACAAACCATTTGTTGGTTGTCGCTCGGGATTCCTTGGAATTTATGTATTTGGGATTATGATCCCGTCCTCATCTTATGACTTATGATCATCGCATTTTAAACCTCGGGACCCTCGGGACTTGCGTGATCGAGAGAATGACTCTCTTTGGGTCAAAGATGAGGTTCTTTAGGAAGGAATGTCCTTAGCCCATCAATCCTACGCTTTAAGACGGTCGAGCTCGTATAGAGGCTTCATACTCATTCTTAAGCGATACTCGGAGATATAGGGTTCAAGGTTATCCTTGTCCTAAAGAAGTCATGAACCTTTAATGGAAGGAACGATGCAAAGATGAGAACTTTTACACCGGTCCGTTCCAAGGTTGGGGGAAAGGGGAAATGCATGATGAAAATGAATCTTTAATGAAAAGATGACATTTTTAGGTTGCAAATGATGCTTTTTGATTGAAAGAAATGATCTTTATGCAAATGATGCATAAAGATTTGATTTTTATGCAAATGATGCATTGAAAAAGGGGGTTTTGATGCAAAGGATGCATTTTTATTGAAAAAGATTTGATCTTTATATGCAAATGATGCATAAAGATAACATTTTTATTGGAAAATAGGGATTTTAGGTGCAAAGGATGCACCTTTATGAAAAAGACTACATTTTTATGACAAATGAGGTCTTAATGCATGAAAAGGGGAAGGGGATTATAAAGATATGATCTTTAAGCTACCAAGTCCCAAGCAATATAAAGACAATGCAATGAGCAATTTATAATGCAATTAGGATGCAAAGGTAGGGCGTGCGAGGTTACCAATCGTTTTCTTCGATTCTTTGGACGGAGCTTGGAGGAGGTTGGTCTTGGACCTTCAAGGAGGAGGGAGATGGCTTCTTGAGCTTCTTCTTCACCTTCTTGAACCTTCAAAGGGATTCTTCACGTCTGGGAGTGGCCGGTTGTGTGTGACTCATGTTGTTGTTGTTGTTGTTGAAATGGGTAGAGGAGGGCTCTATTTATAGGCCTGGATAAGGCTAATGAAGCCGTGCGGCCGTTGTGCTCTTTGCAAATGAGGCCGTGCGGCATTATCCACAATGACTCAAAGCATTCTAGAACCACGCAAGGTGGCATCATTCTAGAAGCTTCCCCTAATTAAGAAAAACGTGTTTTCTTAATTAGGAAGGCTTCTTACAGCCTAATTTTAAATTTGGACTGTTCCAGACATTTCCTAACACTAGGAAGGTCCGGGAATTACCGGGAAATTTACCGAAATGTCGGGAAAATTAACCTAAGGCATGAGCCGATTTGGGTACTTACAGAAGCCCTCGGCAACGTCACTTGCAAGGCGAGTGGGGTTGTCGATAGAAAAGGATCCGATCTCGGCGAATGCCGAGACGGATTGGGAGACCAAGGTGGTCGAGTGGCCGAACCTTTTGGAAGGCTACCTACGTATCCCTGAGGAATCAAGCCAGCCGTAGTTCGGAATTAGGATCCGCCGGGGGAGGAAGAAGAGAAACCGGTCTCTTGTCGAGAAAATGACCTAGGAGGTCAAGCAAATGATCCTACCGGGGATATGCTAGGAGTGACCTGTGTGGTCGAATATTTGAACTTTTATGAGGGGGCGCTTTATCACCGAGGAGTGACAAAGGAACAGGGTGACCAAAGTGGTCGAATGGCCGGACCTTTTATAAAAGGCTACCTACGTATCCCTGAGGAATCAAGCCTTGATCGTAGTTCAAGCATCACTAGATAGTTAGGAACGATGTCTAGGATCCTTGAGATTTTGACAATTCGGAGGTCGTCACCCGATGAAGCTAGAGCTTATGGCACTATCTCTTTATGACGGAGATAGAGGCAACTTAAGTTGGGAAACTTGAGCGTACGTCACTATTCGCGGATAGAGGTAGCACAAGTTGAAATGATTTGGGCATACGTCACTATTCGCGGATAGAGGTAGCACAATTTGAAATGACTTGGGCATACTTCACTATTCGCGGATAGAGGTAGCACAAGTTGGAATGACTTGGGCATACTTCACTATTCGCGGATAGAGGTAGCACAAGTTTGGAATGACTTGGGCATACTTCACTATTCGCGGATAGAGGTAGCACAAGTTGGAAATGACTTGGGCATACTTCACTATTCGCGGATAGAGGTAGCACAAGTTGGAATGACTTGGGCATACTTCACTATTCGCGGATAGAGGTAGCACAAGTTGGAATGACTTGGGCATACTTCACTATTCGCGGATAGAGGTAGCACAAGTTGGAATGACTTGGGCATACTTCACTATTCGCGGATAGAGGTAGCACAAGTTGGAAATGACTTGGGCATACTTCACTATTCGCGGATAGAGGTAGCACAAGTTGGAATGACTTGGGCATACTTCACTATTCGCGGATAGAGGTAGCACAAGTTTAGAGTTCCGACACCTGAGGTTGTCACCTAGTGTTATCCCGTTATAACGGAATTAACGGAGGCGACTGGGAATAAAGCTTGATTGCTAAAGAGATAAGGGATATTTTCTGAAAAGATGTTATCTTGGTTAAAAGATAACGGAAATTGCACGCCCAAGTGGAAGGTCCAGGGCGGATTGTAATTTCGCTCGTAGCGAATGAAGCCGCCCTGCATGAGATGGAGAAAAAGAAGCCGTACGGCTAGAAACCTGTTTTTTCCAGATTATTTAAAATCAGGTTTTGAACGGGCATTGGGCATTTGTTGCCGCCCACTTCAGCCGAGAGAGAGAGAAGAGAGAGAGAATTTCGAAATTCTTCAATCCTTTTGCTTCCCTTTGATTTGAAATGGATCCGGAGGGCAATCCCATACCAAGGCAAGCGAGGAGAAACATCTCGGCGGCCGCGAGAAGGAGGAGGAAGGAGCTCGTGAGGACGGAGAGGAAGTATGACTTCCTTACGCCTCCATCGGAGCTTTATCCGGGGAGAAGGGAGCACAAATCAACGAACCCGCGATCAGTTGGGGTAAGCATTCTCATTTTGCTCAAATCCGATGATTTTGCTTGAATTTTGAATGATTTAGGGCTTGACCCGAATTTTAGGATTTTTGAATGATTTTTTGAATGATTTTGAGATGCATGAACAACCTATGAGGCTAAGAATATGCAATGTGCAATTTGTTTGGTGAAAAATATGAGAATGACTCACTTTTTTCTCGCAAAATGAAGTAAAAAAATTTTTTTTTTTAAAATATGAGACGGAGTTCTTGCCTTGTGCTAGAACTAGGTCAAAATTCTGATTTTCAATGAGAAAAACATGATTTTGGAAGATGAAAATGATTCATGCCTGCCATTTTTTTTTTTTTTTTGAAAAATAATGCTTATGTGCAAAAAATTGTGATTTTGTGCTTTAGGAAAGCAATGACGCGTTTCAAGTGATGAAAGACACGTTTTTGATGCAAAAGATATGCTAGAAAAACTTTTATGAATGCTTTTCTTTTGAAAATATGTGCACTTTTGAATATATGCATGCTTTTGAAATGATATGAAGGACTGACGCTTCTTTTGATGTGCTTGTCTACAGGAGAACAAGTCTAGAGGACCGTCGGAGATAGCGGTCAAGCTTTGGCAGAGGATGCCAGACTTTGAGAAGGATGGGATGAATCCCAAGCACCGGTGAGGGCTACCGGCTTGGATGCATTTGTAGAGGCTATCGGTAGGGGTGTCCACATCACCTCTAAGAGCAAGGGCTTGGTCCAGCCCTATCTCGAGTTCCGTGGGACAAGACACATAGCTTTCACCCGAGCCGGGAGAGCCGACAATGACTCCCGCCGATTTCACCGCTATTACGGGCTTACAGCTCACCGGGAGGCCCGTGACTTGGAGGGACCATATTACCGCCGAGGAGTTCCAAGCTTTGGTCGGGTTTGAGCCGATTCCGAAGGGGCCGGGGATGGAGACACGGAATGTCGAGGTGGCACCCGTACTTCCATACGTAATTTTGCCGCTAATGATGTGGACCGCTCCGCCACTCGGCTAGAGCATTCATATGGTTGATGCTATCACCACCATCTTCGCCAATTCCTGGGACGATAGCTATGACTTGCCTCCTCGACTCTCCGGAGGATGTAGATGGGATTGGGACGGTCTCTTGGGGCGAGGCCGGATTGGCGGAGCTATACTTCTCCCCGGATCCGTACAAATGAACAAGGCCGCTTCGATGGACTCGCTTTTCTTTTGCCCTCGAGGTAGTCTCCTTTCTTTCTCTTTTCTCTTCTCGTCTTGAGACTTTTATAAGAGAGAGAATGACCTTTTGATGTTTTGAACATGCAGCCTGGTTTTGCGAGGTGATCGGGTTCTTCCCTTGGAACCAAGCAGAGTGATGTCACCATCTTCCCCGCTATGGTTCGCCGGAGGGGAGACGCGAGAGATAAATTCACTGGGAAGACCCGGATTACTTTCGACTACAAAATGGTGAGGCCGGTCATCAACAGTGGATGGGCACGATGGAGTGGACTTCTACCCCGGGGCGTATCCAGAGATCTTGGCCGGGAGATGCTATAGAGGTGACGAGGCGCAGGAGGTGGCTCATGTGGCCGACATGTGATGTCATCTACTGGGGACCGCTTCTCGAGGCAAAGCATGGTCATGTTCCCCCACTAGATGCCATTACTCCTTCCGACCCTCCAAAGACGGATGCCGCAGCCTGTGGACCGGCCAGCAGGATGAGATTGCTAGGTACCAGTGTGCGTGGCCGCGGAGGAGTACTTCGACATGGACACCCCTACGCCGTGTTTGTGGAGCCGCCCGAGGACGCCATAAGCTAGTGAAGCCGGGCGGTCACTCGTGGATACGGGGAGGATGAGCCTATCGACCCGCCGATCCCTCCCCGCGCATCCGTCCTACGTGGTCCATGGAGTGCCGAGGAGGATGAGGATACCGTCCCCGATGCTAGGGAGCCCCAAGACACCTTGCCGCCCGACAGCACCGTAAGTGTACTCTTAGTGGTCTTATTCCCTTTTAGCTTTCATATTTTCTCGCTTTTGCAATTTTCTCGAGATTTTCTCGAGATTTTTCTTCTTCTTTTTCTCGTGTTCCACTCGCACTTATGATAGGCCGGTCGTGCAGCATTAGGGGCTGGAAGGACATGTGCCGGCCTCTTCGAGGAAGCCGGCTCGCGCTTCGAAGGCGGCAGCTGATGCACAGGAGCCCGGGCGCAAGAGACGGCACGTCTGGGGCACGGCCTACCTCATCGGCCTCGGAGTACTCTTCCAAAGGCTATGCCTCGGGGGCGGGGACCCAACGCCGACATTCCGGGAGCAAACTGGCCGAGTATGGGCACGATAATGTCCATTTATCTCGATGTGAGTGACCAGAGGACCCGATGAGGGAGGCTAGCATCTACGAGCCGAGCAAATGATGAAGATGAAGAAGAATCGGAGGCCTAGGAGGTCTCTAGAATAGATTTGGAACAAAAACAAACAATTTACAATTTTTATGCACATTTTGTTTATTTTTTGCTTTATTTGGGCGCCGATGGGGCGAAAACATTGTATTTACATTTTAATTGCTTTTCTAATTCATGCTTTTTCAATTTGCATATTATCTGAGCCTTGGGGCGACTTTTTTGCTTGGAATTGGGGCTGAAAATGGGCCAAAATGATTTATAATGGTGTATAAATGCTTGGGTGGCTTCGGACATGTTTTTGTACAGTGTTTTGGTTGAAAAAGTGGGGTGAAAACTCCCTTGGGCAGCAATCTTGGTTGCCGCAGAATTTTTTCTCGCAGAGGGCTAATGTAGCCGTGCGGCATGGCTCGAGGGCAAATGAAGCCGTGCGGCTTACGCCTGTCTCGAGCCGGTTATTTTCTCGAATAAAAGCAAGGCTTGGCCATTTCATTTCATTTTCACTCTAGACTTGTCCCAATTGTTCCTCAGCATATTTTGGACCTAAAAGCACCATCTTTGATCATTTTGCGATGGAGAATCCCGTTAGATTGCAAAGGGGGAAACGAGACCATTTTCTATCCGGTCTTCAATCTTGGGCGAGATATAACTTCCAAAATCACAAGGGGCTGCTTGATTCTTCCTTCAAGATCAAGTCTTTATGGCATTTGAGGGATCTCCCGCCCGATTGGGATCCGTTGAGAGCCGCAAAGAAAGTTCGGGACGTCCGGAGACATGTTTATCGCTTCTCTTACAACGAAATCGTCCCAACGCACGAAGACTTCGTGAGCCTTGATTGGGGGTCCCGAGACCGAGGCTATATCTATTCCGCTGATCGGAGACGTGCCGGTGACGGTAAAGCTTGCATCTTTTCTCGCAGATTCCTTTGGGAGAGGCCGAGAGGATGATGGTAGCCCCGGATAGGATTGACCTTTCGATATCCCGGCAGTTTGGGTCTCCAGATATGGCCGCGACCACGGTGGCTATGGATGCTTTCATTCTCTCGCGTATTCTCTATTTTGTTCACCGCCGAGTCCGTGGGGATCTGTCATAGTGGTCTCTTGGACATGGTCGAGATCGCAGTGGCCGGGAAGGATATTGTCCCGCCGGTTTTGGGAGAGACATTTCATGGGATTGATAGGATGGCTCGGGAGACCGTTTCATGAGGTCCGGGAGTCCGGCTATGTTGACTCGTGGTTGCAGGAGAGGCTCGGGGCTTTGCTCGGGGCTTTGCCGACTGCCCTTGGGTGATTTCTGAGAGGTGCACCTAGGCAACAGAATGTGGTAGCCGGGAGCCGATGATGGCTAGGCTATCCACTTCGGACATCCGTTGGTGGATACCACATTGGAGGTTGCGCATCAGTGAGGATATTTCAGGGGTCTTATGCCGTGAGGGTTCCGTGATTCTCGCCGGTCGTCCTTCTACATACCCCGCTTGGTATCCAGTGCAATTGGGGCTTTACAGAGCCATTGAGTGATTGGGAGGACATCCGGACCATGGAGGTGGTGTCATTGGACATGAGAGATCCAAACAGCCTTCTCTTTCTTCTCGAGGGCTTGGACACATACCGCTTTCCCACCTGTGGCTATCTTCAGAGCAGTGAAGAGTACCATCTTGACCACCGTCTACTGGACCGGTACGAGAGGGAGACGGGAGCGACCAGTGTTATCTTGGGAGGATAGACGTCGAGCTTTATTGGGAGCCGATCGCGACTCGAGTAGGACTCGAGGGAGACCGAGGCTAAGGCGAGTTGCCATAACCAATCGGGTGACTTGGTCGAGATATGGAGGCTCGGTACAAGAGATTGTCCGAGGTCGCTCCTTCGACCGAGGCTCGAGGGAGGAGGTGCGGACTCGTGCTCGTAGAGAGAGCGCTCATCGACACGGGGTTGGTAGAGGCTCCAGTGAGGATACCAGAGGTCGGGATGAGGGATACCGACATTATTGAGAAGAAAAGGAAGAAGACTCGACGAGGCCGAGGAAAAGGGAAGAAGACTCAAGAAGACTCAAATAATGACGATCGACAAGTCTTTTCTCAAGATCCTCTTATTGCCATTTTGCAAACACATTAGTTTATTTAGGCATTTTATTGTATTTTAGATCTTTTTTAGCAAAGTTAGCAGAGTTAAGAGGTAGACCGTGCTTGAACTCATCAAGAAGCTTTTAACTTGTAATGAACAAGAGATATTATCTTTAAAAATTAATCAAGACACATTTCATGGAAACTCAAATGTCTTTATTGATTGGGACCCGTTTTATGAAAACCGAAATGCCCTTTATTTTATTTATTGTTTAGGACGCACTTCATGGAAGCTTGATCGCCCTTTTTTATTGTTTAGACCGAACCATATATGGCCGCCTACGTTCCCTTTTACAAGAAAGGCTAAGGGGCTCAGTGTCTACGTAGTTCATTCTCGGTGAACTAAAATTTTTTTTTTTCATGTGCACTCGTCTTTTGCCTAGACCGCCCTTTTTGGGGTTTTCACTTAGCCGGGCATTACTCTTTTTGCACTTTTCTTTTTTTTCTTTTTTTTTTTTTTTTTTTTTTTTTTTTTTTTTTTTTTATCGACATAGTATCTTCGGAGTTTATCACCGTTGACCGGGTGGACAAAGGGATTGCCATCCAAGTCTCGCAAGCTTCATTGCTCCTCCCGACGCATTTTCTCGCACCACATAAGGGCCGATCCAGACGGGTTCCCATTTTCCTGTGGGGTTGTCTCGGTAGGGGGCTTCACTTTCAAAGACTAAGTCACCCTCTTTGATGTCTCCGGCCTTGACCTTTTATCAAACGCCCGCCATTCGCCTCGGTAGGCTCGGGTGTGTTCCATGGCTTTTAGCCTTCTCTCGTCAAGGTGGCTAATTCATCATGCCGGCCGCGCAACCATTCCACTTCATTGACACTCAAGTTTTCCAGAGGACCCTTAATGACGGGATTTCCAACTCCACCGGTAACACCGCTTCCATCCCGTAAGTTAGGGCAAAAGGAGTTTCTCCCGTGGCCGTTTCCGACAGACGTTCAGAGCCCTGCAGTGCTAGGTGCAGCTTTTCGGGCCAATCACGACCACGGGTGGCCATCTTTCCTGATGATCCGCTCGAGTGTCTTATTAGCAGCTTCCACGGCTCCATTGGTCTCGAGGTCTGTACGGGGACGACTTGTGGCGAGTAACTCGAATTCTCGATGCCAGCCTATCGCAGCCTCCTTCGAAGTGTGACCCATTATCGTAAATGATCTCGCTGGGCACCCCATATCTCGCACATTATGTTTTCTTTGATGAACCGGGCCACTTTTCTCGGAAGTGAGGACCTTGTAGGACTTGGCCTCTACCCACTTGGTGAAGTAGTCGATGGCTACCAACACGAACTCGTGCCCATTGCTTCCCGCCGGGGATATTTTCCCTATCACGTCGATGCCCCAAGTTGCAAACGGCCAAGGAGTCGTCATGCAAGCATGTGTCATGAGGTGGGAGATGATTGAGGTTAGCAAACCGCCGGCATTTGTCGCAGTTCGGACGTGCCGAACGCACTGCTTTCCATGGAGATCCAAGAGTAACCCATTCTCGAGGATCACTTGCATCGTGGCTCGGCATTCATGTGAGGACCGCAGGGACCATTGTGGACTTCGGTCATCAACTCTTTGGCTCTTTCTTGAGTGACACATAAGAGGAATGGTCCTTGATACCGCTTCTTGTATAGGTTGCCTCCTAGAATGACATAATGAGAAGCCAACCTTTTCGTGGCTCGCAAGCTTTTAGCTCGACTCCTTCTTTTGGTCTACCTTCTTCGTCTCTCGAAAGCCGACTCTCCGTCTTTGAGGAATTGGTAACTGATTGTACCAAGGTTCCTTTATAGGCTCGAGTCCTGTGTCCACTTCACAACAGTAAAGTCGGGGCTTCTCTTCTACCCACTCAAGGGCTTTATGGCTTTTCCTGGGATCTCTACCAATGAGGCTAGAGTAGCTAGGGCATCTCGCGAACTGTTCTTTTCCCTCGGCAAGTAGTGGAAAGTCACTTCTCCGAACCGTCCCAACTCCTCCATATAGGCATGATACCGTTGCAGATTAGGGTCTACAGCCTTCCACTTGTTGGAAACCCGGTTGATGATCGTGGCCGAGTCTCCGTAAACTTCGAGCTCCTTGACATTTCTTTCTAAGGCGGCCTCCAAACCAAAGAATGCAGCTTCATACTCGGCGGCATTGTTCGTGGCAGAAAGTTCAACTTGAGGGCTATGGGGGTATGCTCATCTTTTGGATCGACCAATAGCATTCCCACACCATTTCCTCTTTTGTTAGCGGCTCCATCAAAGAATAATCGCCATCTATTTTCGTGCTCAACCGCAAAGATCCCTTCATCTCGGAAATTGGGGTTCGTGCCCTCTCGTCTTCATTATCGGGGAAATTTGCTAGGTGATCTCGACAATGCTTGACCCTTGATGGCCTTTTCTGGTCACATAGTTGATGTCGTATTCTCGCCAAGAAGAAGGACCACTTCGCTAGACGCATCGATAGGGAAGGCTTGTCAAAGATGTACTTGATGGGGTCCATTTTCGAGACCAAGTTCACAGTGGTGGGCTTCGCATATAATGCTTCAACTTGCCGACTACCTGCACTGGCCCCGCACAGTGTCTTTTCACACGCCGAATAATTGAGCTCACTCCCCCGTAGCTTCCGGCCGACAAAGTAAATGGCACTTTCTACCCGAGAATCTTTCTTCTCTTGAGCAAGCATAGCCCCAACCGCCGTGTTCAGGATGCTTAGATAGAGCAGAAAGAGGCTTCGTCTATGTGGGGGCATAGTACCGGGGATGCACTAAGTATGCCTTGATCTCGGTCAAAGGCGTCTTGGCATTCTTCGGTCCATTCTCGTGTCCACATTCTTCTTCATGAGCTTGAAGATGGGCTCGCACATAGTGGTCAACCGATTGACGAAACGGCCGATGTACCGCAATTTACCCATGAAGCTCTTGACTTCGTCCTGGTTTGAGGTGGCCTCATATCCATGATAGCTTTGATCTTTCGGGGTCAACTTCTATACCTCGCTCCGTGACCATGTACCCGAGCACTTTTCCCTTGTCACTCCGAAGGTGCATTTGGTGTGGTTTAGTCTCATGGAATGCCGTCTCACCTCTCAAAGAATTTTCGTAGGTCAACAAAGTGCCGCCCACCTTCTCCTTTGGAGTGGATTATCATGTCGTCTACGTAGACCTCAATCTCCTTGTGGATCATGTCATGAAAAAGCGCGGTCGCCGCCCTTGGTAAGTAGCCCCGGCATTCTTGAGCCCGAATGGCATTACCGTATAACAAGAGGTTCCCCACGGTGTGGTAAAGGCCGTCTTTTCTTGGTCTTCCTCGGCCATCTTGATCCGGTTGTAGCTCGCAAAACCATCAACGAAGGATTTGACTTCGTAGTTGGCATGGAGTCCACCAGATGTCTATGTTTGCGTAGGGTAGTCGTCTTTGGGCCGGCCTTGTTCAGATCTCGGAAATCCACACAAAGCAGCCGCACCTTCCCATTGGCCTTGGTTACGGCCACGATGTTGGACAACCATGTCGGGTATTCAATGACTCGATGAATCCTACCCGCAAAGAGCTTCTCAATTTCTTCTTTGACCTCGTAGAGACCATTCCGGCTTGATTTTTCTCGCTCGCTTTATCGGCTTAGCATCTCGGTGCTAAAGGGATTCTCGTGCTCTACTATCGAACCGTCTAGCCCCGGCATATCTTTGTATGACCATGCAAACACGTCGACGTATTCTCCGAGCAAACTCAATCAATCTGCCCCTTTCAACCCCCCGGAAGAAGCTTCCAATCTGTGTCTCTTTAGGTTCCTCAATAGTACCCAAGTTCACACTTATCAAAACCTCCGGCAGCTGGGCCCGGTTTTCCTCTTTTCGAAACCCGCTTAAAGATTTCTTTAATGTATTGTTCGTTTAGTGTGTTTGCATCTTGTTCAAATGATTCATTATTAACTGTTGTTAAGTTGTGAGTTAATTTATCATTTGTTAAGTTGGCAATAAGAGGATAATCGTAAAGATTTGTCATTTCATTCAAGATAAGGGGAAAGATGACATCGATTACATTTTCATAATCCTCAGCGTGAGGCCTTCGGATGACTCTCGAGGACCGGAATTCGAAGATTCCCGACTCAACTGAATAGACAACACTGACTCTGGACCCTACACTACTTATTGACTCGAGGGGGACTTGGCAAGGGTTAGACCGGGATCTCACTCGTTCTTGCTGTTGCCCTGGGGAGTAGCAGTCTTGTCGGCGTTGTCATTTGATTGTGCACTCTGCGGATCATGATTGCCTTTGTTGACACCAATTCCACAGGAAGTACTTGGCTGATTTGTCGTAGTCTCCTTTCCGAACTTAACTTCATCCATTTGTACTGGGGCAAGTAGGACCGGTTGTGCTTTCGGCATCTGAGATACAACTCTCTTCATCCCAAAAGTCTTCTGGCTTGTTCACTCTTCTCTCTACCTTTTCCCAAACAGGGGGTTGGGAGTGATCCTCTGGAGTAGTAAGAGCCATTACAAACACATTATGCTCGTCATGGGTAATGAAGGGTTCTGGAGAGACTTTCATTAACATGGCTTGTTTTACTTCAAACTCGCAGTCTTCATAAGTGAGCCTTTCTTCTGTAATCTTGACCATGGTTACCGGTTCGATGTCGTAGAAAAGAGGCCGAGCTCTGACAATATTAACAAAATCAGTTCCGACTATGGGTCCAAACTGTCCCTCCATGGCAGCGGCATTAATCAGATCTTTCCATTTCCTTGTAATTCAAAGATAAGGAACATTGAATTTTAGGATATCTATGACCGCTGGATTTCCAAAACCGTTTCCATTGGTTCCTTCGAAATCGATCATGTTGACTCGGTTATTGGCAGGAAGAGGATTCTTGACCACATTGGGACCCCGAGGTGGTTCTAACTTGCCTTCTTCAACTAGGCGAGAGATCGTGAGCTTGTGTAGGTGCAATCATTAGTGTTATGACCATGATAATTGTGAAAGCGACAGTGTTTGGTCTCGTCCATTCTGATACTGGGGTTTCTGGGTTTCCAGTTTTCCAAGGGTCTGAGGAGTCCTTGGGCTACCAAACCGTCGAAGACCTTTTCTAGTGGCATTCCGAAATCTTCAGCGGTATAGAAAGGAAGCTTTGGCTTTGGTACCGCTTGGCCCGCATTCTCGTCCCCGTTTCTCATTCTCGAATGTAATTAACAGCGCCAATCACTTCTTTTCCTTTTACGGTGACAAATGGGGCATTTGACACCGGTGCTTTGTAGCGATAAGAACTGGCCGTCTCGTGGCCGGGGCCATATCAAGGCATTCTCAAACTTGGTGCCGGCATTTACCATTGCCCGAAGGTCGATAGTAGTAATTGCCAATTTGGACTCTTAGTTGAGGTTTCGTGCAAGATTGGAAGATCTCCATCTGTTCCTCTTCATTGAGTGGGGTCATCATTTCACCGAGCTTCCAATTCCATCTCTTGTAGAATTCACTTACCGGCTCATCTCGAACGTTGTAGGGTACCCCGTAGGTCATTCCTACTGGTTTCCCAATTCAAATTAGCTTTATACTTTTCTAGGAACGCTTCTTTGATCTCGGTCCCAAGTAGCTCGGGCCTCGGTTTCACATGCAGAACCACCTAAGAGCCGAACCTTTTAATGATAGCCGAAAATGATCGGCCATTTCCGCCGTGTACAATCTTTGGCTCTCATGGCAAGAATGTAGCTTTCAATGTGAGTCCGGGGACAATCAAGCCGTTGAACTTTTCAATTTCTCGGCATTCGGAATTTTGGAGGGAGAGGGACAACTTTGTTGGGATCTGATATGGTATGCCGTCCTCTTGGTGTCTATTTCCCCAAACTTCTCTTGCATGGACCTAACTTGTTCCCTTAGCCAAGCCATGTCGTAGTCGGGGATGGTTTAGGATTGCTCGATTCCGGAGAAGGCTTATCCGACTTGAGTGGAAGGACAGCTGGGTGGCACAAAGGGTAGCCGGTACCAAGGCTTGGGGATCTTTGGAGGGGAAGTAAGTGTAAACTTGACCAGTCCCGTGTTCCCGTGAGATCGGCCTGAGGCATAGGAATTAGGCTCATAGTTTCCGAAGTAAGAAAAGGATACGGAACCTCCCGGGGTCCCGTGGGCAAAGTTGGAGGCGGAAGATCTCGCCGTGGCGTGACATGAATTGAGAGGGTCATTGAGCCGATTTTGAGGCCTAAGAAATGCCTCGGGATGGCCCATACCGAGGAGAGGGAGTGAATCCCACGGGATAATGCAGAGGCCGCGTAATCGGGATAGCCGAGGCGTTTGCCTTCTCGTTGGTAGGGGACAAAGCTAGGTCTCACTTGAGGAGGTGAGGGTGTTGGGATCCCGATGGCTTCGAGATGTTGGAAAAGATCAAGAGGGGTAATCCCGGATAAGGGATCGTATGAGGATGGAGGAGGGCATTGGTTATAGGTGGATGGAGCCGAGATGGCCGCTTCGGGAGGCTCATCTTCTATCATCACCAAGGAACCGTTGGGCTCAACCACTATTTGAACTCCATGACGACGAAGCGCTTCGATGAGCGTGGCTTGTCGCTCCTCATGGGCCTTACGATCGTTTTCCGTGGCTAAGGTTAGCTCTTCTTCCCTAGTCATCTCGGTTACCCAAACCAAAGATCAAGTTTCGTCAAATCGGTCATTCTCGACTCTCCGAACCGATGAAACCGAGGATTCTCGCGAACCGTCTCGAGGATTCTCGCGCTAACAAGTCGCCGACCCGGTGTTCTCACCCACTTCTTTCTCGGCCGCGGGAAAGGGATAGGAAAGGTTTAGACTCGGGGTAGGTGTTTAGTCAAGGCTCGTGCAATATGCAAATTAGAATCTTCAAGTTTACTTAAAATGTTGTCTTTTATTAATATCTATTTGGTTGGAAAAGGGTTCTCGCCCTTCTTTTTCACAACTACTCTAGATCCCGGATCGCCGGGTTCCGTCACTACGTCTATAAGCCCTCGTATTCCACCCGTATTTCGACCTCCTGTGGTGGACAGCCCCGGGCGAGGGTCCTATAGGGCACGCGGATCCCACCGACCGAGAGTAAAGAACGCTCCTATCGGGCCTAGCGGGTCATAGGACCTTTCAACGCACGAGCGATGCGGATTATATTTAAGGCAATACCGTGAAAGTCTCGTCTCTCTGCCTCGACGGATCTTTGACAGAGTTTCGCTTGAGCGAATGACGGTTTTTGACTTTCGGTAATGTCCGAGAATATAATAGGCATGGGTCGGGCGGCAAAAGCCGGATGACACAGTGTCACATTGAACTTCGTTGCATACGCAGTGCGTGAGTCGGAATCGAAGTCAATGCCGGTCAAGATCTTGCCAATTTTTCCTTGTCGGAATTTTGGCAGAGCTTCGCTTGAGCGAAAGATCTTTTGATTTTTGGCAAAGACTTGGTCTTGACTCTTACGCATTTCGTGCGGGTCAAGGTCAATAGTCAATGTCGCAGTCAAGATCCCACCGATTTTTCCTTGTCGGAATTTCGCAGAATTTCGCTTGAGCGAAAATCTTGGTTTCCGTTATGAGCTAAGGCTTGACCTTTACGTGGGTATGCAACTGGGCTATATGACACGGACTAGACCAAAAACCAACCAAAAGTCACGGTTTTTTTGAAACGTGTGACACGGACTGTGCATTGGTCGACACTGGCTGCCATGGGGAGGTTGGGATGATTCCGTGCGCGCCCGGAGCATCGTAAGGCCGTCCGTGACTGCACTGAACCACCCTCGGGTTTGAGGGACGTGCGTGCAAAAGTGTACAGGATATATCAGGTGCGCGTAGTGTGCGGTCTCCTAAAATTGTTCCTTTTTGAGTTAAAACAGAGATTTTCATAAATGTGTTTTAAAGGAATGATTTTCGGGACGGGGGAAAATGCAACACATAAGCACGTAAATTTTCTGGGAAGCCCCGCCGCCGTGGAGCTGAATAGCCCCAAGCTGCTAGGACTGCCAGATTAACCATGATTTTTCCTGGTGGAATTGCCACTGAGGTCGTATGGTCAGAATCCAATGAGGATTAGCCGTACGACTGCATGGATCAATTTTCCAGGTTCCACTCCTTTTGCTATTTTTCGGGTTGTTTCCCGTTTCGAAATATGCACAGATTCCAAGATGCAAATGATGCAATGCATGGTAAAAGAAAGCAAGCACGATTAATGAAATCGGCGATGGGAGTCTAACCCGCTCAAAGGGAAAAGCTTTTTGTATTTTTTTTCAAAAATTTTTTTTCAAAAAAAGGATACTGGTACGTGGGATTGTTAAACCACCTTGTTATCCCAAGCCCCGGGTTAGGGAGCGATACAGGAAGGGTAAGTGGGGTCCACCTATATACCAAGTATCGACTTTTGTTTTGAAAATAAAGCTTTTCTCCTTTGGGATGATCCCCAGCAGAGTCGCCAAACTGTGAATGTGTGCCCAAAATTTTTGTTTATTGGAATTCACGCGAGTTTGAAGACATCCGAGTTATTTGAAAAACGGAGTCGCCACGCCATTTTGATTACCTCAAAACTTTGAAAAAAAGGTTTTATGGGTTCGGAGGTTAAGTTACCCCTTGGGAAGAACGTTTGGCGTTCACCCAAAGTGCCTTGCCGGAGCAAGTCTCCCTAGATTTCATTAATCGTGTTTGCTTGCGTGCTTTCTTTGTGTGCATGTGTTTGAAAATAAGGGGGGGGATGTCCCAAGTTATCTTCCGGACGTACAAACCATTTGTTGGTTGTCGCTCGGGATTCCTTGGAATTTATGTATTTGGGATTATGATCCCGTCCTCATCTTATGACTTATGATCATCGCATTTTAAACCTCGGGACCCTCGGGACTTGCGTGATCGAGAGAATGACTCTCTTTTGGGTCAAAGATGAGGTTCTTTAGGAAGGAATGTCCTTAGCCCATCAATCCTACGCTTTAAGACGGTCGAGCTCGTATAGAGGCTTCATACTCATTCTTAAGCGATACTCGGAGATATAGGGTTCAAGGTTATCCTTGTCCTAAAGAAGTCATGAACCTTTAATGGAAGGAACGATGCAAAGATGAGAACTTTTACACCGGTCCGTTCCAAGGTTGGGGGAAAGGGGAAATGCATGATGAAAAATGAATCTTTAATGAAAAGATGACATTTTTAGGTTGCAAATGATGCTTTTTGATTGAAAGAAATGATCTTTATGCAAATGATGCATAAAGATTTGATTTTTATGCAAATGATGCATTGAAAAAGGGGGTTTTGATGCAAAGGATGCATTTTTATTGAAAAAGATTTGATCTTTATATGCAAATGATGCATAAAGATAACATTTTTATTGGAAAATAGGGATTTTAGGTGCAAAGGATGCACCTTTATGAAAAAGACTACATTTTTATGACAAATGAGGTCTTAATGCATGAAAAAGGGGAAGGGGATTATAAAGATATGATCTTTAAGCTACCAAGTCCCAAGCAATATAAAGACAATGCAATGAGCAATTTATAATGCAATTAGGATGCAAAGGTAGGGCGTGCGAGGTTACCAATCGTTTTCTTCGATTCTTTGGACGGAGCTTGGAGGAGGTTGGTCTTGGACCTTCAAGGAGGAGGGAGATGGCTTCTTGAGCTTCTTCTTCACCTTCTTGAACCTTCAAAGGGATTCTTCACGTCTGGGAGTGGCTGGTTGTGTGTGTGTGACTGTTGGTGTTGTTGTTGTTGAAATGGGTAGAGGAGGGCTCTATTTATAGGCAGTCTGGATAAGGCTAATGAAGCCGTGCGGCTGCAGGCTCTTTGCAAATGAGGCCGTGCGGCATTATCCACAATGACTTAGCATTCTAGAACCATGCAAGGTGGCATCATTCTAGAAGCTTCCCCCTAATTAAGAAAAACGTGTTTTCTTAATTAGGAAGGCTTCTTACAGCCCTAATTTTAAATTTGGACTGTTCCAGGACATTTCCGGAACACTAGGAAGGTCCGGGGAATTACCGGGAAATTTACCGAAATGTCGGGAAAATTAACCGGAAGGCATGAGCCAGATTTGGGTACTTACAGTAAGCAAGTATGTAGTATTGTGCTTTTAATTCAAGTCCAAATGGTGCTTGAATTGGGCAGTGTTACGGGACTATAATGGCACCCGAGCCGAGTTCGTTATAGTCCATACACTGGTTCCCTGTTTGCCTAGCCATAGGCCAAGGTTTGGGAGTAGTGGACTAGCTCAAGAAGTAGTCTAGTTGCACTATTAGATATGACTTTGTGTCATAGTTCTGTTTGTTGTTGTTATTATGATTTGGTTCCGGAACTGTTTCTTCAGCGGATGATGCTGCTTGGATCGTGATATCCTTTTGAGGATTAAACCTTGGCTCAGTATCCTTCTCAGTGTTACAATATTGCACTTATGTGTTTATGTATATATCTTTCTTTATGTGATAAGAATGTGATATATATATGATGATTTGTTGTTATATGCTTTCATATTATGATTGCATATCATATTGCTACATACATAATAACTTGCTGAGATTTTTTCTCACCCCGTCCTTTTATTGCTTTCTTAGATAGAGGAGAGCCTAGGGCTAGGCCACGTTGATCACGTGAGGACGCCGAGTTAGGTGGTATTTTGTTCAAGGTATTGTATATTTGGTTACATTATGTAAATGTAAACCAAGGGGTAGTTCCTAGACTTGAAATGTTGTATTGTATTTTGGAAAACTCTTTTGAGATTGTATATATTGTATATATGGGACTATGTTCCTTGGTTTGTAAAAGAGTGTGTTTTGGTTTGTAAAACCTGAAGTAGAACTTTCAAGTTAAATGTTTTAATTTTGTCATATGTAATGGAAGTTCTTTAAAGTTAAACAGGTTTTAATTAGTAAATGTTTTGGAAGGACATTTTGAATTTTTTTGTTAAAAAGGCGTCTGTTGGTCCCAAAGGTGGCAACAAGGGTGAAAAACAGCTACAGGGGGGTGAATAGCTGTTACAAATTTTTTGCCCTCTTTTAAAATTAAACCTCTAAGCTTACAAAACCGCTTGCAGTTGATAATAAACTGCAAGTAGAGATGTAAAATGCACAGCGGAATATTTGAATATACAAAGCGATTTTGAGGTGCGGTTTGTAAAGCGGTTTTGATAGTGCGGTTTTGGTGAGTGAAGTTTAAAAACATGTGAGGTTTTGACAATGTTAACTCCAAACACAATTCTTAATAATGGATAACTACAAGTAAGATCAAACAGAGAAAAAGATAGATAATTAATAAGCACAAGAAATAAATAATAAATGCATTAAAGTAAGAACACAATATTTGGAGTGGTTCAATCGATAAACGATCTACGTCCACTACCAAGATGGTTAGTCTTGGATTTTCTAAGAGTTAGATTTTATATTGAGTATGAGAGAGATTACAAGTTACAATGTATTCAAACTCAGATCTAAAATCTATTCTATGAAGATCGAATCCTAGACTATAACCAGTGTATCTCAAATGATTAATCTATGTGATTAAACAAGTGAGGTGTGTGTGTGAGAACAAGATCAAGGCTCTTTAAATCTTTAAGATGGAGAGCACGATGATTCTTGATGTGTATAAGGCTTGATTTCTAGGCTGGGATATTTTTCTTGAAGTTGAAGATGAAGATTCAAAGGACTAAGAATTTCTGGGCAGAGCTTCAGCTTCTATGAATACAGCACTTTCAATTTTCTCAAGCAAGCTTCAAATGATGAAGATTAGGGGTATTTATACCCAAGAACTAAGGAACTAGCCGTTGGACACAGTTGTATCAAGTACTGTACTGGTGCTTTCCCATTGGTCCACAATATCCACTTTTTTCCTTTGGTACAGCAGCTGCAGATAAAGCTGATCAGGCTTCAGCTGCAAGTAAGGTAGTTAGGACACCTGTCACCTTTTCAAGATTCTTGCAGATCTTTTCTGACATTGAATCACGTGACAAGATTTGGTGGTTGACTTTTGATATTGCTGACGTGGATTCCAATGATCAAAAGTGGTTCACTTCAAGTCTTCAATCATTGGATGCGGTCCTGGTGTACATGCGATTTTGACAAGTGCGGTTGGTTACACCAGTGAGGTTGCAGAGTGCGGTCTAGATATTGGAACTGCACAGGTGCGGTTCACTTGTGCGGTTGCACTGCAGTTGTTCAAAGGAGTAGTTTCAACAAAGGAATTCCACAAGGCGGTTCAGCACGAGCGGTTGCTTTAGGGCGGTTGAAACTTCTTGAACTGCAATCCTCAAATCCAATGAGTCTTGTATCAGTCTTCAAGCCTAATTTTAACCTATTCTATAAAGTGGACTTAGCTAAAAAATTGAAGTCTAAACTTCATTACATAGGGTCCTAAAGTCCTTAAAATAGACAGGAGGTTATGGTATCAATCAAATCTAATCTAAAAATAGGAGTGTTAAAACATGCATACCCAACAATCTCCCCCTATTTGATTGATGCCATTACCTACTACAGCAGAAGCAAACATTGTACTTGGTAAAAACATGTCCATAAGAATTAACATGGTAATTCATGTCCCAAGTCAATGCACACACCAGCTTAAGCTATAGATTTCTATACTATTGAAAGATTGAAAAACTTACAATATGAAAAGTATAGAAATGCATTCAGTGCACTTGAAAAATATGAGTTTAAGTTTAAAGTGTGGTTTAAACTGAATGTTTAACCTTCATTTCAAAAATATGATTTTAAGTTAGAAAATATTTGAATGAGGTTATAAATTATAAGCGGTTTCATTTTTCTACAAACAAGCAGTTTGATATGAACAAGGTTTTGGAACCAATGATGCATTTTTCATTACTACCTTTGCAGTTATATTTTACATAGGTAGAAAAGCAAAATACAAAGGTTACAAACAAAAACAAAAGAAGTTGGACAAGAATACAAGGAGTGCGGTCAACATATCAAAAAGAGTTCAGCAAAAAGGAAAGAGATTACAATGAAAGAGCGGTCCTAGTGCTGACACGGTTGGTGATGATGATGCGGTTGCTGAGAAGACAGATGGTGCGGTTGATTGACCTCTTGGTTTGGCACTTGCGGTCCAGAGGGTCTAAATGCTGAGCTTTCACCACGGAGGGTTCTTCTTAATGCTCTGACCTCTTCATTTGATCTCCCAAGGGTTGTCTCTACATCCCTGAGTGCGGTTACAGATTGAGCTGCGGTTGAATTGATTGCATCAACAGTTCTGGTATTTGAAGCAACACTCTCTTTAATCTCATCAGAATATAGCTCAATGGAGGAGTTGAGAGTGTTATAGAAGGTATGGATCTCCCCTTGAATTGCAGCGGTCTGAGTTGAGATAACTTCCTTGATTGGCTCAACATCAACTGTTACCTTTAGGGAGGATTTCAACTCATTGATTGAATTTTCTAGCTTGGAGTTGAAACCTGCCTTTAGGTTCTCAAACCTGAAACTGACCTCTTCATCAAGGGTCTTCACCTGAGCCTTGAGACTGTCTCCCACAATGTTTAAGTTAACATTGATGCTTGCCTTGAGGGAGTCCAGCTCAGAAAGGATTTTGAATTCCATGGCATTAAGGGCAGTTTGGATTGGGACTGGTTACTGCGGTTAAGTAACAGAAACTATTTTCATGAAGGTTTCAAGTGCAGTGTTGGTGGAAGTGACAAAGGCATCAGATAACTGAGTGAGCATTTCATGAAGTTGAGATTTTGAAACTGCATCACCCAGTGCTTTGAGAACTCCATTCACTAGATCTTGCTTGAAACCCTGAAAGCATGCTTCAGCTGCAGTTTTAACAGCTTCAGCGGTTTGGTTGGTGGAACTTCTCTCCCCCTTAATGGCATCAATCAATTGTGATTTTAAGATGGCCATTTCAGTGGTTTGAGAGTCCACTTTAGAATGTAGGGAGCGGTTGGAAGCTTCAAGAGAGGAGTTGCAGGCAGCCAAGGCAAGGTTAGATTCAGTAAGTTTCAACATATGGCCTTGGTTGAAAATGAGTTGGGATTGGATGAGCTGAAGGGTAGAAAGGATTTGGCAATAGTCAGAAGAAGGGGCGATTGAAGTGGAAGGAATATGGATAAAGGATGGAGGCGGTCGAGATTCAGTGGTAGGAGCAGTTTGAACAAGGGGTGGAGGTTGAGTGGGAAGGGTAGTTTGAGGTAATTGGGTAAGAAGGGTTTGGAAAATGCGGTTAGCTGGAATGGTGTATGGTGAAGCAGTTGAGGGAGGAATGGGAAGTGTTTGGGGTAAGGTAGTAGGTGCGGTTGAAATAGGGGCGGTTGGAGGAGGTGGAATATTGGAGGTTGGTATGTTTGAAGTGATGGGGTTTGAGTTAGAAGAGGAACTGGTGTGAGAGTCATGAAGTTTAAGAGAAGGGGTTTTCTATTTTTGAGGTGAGTTATTAGGAGTAGGAGTTTTGGAATGAATGGGGGATTGATTTGGTGAAGGTGTGGGGGTTCTATTGCGGTTGGAAATGGTTTGAGCAGGGTTGCGGTTAGAGAGAGGTGGTGATTGAGTGCGGTTGGAAAGAGGAGGGGATTAAGAGCGGTTAGAGAGTTGAGGAGAGTTGGAGCGGTTTGAATGAGGAGGTGAAGGAGTTGGGGTTCTGTTTTAAGACATTGAAATTGCTAGGCCCACTGATGGCTTGGATGTCCATGTGGAAAATGCAGGGCCTAATGAATATTGAACAGAAGGGGAATGGGAGTGAGAGTTGGAAGGTGAAGGAGAAGGTGAATGTGAAGGAGAAGGAGATGGGGATGGAGATGGAGAAGGAGGTTTTGTCCTTTTGGTTGGGGTCTTCTTTTTGGCTATGTGTTTGACCCTCTTTGGCTTAGGATTCTCCCCCTGAGCGGTTGCAGCTCGGAGCGGTTGAGTGGGAGAAGGCGGTTGAGAGTTGTCTGGTGAGGAGTGATGAGATTGAATAGGGGATTGAGGTGGTGTTTGGTTAAGAGGTTGGGTTGGAGGCGGTTGAGTAGCTGGCTGCGGTTGAGAGGAAGGTGGTTGCGGTTGGGGTTCAGCTTCCTTTGACTTTCCATGGGCAGCCCTTTTCTCAGTCGCTTCCTTTTCAATCCTTGCAATTTCAGCCTTGTAAAAGGCGGTCAAATCTTCATCAGACAGTTTGGCCAAATCCACTTGAGTTTGCTTGGCCTTCTTAGCTCTTGCAACCAAGGGAGCAATGGTTGCATCTTCTTCTTCTTCATTAGCTTTATCAATTAGGGACATCTTCCCTTTGCCTTTCTTACTTGTGCCAGCATCAGTAGCTGCACGCGGTTGAACAGACGTAGTTCTGGTCTTCTTGGGAAGCGGTTCATTAGCAGCTTTTCTCTTCCTTGAAACCTTCCTTATTGCTTTCCCCAGACCCTTGACTGCGGTTTCAGGGGTCATTTCCACATAATGTTCCATGGGCTGATGAGTGTCTGAATTATAAAGAGTCTTGTAATCATCATTCCCAAATGAGAATCTGAAGTTGTGACAAGCTTTAAGCCCAAGGGATTCCTCATTTCCCCTATGAACTGACAACTCAGGAGTAGAGGTTCTCAAATCCTCCAAGTGTTGATAATTTGTGAAGATGGCGATCAGCAACCTGCAGAAAGGTCTCCACCTGATGGCTTCATCCTTGGTCTTGGATTGATAGATATCAATGCTGTTTGCAAGCTCTCTCATCAGAATCCTTGGCCAGTGGAGCTTGATTCCATTGAAAACAGCACAACAATACATCCATTGCTCTGAGGTGAAGTTGTTGTGGTTTCCAGTTTTGCCACACACAGAATTCCCTACCAAATAACAGAGGTGGCTCATAATCTCACCAAATGCTTTTTTGGGCTTCTTCTTGTAATACCTAGTCAATGAAGCAAGATCTCCAGTAAGAGTAGAGCAGGTGGAATCCATAACCTCTAGAGACACTTCAAGGGGAGCACCAGATACATTGAATCCATAGGTGCTTCTGATATCCAGATAATCAATAGAGACTTCAAATCCTTCAACTGCTCCAGTCAAGCAGTTGATCTTCTTTCCATCAGACAGCTTCCTTTGACCAGGCTTTGCGGTTGCATAAAATTGGTCAACAAAGAGAGGAATTGTGTAGGACTGCTTCTTGTTGAATAAGGGAAGAATTCCAGAAGCATCCATCTTTCTTATCATTTCTCTCCCTAGAGCATCTGACTTCAGCTCAGGTTCATTGATTTCCCAACCTGGAAGAAAGTATTGAGAGTCCTACAAAGGAAAACACTCAAGTTAGATCTTATTTAAATTCACAGTTTACAAGCGGTTTGAGTACTTATGCGGTTGGCAATAGTGCGGTTTTGAAAAATGAAGATTTTCAAACCCCAAGGAAACTGTGAACACAAGGCAGGGAAACAAATGAGAAAATACAGAAGTATATTTACTTAGTACGTGGCATTGTAATCCAAAGTTATCCCACCCATGCAAGCAGTGTTTTGGAGGGGAAGGTTATGGTTTCCAGCCTATATACTTAGTAAAACTTAAGTAAATTCTAGCATGCGGTTTCAAAAGATAACCATGCGGTTTTCAACATGCGGTTTACAATTACAAGAGCATGCGGTTGAAACATAAATTATAAGCGGTTGCAAATATGCGGTTTCAAACACTAAGCATGCGGTTGAAAGTGAGCGGTTCAGATGCAAAGCAAAATCCAAAATTTTCAAAAATTTTCTAAGTATGAGAAACAAGATTGAAGATCAAAGCAATCCAAAACATAAGAGAGATTTCTGAAAAAGGAGATGAACAGTCTCATGAATGCATGAAGAACACGAAAAAACATCAAGAACAGAGATTTAATGAATGTTAACCAAAATCAACAAATGATATGTCAAAATGATCACATTGAGCAGTAGATCAATAATATAACAATAAAAATTTTATACTTTGCTCAGAATCATCACGAAAAAGCAAAAATAAGAAATGGGTTTTCGAACTTGAAAAACCTAAAAATCCAAAATCAGTACCCAAAATGTGTGTTGATCATGAAATAAAGTATATAATATTAATCTAGGCATGAATCCGAACAAAACCTAACAAATTTCATCAAAAATGAGTAAGTAATGAAGCAACAGTGAGCAAAAATCAGTTAATGAAGTTCGAAGATTTTGAAGGTTCATCAATGGCAAATTTAAGCATGTTATGATTTGCAGAAAATTAAAGAGATGAAGTTTGAGAAATCATACCATGTCAAAGAAAGGCTTCTTTGGTGCCATTGAAGATGTGAAAGAATTTGAATTTATGAAGGTTTTGAGGAGAGAGAGAATGTGTTTGGTAGAAAGTACGGTGCAGAGAGGACAGAGTAGGAAGAGTTGAAATTGTTGATTTGTCTGCTATTTATAGGTAAAATCCAGGTTTGACACAGTTGAAAAGACAGTTTGATTTTCCCATAAAATGAATCATTACCTCTGTTGCACTCTTTCATCTTCTTCTCAAAACCTATGACGGCTGACATGATGGCTTTAAATGCCAATGTTCCCTTTCCATTAAATGCATTTAAATTTTAAAATTTCGTGGGAAAACATTTGCAAATAAACCCTTATGTCAAAAATAAATAAAAGGAATTTGAATAGTTTTTTTTGATAAACAAACAAATATAAGAAATAAACAGAAGTTACTCTAAGTTGAAATGCGGTTTTGGAATTAGTGCGGTCAAGCTGCAGCAAGCGATTTGGCATTGGCGGTTGGCTGCAAGCGGTTGACTACATGCGGTTTGATACACGCGGTTTTAACAGGGTGAGGTTTGAATCCTCAACAGAAATTTCAACCTATATTTAACACACAAGTTAGCAAATAAAAGGAATGGACTCATTTAAGTTCAAGCATACCCATTTCTCCTCTGAGGAAGGAAAACCTCTTGGAGTCAAGAGCTTTGGTGAGGATATCAGCAATCTGGTTGTCTGTCCCCACATACTCTAAATGGATATTCCTCTTCTCCACATGGTCTTTGAGGAAATGATACTTGATATCTATATGCTTGGTCTTGGAATGCATGACAGGGTTGTTGGAGACTAAAATTGTTGAAGTGTTGTCACACATGATAGGGCAATTTCCTTCTTCAATTCCATAGTCCACCAACTGCTGCTTCATCCAAAGGATTTGACAGCAACAACTTCCAGCAGCAATGTACTCAGCCTCTGTGGTTGACACTGAAACTGATGCTTGCTTCTTGCTGGCCCAAGCAACTAGTCTATTCCCGAGGAAATGACAAGTCCCACTAGTGCTTTTCCTGTCAATTATACAAGCTGCATAATCTGCATCTGAATAACCTACGAGATCAAAGTTCAAATCTTTGGAATACCAAAGTCCAAGGTTAGTGGTTCCAGATAAATAGCGGATTATACGCTTGACTGTAATTAAATGTGCTTCTCTAGGATCTGCTTGATAGCGTGCACATACACAGACACTAAACATGATATCGGGCCTACTAGCAGTTAAATAAAGTAATGAGCCGATCATACCTCGATATAAGGTTTGATCAACCTTCTTACCTTTTAGATCTTTATCTAGCTTATTGCCGGTGGCCATTGGAGTATCATATGCTTTATCATTTTCTAATCCAAACTTCTTGATTAACTCCTTAGTGTATTTGGCTTGGCTGAGGAAAATACCTTCTTCGCATTGCTTGATTTGAAGCCCGAGGAATAATGTTAATTCTCCCATCATGCTCATCTCAAACTTGCTTTTCATTAGCTTCTCAAAACGCTTACAAAGTAACTCATTAGTAGAACCAAAAATGATATCATCAACATATATTTGAACAAGTAAAGTATGATCATTGTATTTGGCAATAAAAAGAGTTGTATCGATTTTACCGCGTTTAAATCCTTTTTCTAGTAAAAATTTAGAAAGAGTCTCATACCATGCCCTTGGAGCTTGCTTAAGTCCATATAAAGCTTTCTGGAGTTTGTAGACATGATTTGGGAATTTGGAGTCTTCAAATCCAGGCAGTTGGGCAACATACACGGTCTCTTGCAGTTCACCGTTGAGGAAAGCACTCTTCACGTCCATTTGATATAACTTGAAACGCTTGAAAGAGGCGTAGGCTAAGAAGATTCTGATAGCTTCCAATCTTGCAACTGGAGCAAAGGTTTCATCATAATCAATTCCTTCTTCTTGCTTATATCCTTGTGCAACCAACCTTGCTTTGTTCCATGTGATGCTTCCATTCTTGTCCATTTTATTCCTAAACACCCACTTAGTTCCTATCACTCCTTGATCCTGAGGTCTAGGCACCAATGTCCAGACCTTGCATCTTTCAAACTGGTTGAGTTCTTCTTGCATAGCAACGACCCAACTGGAATCTTGGAGTGCTTCATCAATCTTCTTGGGTTCAATTTGAGATAATAAGGAAGTATGCTCATCATAGTTTGATCTCCTTGTTTGAACACCGGAAAACAGATCACCAATCACATTAGAAAGAGGGTGACTGCTGACTTCACGAACCTCTAGGGGTAAGTCTGGTTGGACTGAGGTTTGTTGAAGATCTTCAATTGGACCGTCGTTAAATACTTCAACGAAGTCATGGAATGTAAGTTGACGAAGAGGTTCAATAAGCTGGATGGGGGAATTCTCAACATCTTCTTCCCTTGGAGTTGCATCTGGAGTAGGAACTTTAGGTGCGGTTTCAAAGGTGCGGTTTGAGGGAATTTCAGTTGAGGGTGCTGGATTTTGGAGCCAAATGTGGCTCAAGGAGAGAATGCTCATCGAATGTAACATGGACAGACTCAACTATTTTTAAACTAGTTTTATTGAAAACACGAAAGGCTTTTAAATGTTTAGCATACCCAACAAAAATACCTTCATCGGCCTTGGCTCCGAATTTACCTCTATTTTCTCTTCCGTTGTAGAGGATAAAGCATTTGCAGCCAAAGATCTTGAAGAATGCAATGTTGGGGGTTCTTCCTCTCCATAGCTCATATGGAGTCTTGTTATAGGTTTTGTTGATGAGGGAGCGGTTCTGAGTAAAGCATGCTGTGTTGATTGCTTCAGCCCAAAAATATTGAGGCAGCTTGGCTTCAGATATCATTGTCTTTCCAGCCTCAATCAACGTCCTGTTCTTCCTTTCCACAACCCCATTTTGTTGTGGAACACCAGCAGTTGAGAAATTGTGATCAATTCCATGGTCATCACAATACTGACCAACACCGTTGTTCTTAAATCCTGTTCCATTATCTGATCGAACACTAACGATGTCGTCTTCTTTCTGAGTTTGGAGCCGTCTAAAGAGGGAGGTTAAGATGTCATAGTAATCGTCCTTAGAAATCATCATCTCAACCCATGTATATCTTGAATAATCATCCACCACCACTAAAGTATATCTACTTCCTCCAATGCTGGCAGTGGTAATGGGTCCAAACAAATCTATGTGAAGCAGTTGTAAGCATCTTGAAGTTGATGGAGCGGTCTTGCTGGTTAAAGACGATGCAGACTGCTTACCAAGTTGACATGCACTGCATTTCTCAGGATGGTGGTCAGCCACTTTGGGTAAACCACGAACAAGGTTTTCCCTTCCAATCTTTGCTAGATACTTGAAGTTCAAGTGGCTTAACCTCTTGTGCCATAGCCAACTATTTTCGCTCACATTTTTAGCTACAAAACAGAGATTAGTAATACTACATGCAGAATCTAGATTAATAATGTAAATATTACTCTTACGAATCCCTGTGAGTAGGGTGACTCCGGAAATGCTATCTTTGATAAAGTAGTTTGATGACGTGAAGTTGCAAAGCATTCCTTTATCGCAGAATTGAGTAATTGAAAGGAGGTTGTGCTTGAGTCCTTCAACAAGAGAAACCTTCTCAATGGTTAGGTTTCCTCTCCTTATTGCACCATATCCAATGGTCTTGCCTTTGTTGTTGTCACCAAAGGTTACAGATGGACCACTTGCTTCAATGACATCTTCAAGTAATGATCTATCTCCAGTCATATGTCTTGAGCATCCACTGTCAAGATACCATTCATTATCCTTGGAGTGACCAGCCATTAAGCAGAGGACCTGAAATGTAAACATTAAGAACGAGGTCCCCCTTTATTCCTTGGGTCCTGAAGTTAGCAACCTTTAACGACCCACACCTGTTTGACAGAAGGAGGTTTACTCTTCCTGGCATTGGGTGTGAACCGCAAAAGGCATTCTGCAGCCTTGTGATCAAACCATCACACACAGAGCATTTATAAAAGCTACAAGCATCATGAGGTTTTACTAACTCCTTACTTTTCTTAGGAGTTACATGCGGTTTGGGAGCAGCGGTTGCAGCCTTGACAAATGTAACTGGCTTTAGTTTGACCGCGGGTTTTCTAGGAATGCTCTTCTTTCTTTTGAAGGCAGGAGGAGCGGTCGAAGAAGAAGGGCGGTCAGCCTTGCAGTTGCCAGCATCACCAGTTCCACCAGAAGCGGTTGGAGTGGGATGCGGCCAACTCCATAAGCCATTTCCTCTGCATCTTCACTCTCAGAATCCTTTCCTTTCATCTGAGAGCTTTACCCATATTGTTTCTTTGGGTAGACATAATTGAAATTATGTTGTCCTTTACCCTTAGAATTAGCATGCTTCCCCTTAGGAATTTCTTTAGTTAGTTTTAAAATTTCCTCATCCTTTTCACAACAGGATGCACACTTCTCTTCTTCACCAGATCAAAATCACAGACCTTCTTTAATTCCACTGGTTATCTGGGAGTCTATAATTTGATCCATGGTGGATTTTGACTTGAGCCACCCATCAATAATCTTTTGGAGATCGTTGATTTGGGTAACTAGGTCATCATTCCTAAGCTGAAGTGCAGCAACCTTAGTTTCAAGGATGCGGTTTTGATCAGCAAGAGGAGTCATACTTTTGATTTGGTCCTTAAGATTTGAAATTTCAGACCTCATCACAGTTTTCTCTGTCTTGTACTGAGAAATTTCATCATGAGCTAATCCTAATGCTTTCTTTACATTGGAGAATCTTAGGATCAACATTTTTGCTTCCTTGAACATCCTTTCGTGTTCCATGGGAGAAACCTCTTTCACCACCTTTTTCAAAATTTTCTTCTTTGGAATTATTTTTGAAGGTAGAGCATTTGTAGAAAAAATAGGACGTGAATACGAACAATTTCCTATCTTAATGCTAGGAGTAAGTTTGACATCACCATCCAATTTAAAATTTGGACTTTTTGCAGAAACCTCTTCATCTTCCATATCCAGCAACTTGATTGACTCAATATCTGACTCATCGGAAGCATCTGCAACTAAGCAGAGATTAACCTCTTCGGTTTCTTCATCACTTCCATCATCAGAATCTGTTTCAATTCAAGTTGCTAATTCCTTGGAACTCTCTTCCTCCTCAGCAACCATTCCCTTGCGATGAGAAAATTTCACAGGAGAGGTTTTCTTTTTCATGTATTCATATTTAGGCTGTGGACACTCAGATGCAAAGTGACCAGGTTTTCTACAATTGTAGCAAACTAGATCACTCTTTTTCTTTGTATCTGCAGCCTTAGAAAACGTTGCTGGAGGTTTGCCTTTAGAAAGAGTTTTAGTGAAAGGTCTTGAGGATTTTCTAAATTATTGAAATCTTTTTACAAACATGGCAAAATCATCATCATCCATTTCGATGAGTGATGAGGTTGATATGGAAGAATCTGCGGTTTGATTGGATGTGGTTGGTTTCTCCTCATGTTCCACTTTGGTTTTCCCTTCAATCTCTTCAATATGATTTAACTTAAGCTCATAGACTCTAAGATTTGCATACAAGTTACTTAATGACCAAGTATTCAAAACTTTGGAGTCTTCTAGAGAGGTTGCTTTATTTACCCATCTAGAACCTAAAGCAGCTAGGAAAGTCATATTGATTTCCTTATCAGTTAAAGTCTTGCCAAGAGATCTACAAGCATTAACTACCTCAACATAACGATCGTAGGTCTGACGCAAGGTCTCGTTGGATTTTCTGTTGAAGTTGTTGTAGGATCTTTCAACAACATATAATTTGTTCTCCTTGCATTCGTCATCACCTTCGAGGTAGCTCTCTATGGCATCCCACATCTGCTTTGCGGTTTTGAGATACATCACTTTTTGAAGGGTTGAAACAGGGAGGGTTCCAGAAATGATGTACCTAGCCTTGCTGTCCAAGGCAGCTAATCTCTTCTCTTCATCTGACCACTCATCTTTTGGCTTTTTGACTTCTGGAGTATCTCTACTGGTGACTGGATCTGTGTTGGCCTTCATGGGAACGAACGGGCCATTGATCACGCATTTCACCAGCATTTCATAAATAGTTTCCAAATGAATAAGCATTCGGCACTTTCAGATGTCGAAGTGGTCTTCGTCCAAAATTGGATTGTGTGAATAGTTAACAGTTGTCATTGTCTTTGAGTTTGCCATTTTGAATCAGCACACAAGCTGTTAAGCTTGAAAAATAGTGGTTTTAAAATGTGTTAAGATCTGATACCACTTGTTGGTCCCAAAGGTGGCAACAAGGGTGAAAAATAGCTAGAGGGGGGGGGTGAATAGCTGTTACAAATTTTTTGCCCTCTTTTAAAATTAAACCTCTAAGCTTACAAAACCGCTTGCAGTTGATAATAAACTGGAAGTAGAGATGTAAAATGCACAGCGGAATATTTGAATATACAAAGCGGTTTTGAGGTGCGGTTTGTAAAGCGGTTTTGATAGTGCGGTTTTGGTGAGTGCAGTTTACAAACACGTGAGGTTTTGACAATGTTAAATCCAAACACAATTCTTAATAATGGATAACTACAAGTAAGATCAAACAGAGAAAAAGATAGATAATTAATAAGCACAAGAAATAAATAATAAATGCAGTAAAGTAAGAACACAATATTTGAAGTGGTTCAATCGATAAACGATCTACGTCCACTACCAAGATGGTTAGTCTTGGATTTTCTAAGAGTTAGATTTTATATTGAGTATGAGAGAGATTACAAGTTACAATGTATTCAAACTCAGATCTAAAATCTATTCAATGAAGATCGAACCCTAGACTATAAGCAGTGTATCTCAAATGATTAATCTATGTGATTAAATAAGTGAGGTGTGTGTGTGAGAACAAGATCAAGGCTCTTTAAATCTTTAAGATGGAGAGCACGATGATTCTTGATGTGTATAAGGCTTGATTTCTGGGCTGGGATATTTTTCTTGAAGTTGAAGATGAAGATTCAAAGGACTAAGAATTTCTGGGCAGAGCTTCAGCTTCTATGAAGATGAAGATTCAAAGGACTAAGAATTTCTGGGCAGAGCTTCAGCTTCTATGAACACAGCACTTTCAATTTTCTCAAGCAAGCTTCAAATGATGAAGATTAGGGGTATTTATACCTAAGCACCAAGGAACTAGCCGTTGGACACAGCTGTATCAAGTACTGTACTGGTGCTTTCCCATTAGTCCACAATATCCACTTTTGTCCTTTGGTACAGCAGCTGCAGATAAAGCTAATCAGGCTTCAGCTTCAAGTAAGGTAGTTAGGACACCTGTCACCTTTTCAAGATCCTTGCAGATCTTTTCTGACATTGAATCATGTGACAAGATTTGGTGGTTAACTTTTGATATTGCTGACATGGATTCCAACGGTCAAAAGTGGTTCACTTCAAGTCTTCAATCATTGGATGCGGTCCTGGTGTACATGCGGCTTTGACAAGTGCAGTTGGTTACACCAGTGAGGTTGCAGAGTGCGGTCTAGATATTGGAACTGCACAGGTGCGGTTCACATATGCGGTTGCACTGCAGTTGTTCAAAGGAGTAGTTTCAACAAAGGAATTCCACAAGGCGGTTTAGCACGAGCGGTTGCTTTAGGGCGGTTGAAACTTCTTGAACTGCAATCCTCAAATCCAATGAGTCTTGTGTCAGTCTTCAAGCCTAATTTTAACCTATTCTATAAAGTGGACTTAGCTAAAAAATTGAAGTCTAAACTTCGTTACATAGGGTCCTAAAGTCCTTAAAATAGATAGGAGGTTATGGTATCAATCAAATCTAATCTAAAAATAGGAGGGTTAAAACATGCATACCCAACAACATCTTCCGAGAGTGTTCCGAACGTAAGGCCAAGTAGGTCTTCGGTTCGGGGAGCTTCAGTTGGTATCAGAGCCTTAGGTTGAGATAGTCTAGAGTGACTACGTGACCTAGGAGGATAGTATGGATTGAGTGAGTGACGTTAAATGTCTTATGCAGGTACTAAATCATTATGGCAGGGGCAGAAGGTGATCCGACCGGACCTTTAGGCCATGGAAATGTTCGAGAGGAGACCTGAGAGATGTTCCAAGGAATGTTAGAAGCGGGTATGAAGGCCATGAATGATCAAAGACAGCAAGGAGAGCAAGCAGCGCCAAGGGTTGAATTGGAGCAGTTTTTGAAGCTGAAACCTATTGGTTATGCGGGTGAGCCGGATGTGTTAAAGGCAGAGAGATGGATAGAGGTAATGGAGAAAATCTTTGATGTGTTGAGGTGTACTGAAGATGAACGAGTCAGATTTGCAGCTTGCAAGTTTTCTGGTGCGGCAGAGCATTGGTGGAGAAATTTAAAAGCAAGTTGGGATGAGGCTCATGTTTCGTACACTTGGGAGAATTTTCTAAGAAAGTTCAAGGAGCACTTTATTCCAACGGTGGATCAAGACAAGAAGGAGATAGAATTTCTTAACCTGGAGCAGAATGTATTAACAGTGGCTCAGTATGTGGCCAAGTATACGGAATTAGCGAGATATTGCACTCATTTGGTGTCAACCGAAGAGAAGAAGGCTATGATATTTGTGGGAGGCTTGAAGACAGTGATCCGTACTCAGTTAGTATCCCACAAGTTTCAAAATTTGCAAGATGTCGTGGATCGTGCTTACCATGTGGAGCACGACATTGAAGATCATAAGAGGAAAATGGAAGTAGTATGTACAGGAAGGCAAGGAGGACAAAATAGATCCCACCAACAAGGTCGAGATAGTTGAGGAGGGCACAGATCGACATCACAATTTAGAGGACAGCCGCAAGGTCAATCTAGTGTTCGAAGATAGGGTTTCATTTCAGGGAATGTACCAAAGAAAGTTTGTAGTTATTGTCAGAAGGAGGGACATATCGAGGATAATTGTTGGAAGAAACAGGGTAAATGTTTGAATTGTGGACAGTTGGGACATTTTCAGAAGGATTGTTCAAAGTCAAAGAAGCAACCATCCGGAAGTGGAGCCGGGACTTCTCAGGGGCAGAAGAGAGATTATTCGGGGAGGCCTAAGGTTCAGGGTCGGGTCTTTGCGGTGAATCAACAACAAGCGGCAGATTCCTCCAACGTCATTGGAGGTATTATTTCTATAGCAATTATGAGAGCACGTGCACTAATAGACCCCGACTTATCTCATTCGTTTGTGTCCATGCATTTTGCATTGAAATTGCCTGTTTCTGTGGAATCTATGCCTTATGTGCTAGAAGTGTCAACTCCGATGGGAGAGTGTTTAGTAACTGATGAGGTGTTACGTGCCTGTGATGTGCATATTTATGATCATGTATTACCTGCTAACTTGGTAGTGTTGCCTATATATGATTTTGATGTTATTTTGGGTATGGATTGGCTAAGGAAATACCATGCTTTAGTCGATTGTCATAAGAAGGTCATTACTTTTTCAGTCCCGAATATGCCTAAGTTTATTTTTGAGGCTATTCCTTCGGTTGGGACTATCCGTGTCATTTCTTACATGAAAGCTAGAAAGTTATTGCTTCATGGTTGTACGGGATTCTTGGCTAGTGTCCTTGATACCACTAAAGTGTTGCCTAAATTTGGGGATGTTCCAATAGTTAAGGAATTTCCTAATGTGTTCTCTTCCGAGTATGTGATGCCTCCGGATAGAGAGATAGAGTTTGGGATTGAATTGCTTCCGGGTACAGCTCCGATATCCAGGGCACCTTATCGTATGGCCCCATCTGAATTGAAAGAGTTGAAGGCTTAGTTGCAAGAGTTGCTTGATCGGGGATTCATCCGACCGAGTGTCTTGCCATGGGGAGCTCCGGTATTGTTTGTTAGGAAGAAAGATGGGTCGTTTAGACTTTGTATTGATTACCGACAGTTGAACCAAGTGACGGTAAAGAACAAATACCCTCTACCTCATATTGATGACCTATTTGATCAATTGCAAGGTGCGACCGTCTTTTCTAAGCTTGATTTGAGAAGCGGGTACCATCAGCTGAAAGTTTATCCTGAGGATGTTTCCAAGACAGCTTTTCGTACTCGGTATGGGCATTTTGAATTCCTTGTCATGCCTTTTGGTTTAACGAATGCTCCAGCTGTTTTCATGGATTTGATGAATCGCATTTTTAAGCCTTATCTTGATACTTTTGTGGTGGTGTTCATTGACGACATTTTAGTCTACTCCAAGTCTCAGGAGGAGCATGAACAACACTTGAGAATGGTTTTGACGGTACTCCGGGAGAATCAGTTGTTTGCTAAATTTAGTAAGTGTGCGTTTTGGCTTGAGAAGGTTTCTTTCCTAGTCCATGTTGTTTCAAAGGGCGGAATTTCAGTTGACCCTTCCAAGATTGAAGCCGTGGTTAGTTGGAAGAGGCCGGAATCAGTTACCGAGATTCAGAGTTTTCTAGGGTTGGCCGGGTATTATAGAAGATTCATAAAAGGGTTTTCGAAGATTGCTACTCCGTTGACCCAGTTGACTCGGAAGAATAAACCTTTTGTGTTGAGTGAGAAGTGCCAAGATAGTTTTGAGGAATTGAAGAAGAGATTGACATCGGCACCTGTCCTTGTTCTACCAAATGGGAACGATGGGTTGGTTATTTACTGTGATGCTTCGAAGGAAGGCTTGGGATGTGTGTTAATGAAAAATGGGAAGGTTATTGCTTATGCCTCTAGGAATTTGACCTCGTGTGAACAGAATTACCCGACTCATGATATGGAGCTTGCAGCTATTGTCTTCGCATTGCACAAATGGAAGCATTATCTTTACGGAGACAAGTTTGAAATTTTCACGGACCATAAAAGTTTGAAATATCTTTTCTCGCAAAAGGAGTTGAACAATAGGCAGCGGAGATGGATGGAGTTGTTGAAGGATTACGATTGTACCATTTCTTATCACCCGGGCAAAGCTAATGTTGTGGCGGATGCTATTAGTAGGAAATCGTATGTGGCTTCATTGATTGTTCGAGAATGGAAGATGTTGGAAGATGCTCATGATTGGTGTCCCCGAGAGTCAAGACATGGGCTATCTTTGCAAGTATGAGGGCCTTACCAAGTTTGATCCAACAAATAAAGGAGGGTTAAATTGGTTATTTAGAGTTGAAGAAGGTAGTGGATCAGATTGTGGATGGAAAATTTAAAGAGTTTTCCCTTAGTCCCAAGGGAGTGTTGAAATATAGAGGTCAATTGTGTGTGCCAAATATGGAGGAGGTGAAGCATCAAGTTCTTGATTAAGGCCATAAGTCCATGTATACCATTCACCCCGGGAGTACGAAAATGTATCAAAATTTGAAACAACATTTTTGGTGGAATAACATGAAGAGGGAAAGAGCAAATTATGTGTCCAAGTGTTTGATGTGTCAGCAAGTGAAAGCGGAACACAAAAGACCCACCGGTTTGCTTCAGCCGTTAGAGATTCCGGAGTGGAAGTGGGAGCATATTACTATGGATTTTGTCACGGGATTGCCTCGGACGAGTCGGAAGCATGATGAAGTTTGGGTAATTATAGACAGGTTGACTAAGTCTGCTCATTTCCTACCTATTGAGATTAACTTTTCGATGGAGAGGCTTGCGAGGTTGTATATTTCCGAGATAGTGAGATTGCACAGGGTTCCGGTTAGCATTGTGTCAGATCGTGATCCTCATTTTACTTCTAGATTCTAGCAAGCGTTGCAAAAGGCATTGGGGTCAGAATTGAGATTCAGTACAACATTTCATCCTCAGACTGACGGCCAATCCGAGAGGACAATTCAGATTCTTGAAGACATGTTGCGAGCTTGTTCAGTTGACTTCTCGGATTCTTGGGACGTTCATTTGCCTCTTGTTGAATTTTCTTACAATAATAGTTACCAATCGAGTATTGAGATGGCTCCTTATAAAGCTTTGTACGGAAGAAAGTGTAGGTCTCCGATTTGTTGGGATGAAGTGGGTGAAGCAAAAATTTGGGGTATTGATATGGTTCGAGATTTAGTGGAGAAAGTCAAGATCATTCGGAACCGATTGATTACAGCCTAGAGTACACAGAAAAGTTATGCGGATCAGAGGAGACAAGACCTTGAATTTCAGAAGGGAGACTTGGTGTTCCTACGAGTGTCACCTAAGGTAGGGATTAAGAGATATGGCAAGAAGGGTAAGTTAGCTCTGAGGTTCGTAGGTCCTTTTGAGATCTTAGAAAGAGTGGGAAATCTTGCATATCGCCTTGCTTTACCTTCATCTCTTGGGAAAATGCATAGCGTGTTCCATGTGTCAATGCTTCGGAAGTATGTATATGATCCTTCACATGTGTTGCCTAGGATTCCTGAGGATATAGAGCCAGTTATGTCCTATATAGAACAGCCTATTCAAGTTATTGATACCAAGGTGCAAGAGTTGAGAAATAAGAGTATTCCTCTTGTGAGAGTTGTTTGGAAGAACCACGACGTGGAAGAGTCTACTTGGGAGCTCCGGGAAGAAATGGAGCAAAAATACCCTTGGTTGTTCGATCTTCATGGTAAGTCAAGTTAAAATTCATGTCGAATTTTCTTTTAGGGGGAGTGATTGTCACGACCCTAATCCTAGACACTAATTTAACACATGTTGAACATGTGGGGTTGGGGTGGTAGTATCTCATTTTATGCCATTTATGCTACTTGTTAAGTTTTATGTGTTTAATTATGTTTTTGATGAATTATGTGAAGTTTAGGATGGTTAGGAATTAATTTTAATGATTAAGGGCCTATATGGAATAAATATAAAGTGTGTGGTGAAAGTATAATATTTAAAATTATAAAGGAAATGATTATATTGTTGAGGTGCTTTGGTGTCAAAGAGGATAGTTAAGGTTGTTAGTTTAATTGGTTCAAGTCTTGAGGAGCTTAGATGAAATTGTACATAATTATCCATGGGAAGCAAACCTTGAAGCCTCATTTTAATCCTTCTCAGTATTTCCTTTCTTCTCTAAAATCCCCATGGAAAGCACCAAACCCTAGTCTCCTTCCATTAATTATTCCAAGCTCAAATCCGTTTCGTTTTCAAATCTGATCGCGTATTCTTGGTCGTGGTGGCGAGGGGAACGCGTAGAGCCGGTCAAATAAATATTTTATTTCGCAATATTTCGGTAAGTTATTATGACTTCCTTCCAAAAATTGTTCACTTTATGATTCTTGTTGTTCTTGTTGTTGTTACATGGTTGTTGAGAATTTTGGAACCAATTTTGTTGAGTTAGTATGGCCATGGAAGAATTTGAAGTCAACCTATGTAATTGTAGTAGTGTCTAAGTTATAAAGGTAATGTAAAGTAAAGGAAATGGTGGAATTAGGAATTAAATGTATATGCATGGTTAGTTGGACCAATTTTCTTGGCTTGGAAGAGTTGTAAAATGATGTTGCTACTTTATACTTGGGTTAAAATGAGTATGGAAGAGTTGGTCTCAGTTTTGGTCATATTTCATAACTGGTTTGGCTCTTGGAAAAACAGAGGAAATTTGTAAATGAGACTTTGTTTTGGCTGCTGCTGATGTTCAGCTTCTGATGTCTGATTTTGGTCTTGGCACGAGTCGTGCCCCATGGCACGAGTCGTGCCCTTTGGCCATTCGTGAAAATGAGTCATGGATTTTGATCCATCCTTGCTGATTAAAATGGGGACTCAAAGGCACGAGTCGTGCCAAATGGCACGAGTCGTACCGTACCCTGTTAACTCTGAAGCCTTTTCCAAGCTGCAGAAACCTATTCAACTTAGAACATAATTGAACCCTATTTAACTATAATTAAAGTAAAACACTTTAACTACATAATGATGTCTTACTTGGTCAAAATGGAATTTTGGAAGGGGTTTAAATATTGTTCAGAAAATGGTTGACAACCTTGATTTGCAACGTAACCAAAGTGGATCAAAATTGGTAAATTGAACTTGGACCTTTATAGAGGTTATGTATTGTTGCATATTGATCATGTAGGGCTTGTTGGTTATATATTGTGGTCTTACTTGAGTTCATATACATGGTTTATGATTGTTGTACATCCTTGAATGTTATTGTAAAGGTGTAGACAATATGTGTTGCACTTTTGTTAATTGTTTGACATCTTTATGATGTGCTTGATTAGGGTTCCCTACTTCAGAATCCTAAGTTTAATTAGTTCAAGGATTGTTTAGCCTTAATGCTAGTGTTCATGGATACTTGTTATCATTTGGATATCATTGTGATATGTTATATGGGTATGGTTCCCTACTTTGGAATCATCGGTGATTGTAAGCAAGTATGTAGTACTGTGCTTTTAATTCAAGTCCAGATGGTGCTTGAATTGGGCAGTGTTACGGGACTATAATGGCACCCGAGCCGAGTTCGTTATAGTCCATACACTGGTTCCCTGTTTGCCCAGCCATAGGCCATGGTTTGGGAGTAGTGGACTAGCTCAAGAAGTTGTCTAGTTGCACTATTGGATATGACTTTGTGTCATAGTCCTGTTTGTTGTTGTTATTATGATTTGGTTCTGGAACTGTTTCTTCAGCGGATGATGCTGCTTGGATCGTGATATCCTTTTGAGGATTAAACCTTGGCTCAGTATCCTTCTCAGTGTTACAATATTGCACTTATGTGTTTATGTATATATCTTTCTTTATGTGATAAGAATGTGATATATATATGATGATTTGTTGTTATATGCTTTCATATTATGATTGCATATCATATTGCTGCATACATAATAACTTGCTGAGATTTTTCTCACCCCGTCCTTTTATTGCTTTCTTAGATAGAGGAGAGCCTGGGGCTAGGCCACGTTGATCACGTGAGGATGCCGAGTTGGGTGGTATTTTGTTCAAGGTATTGTATATTTGGTTACATTATGTAAATGTAAACCAAGGGGTAGTTCCTAGACTTGAAATGTTGTATTGTATTTTGGAAAACTCTTTTGAGATTGTATATATTGTATATATGGGACTATGTTCCTTAGTTTGTAAAAGAGTGTGTTTTGATTTGTAAAACCTTAAGTAGAACTTTCAAGTTAAATGTTTTAATTTTGTAGTATGTAATGGAAGTTCTTTAAAGTTAATCAGGTTTTAATTAGTAAATGTTTTGAAAGGACATTTTGATTTTTTTTTAAAAGGCGTCTTCCGAGAGTGTTCCGAACGTGAGGCCAAGTAGGTCTTCGGTTCGGGGCGCTTCAACCTAGCCGTATCAGAATGGGCGGTAAGTGCTGTCTTGGTAAAAGAAACTCAAGGTGAAAAACATCCAGTATACTATGTAAGTAAATCTCTTCTAGATGCGGAAACCAGGTACTCCCATCTAGAAAAACTCATACTTTCTTTAATTACTGCATCCACTAAAGTGCGTCATTACTTTGAAACACACTATATTATTGTGAAAACTAACTATCCTATCAGGACTATTATGAGAACTCCTGAAATGTCAAGGAGAATGGCCAAATGGTCAGTAAAGCTTAGCACATACGGAATTTCTTATGAACCAAGGAGTGCAATCAAGTCGCAAGCTCTAGCAGACTTTGTAGCTGATTTCAGCTCCACTCTACAACCTGGAGTAGTAGAGCAAGAAGTACAACATCTTGAAGGTAATAACACCCCTAGATAATGGACTTTATTCACAGATGGGGCATCCAATTCTAGAGGTTCAGGTTTGGGTATTCTATTGAAATCACCTCAAGATGAGTTGATCCCTCAAGCTGTTTCCTGTGAATTCAAGGCGACCAATAACGAAGCTGAGTATGAAACTTTAATTATGGGTTTATCTACCACTCTAAGTATAAGTATAACTCATATTAATATTTTTAGTGATTCATTGTTATTAGTTAACCATTTTAATGGATCTTATGCAGCTAAGAATTCCAGGATGACATCGTATCTTCAATATGTTAAAGCTCTTGCAGCACATTTTGTTAGCTTTTCTTTAGAACAGGTACCTCGTGAGGAGAATGCTAAAGCTGACGCCTTGGCCAATCTGGGATCAGCATGCGGAGCCATGATGAATACCAATATTCCAATCATCTATGTCAAATATTCAGCCATTGACCAGCCTGAAGAGTGTACAACTCTAGACCAACCAGACGTACTTGTTCAAAGCTAGGATGCAGATCCAACCTGGATCGAGCCGATTGTTAAGTACTTGCAAGATGGAACAATTACTCAAGATGTCAAGAATCACAGATCATTTAGGATGAAAGTATCCAGGTTCATTTTATTTAATAATGTCTTGTTCAAAAAATCTGCAACAGGTTTGTACATGAGGTGCTTAGGACCAGAAGAAGTTAAGGATGTATTGAGAGATCTACATGCTAGTGAATGTGGAAACCATTCTGAGGACAAGTCATTATCCTCGAAAGCACTCAAGATGGGATACTACTGGCCAATAATGAGATAAGATGCCATGGATTACGCCTTGAAATGTGACGCTTGCCAGAGACATAGTAACATCCTACATCAGCCTGCAGAACATCTACATCCTGTACTTTTGTTTTGGCCATTCATGCAGTGGGGCATGGATATAGTTGGAAAATTACCAAAAGCTCCAGGAGGGAGAGTCTTTATGTTAGTTATGACAGATTACTTTTCTAAATGGATAGAAGCAGAAGATTACGTACAAGTGAGAGACAAAGAAGTCATTTCCTTCTTGAAGAAGAACATCTTGAGTAGGTTTGGTATCACCTAAGAAATCATTTGCGACAATGGTTCCCAATTCATAAGTAAAAAGACGAGAGACTTCTGCTCAAGATGGGAAATCAAGTTGATAATTTCCACGCCTGTACCCTCAAGCCAATGGTCAAGCTGAATCAAGTAACAAGTTGATCATCAACAACCTGAAGAAACGTCTAGACCAAAAGAAGGGAAGATGGTCTGACGAGTTACCACTCGTGTTATGGGCTGACAGGACAACACCTAAGAATGCTACTGGGCAAATGCCTTATTCGTTAGTGTTTAGTGCTAAAGCTGTGATCCCAATTAAGGTAACAATTCCAACTGCAAGATATGGGCTATTGACTCAAGACGACAATAATCAACTCTTGGCTCAAGATTTGGATACAATAGATGAGCTTAGAGATATAGCATAGATCAGGATGGCAACCTACCAACAAAGGATAGCCAGGTCGTACAATAAGAATGTAAGGATAAGAAGGTTTTATGTTGGGGATTTGGTATTGAGAAAAGTGTTCCAAAACACTAGAGAGTTAAATGCGGGCAAGCTGGCCCCAAAGTGGGAAGGTCCCTATCTCATTGATGCTGAAGCCGAAAAAGGTGCATATTGGTTGTCCACCCCAGATGGCGTCAGGATACCTAGAAGCTGGAATGCAATACATCTTAAGCAGTACTACATGTAAGTCAAAACTTGTTTGAATTTTGACAAATAAGGTACGAGCCTCCAATTTATATCTTTTTTAAATTCTTGTCTCATTTATTTTATTTAGATAAAACCCTTACTGACTTAAGCATCGGAGAGGTGTTAGCTAATCTAACACTCAACCCTAACGTGTTTCTATCTTGCAAGATAAGAATCCCTCAACATGTTGGTCAAAAGACATCTGAGACAATGTGTTAAGCACCTTGAATACAAAAGTCAAGATTTTCTTGATGATATAAGGTACATAATCTTTTCGTACACAAAAGCAGTATGTAGCATGCATATAGAACTATGATCATATTATCGCCTAGGCGCAAGATTTTCACACTTAATTTAAAAGGTTGGACTTAATTCATCTTGCTGTATGATAAAATATGTCCTCCATTTAAATCGAGTTGTGAACTAAGGTTATAACATTGTTACATGTTATCTTTACAAAATTGGTTATAACATTTTTACATGTTATCTTTACAAAATTGGTTATAACATTGTTACATGTTATCTTTACAAAATTGGTCATAACATTGTTACATGTTATCGTTACAAAATTGGTTATAACATTGTTATATGTTATCTTTACAAAATTGGTCATAACATTGTTACATGATATCTTTACCAAGTTGGTTATAGCATATTAATAATCCAACATATACACAAGATGTCAACAAAAGCCAAAGCACTAACAGGCTTTGGAGATACCATTAAGAGGAAGAAAGTTTAAAACACCCTATTCTAAACAAAGCCTAAGATGTTGGACCAACCCAACACCTTTAAAAGAAATGTACTAACTCTTATGAGCCCATTACAAACCAAAGATAAAGATGTCTTGGGGACACACCCCCATTTAAAACCAAATTTGCATGCCAACAAAGGCATGACGAACAAAAGTACAAACAAAATTGTTTTTTTAGGACATCCCCCTCATCGAATAAAATAAATTGTTTTTTAGACTTTTGCTGCAGGTGCAACTTCATCTTCCTTACCATCTTTTCATTCATCCTGTTCTGTCATATTGACTTCCTGCAAATTGACTTCTCCAACGTCTACACTTTCACCAAGGAAAGCATTCAACATTGCCACTTCATCTGTAATCCTCCAACTAACATGCTGCCCCATCTCAAACTCCTTCATCATTTCGATTCCACTCTCCATCACGGATTTGGTTGCGTCCATCATAAAATTTTCCTTTGCCCCATCAAACTCCTTGATATGCTCCTCTTCAACCTCCAGCATCCTGGTGTTCAGGTTCTCTAGATCCTTCTTCACCTTGTCAGCCTCATTAACGGCCATTGTAGCCCTCACACCCTCCGCCTTGACCTTTTGATCCAAGATCTTAATTTTATCATCTCTTATCTCAATTTCTTTCAACAAATAGTCAACTAGGTTCATTGACTGGATTAAACAAGTTACCATGTCAAAATCTACATGCTGAAAATCTCTTGTGAAAAACATAAAGAAATCAAACTTTAACTTCTTGGAAAAACCCTCCATCTTATCAGAAAGACCTTCCATACTAGCCCTCGCAGTCTCCACCTTCCATTCGTCCTTCTCAACAACCTTGACAATCTCTACATCTTCAAGTTTCCTCTTCTTCTCCACCTTCTTGCTGGAACTATCCCCCTTGGGGATAGGAGGTTTACCACCTTCAACCTTTACTCCCACCTTTGCTCTGATTCCCGACATTATGTCCTTCACATCAAAACCAATTTTGGAACGAGTCACTGCATGATAGAAAGGAACAAGTTAAATGCTAGATCAGGTTGAATAAAGATTCAAAGAACAAATAAGGTGAAAGGAGTATACCAGAAGACATCTTGTTCAGACTTGTGCTTGCAGAGGCTTTGCTAGTCCTTCCTTCCTCTTCCCTTGAACTTTCTCCAACAAACTCAGAAATCGTAGGTTGGTACTTACGAAGAGAATCAGGGAACAAGCAGAGAATCCAATCGACGTTGGCAACAATACTCTCTTATGGAGGGAATAGATCCTCCAACTTGCTAACTACAAAAGAAGGATTAACAGCGTGTCAAGATGGATATATGTAAGATGTAGAAATCTAAGCATGGAACTAACAACTACTACCTTTGGGGTTCCAGGTTGTCACCAAATCCTCGCCACCCTCCAAGCTACCTTTCTTCACATAAAAGAATTTATGTTTCCAATCCCTATCAGCCGCATCCAGTTCCAAAATTAAAGGATCCTTACCCGGCTTGACCCTAAAGTTATACCTACCATTACCATGAGCCCTAATTTCAGAAAAAAGGCTAATTCTTCCAAACCAGCCACTATGTTTTGTTCAGCGGCTATTTTATCTAAAGTAAGCAGAATGCGCCAGCCTACGGGCATTAATTGACAGTAAGACAACTGAGTTGCCTTGAAGAAACGGGTGATAGAAGGGGAGAAAGAAAATTTCAAACCTACACTAAACAGGTATTCATAAAACCCTACCCACTCATCAGAGACACAATCCGCACTAAGAGCCTCACCAGGGACTAAAAATTCAGCACCTTGAGGAAAATAATTATTCCTCCTTAGAGCATCAACGTGGGTAGCATTAAAACTACATTGCTCTTCCTCCCTATTGCGTATGAAACCTAGACACTTAAAACCCTTAAGCAAAGTCACGCCTACATCTACCACCTTTTTCTTATCCTTCAACATTGTTACAATAAAAGGAGATGAAAAGCAAGGGAAAAAAGGAACTCACCGAAAAATAGCGAATACCTAGTGCCGGACTTTAGAGAGATTTGAAAAGATTTTTTACCTTTTTTAAACCGTATAAAGGGGTATTTAAGCCAAGAGAAAGTTATAGACCTCTAAGCCCATAATTACCCTATAACTTCCTATTAACCACACAAAGAAACAACCTCAATAACTCCTTGGAAAACTAAAGTGACACATGGCAAAACATTAGACTCTCCGTGTTCCACTTGGAGATTCAAATATTTTGGGGGCAATTGTTTGGGGTAGAAAATCCAACTCAGCATGTTCCAACATCTTGGCAGTACGCCTTGAGGTAACATCTTGAGTTTACATCTTGAACTAACTCTTTGCAAAACTGTTTGTTTGTTCTTCTTATTTTCAAGGATGAGATTATGTATTAAAGACTTAGTTAGATGGTGACTTTACTCAAATTATAACTGCATAAAGACTCCTCCCAATCATACACTCTGTAACGGTCGTGATCTTCAGCAAAGCATGATTCTAGGCACGAGATTAGGATTACCATTTATTTCTTACGTTATTTATCCTTAGTATATATTCAAAAAGGCAACGCATAGGCAAGGACACTACACAATTGTTTTGTACTCTGTACTCGAAAAAACCAAGAGCAATAAAATTATATTTCGGTTAAGGTAGGTTTTCCTAAAACCTCCCAAGGTTTTGTGCCGGAGAACGATTTGTTCAAGGACTTTCCTCGTTACATAATCGTGTTCATCTTGATTGTGAGATCATATTCCATTTGTGCCCAAAGTTCTTTAGTACAAATTCACATCGTTGAAAATTGTCCAAAACAACATTAACCCTCTTTCATACAAACACCACCGACACTCTTTTATAAATATACACAAACACACTTTTTTTATAAAAGTCAATAACATTAAAACCCACTGCGGTTCATTAAAATCCATTGCGGTTCAGAAAAGTTCATCGGTGTGAGGGGCAAGATCTGGCGCAGATGACAGGAAGACATTGGTGGAAAGTCAATTGGGATAAAGAGCGTTGATTAAAAGATTGTTGTTGGCCAGTCCTGGGAGTGGATGGTGCATTAGCTTTGTGAAATTGGCAGAAGCCATTTTTCTTCAAGAAGAGATTGATGTGTAAGTACCCCAATCCGGACCGCTCTCCATTCGAGCATACGGGAAACACCGAGGATACACGCATTCGTGATCCCGAAGACCCGTAACGTCCAAAAGGTCCAAACTGACCAGCCAAATAAAGTAAGGACCTTTCAGGGATAAAAGGGAATCCAAGGACTTTACAGGAAAGAACAAAAAGGTAAAAAATACATCAGCTTGCATCCATGTCCGTACGAACACATGTGCAAAGCAAGATGTGTCCGTACTGTAAGTACTCCAATCTGGATCACCCTCTTCCGAGTACACAGGAAACACCGCAGACTCACAAACGCAGTCTCGAAGACCTTTGACACTCAAAACCCTCAAAAACCCCAAGCCAAACCAAGGGAGGAACTTTTCTGGGATAAAAAGGGACAAAATGACCTCTTGGGAATTTTCAGAAAATTGGAAAAGCAAATAAGGTCCGTACGGACCTCTTTGTTTTAATAATTACTGAATCCCCTTAAAGTCCACAATATTCCCTCAAATCCCGGAGAACATCATTACTGGAATGTATGGTTGGTCCGTACGGACCTCTTTGCATGCCTAGTTGGTCCGTACGAACCTCTTTGCAAAGGAGACATCATCATTCCAGAATATTCTCAATTATCACAGATTCCCTCAAATCGAGGAAAACCAAAAAACTAGATTACCTAGAAGGTCCGTACGGACCTTCTTGCAGTTTTCTGGCACTATAAATAGAGGGCTCCCCCTCCCTCATTTTCACACATTTCCCTCTTCTCTCCTCTCCCCCCAGCCTTCAGGCTCCCCTCTAAGACCCTTTGGGGCACTCCCGGCCCCTTTCGGATCCTTCCGAGGCCTTCCGAGCCCCCTCGCGGTGCTCCGAAGCCTCCCCGAGCGCTCCCGCGCTGCCCCGAGGCACTCTCGAGGTACTCTGAGGCCCCTCGTGGTACTCCGAGGCCTTGCCTGGTCTTTTCCGAGGCCTTGCCTGGTCTTTCCCGAGGCATCCCGGCTCTTTTCGAGTCAAACCGGCGATCCCAAACCACGCCGAACCTCTGCCTGAATCCAACCAACGATTCCAACGCACGCCGAACCTCTGCCCGAATTCAAACAACGATTTCAACGCACGCCGAAACTCTGCCCGAGTGATCCCTGCAATTCTAACGCACGCCGAAACTCTGTCCGCAGACAACCGGCCCCTTTTCCGAAGCAATCCCGGTCTGTACCGGAACACTATTCCGACCTCAAACACTATTCCCCTGCGGAAGACAGACACGAACCAACATTGGTAAGACTTCCTTCCTATACTATTTCAATACATTTCAATAAAGCAGTGTACAATGTAGACATCCGACACAGCATGCATTTTTAAAAAAAAAGCACATACACACACACACACAACAGTTAAAGAATATTAGGGGTATCCGAAAGACTCGTTTTTACGAGGCGACTCGGGTGAGCTCTAAGATTCTAATATTCTCTTCTCGAGGAGTCATCTGACCTCCGAACTCAAAATGTCATCACACAAAAACAGTTTATTTTTAAACTGATGCCCTTTTTCAATGTTTTGGGCTTAATAAAAACGGCGTGACGACTTTACAAGCAAAAACACGGCGAGACACCTCCCAACTAACGCAAAAAGTGGGAATAAGCCAGATGCCGGGGCGTGTTAGAGTCGAAACCTAACGGTTTATTTTATATCCGCAAGCGCACGGGCTATTGTAATATAGCGGGTGCAAGTACGAGTCGATCCCACAGAGACAGGGTTTACTTAAGGGATATTTTTGTCTTTTAGAAAATATAGAAAGGATTGGGGGGTAGATAAAATTTGTTTTTAGAATAATAGAGAGATCATAAACAGAAAATACTTTTAATTTAAATCTTATAAAACGAAGCATTCTTGGGATTGGAAATCATACACATATTCTTATTCATCAAATTGTCATTGTCTTAGAAATAAAAGGTTTTCATAAAAAGCAAGGATGGTATGTTAGGCCTACGCTATTTCGGGCTAGGACAATAGCGTTTGTATTCTTCACTAATTATGTCCTAACTGTTTGAGAAATCCGTTTATGTTTGCCCCCGCCCTGTCACAAACGGGCATTCCGGCTTATCTCTAGCTGACCATAATTAGTAAGAATCCATTAAGGGCGGAAGTCAACATACTTTCCATTAAAGGAACATCCCTAGGCCATTGAACTACTCTCGTGATCAATAAACCTAGTTTCTTTATATGGTTCCGTCAATTGAGATTCTCCGCTAGGTACTTCTCTCAATTGACTGAATCATACAAATTGGATATCGCCAATAAGTAAGGCATTTAGAAAATAATATAAAGAGATTGTTTTAGATGAAGAAAGAAGACAAGACTAATCATTTTTAGATGATGAATAAGCATGCTTTTGAAGTTTCCAACCCCAAGAATATGGGGATTACTCACAAGCCATTTATAATATATAAGCAATTAAAATAAGAGATTGAGTAAGAAAGACTTATGATGAACAAATGCTGGAAATAATGCTTCACTTTTATTGCTCTTCTTCCAAAGTGACTTCAAGAACAAAATAATGACTTGATCTTCAAATCTCCTTGGAAATCGTTATCACAAGTATTTGTGTTTTCTATCTATCTAATATCAGTAGTTTCTCTCTAATAATTCGTGTCTAAGACTGATCACTAGGGTCCTATTTATAAAAAAGGAGGGAACTCTTCAATCAGGTGCAACCAAAAGGTGCCTTTACGTCTGCAGTCGCGTTTTGCACGGCCGCGTCAAGGAAGTTGCACGGCCGTGTGACCCTTGGCGCCAGATTTGAATTTAAGTCTTGACACTTCGCACGGCCGCTCCTAAATAAGCTGCACGGCCGCTCCATAAGATGACACGGGCGCTCCCTCTTCAAGACACGGCCACTCTATAATTTAGGGCCAAAAATGGCCTGAAAAAGGCCAAGTGCACGGCCGCTCTATCTTTGCTGCACGGCCGCTCTGTCTGAATTTTAACTTTGTGTGCTTGATTTGGTTGGTGCTCTCCCAAGTCTTTTGCCTTGAAGTGTCCAAGTATCCTTTTGATAAAAATGAACCTAAAACCTGTCTTAAAAAGCAAGAAAAATACCAAAAGCGTAAAATCTAGAAAATAAGGAAAAGGAACTAAAAAGTATATAAAATGAAATGAGAAATGATGATTTATGCAATAAAAAGTATATAAAAATAAGGATAAATGACTATATAATAGTCACTTATCAGGGCGCGAACGCGCTGCCTCTCGGATCCGGGCGACATTCCCGAACGCGACGCAAACGAAAATGCGAGATGCACGCCCCCCAGCGCGCGAGGCTGGATCCGGTAATTTCGGTTGCGACTCATTGAGATATTTTGTTTTAAAAAACTTTTAAACAAAGCAAAAGATTTTTAAAACGATGATGAGGGTCAAACTTTCATTTTACCCCTTTTCTTTAACTGTTGTGTGTGTGTGCATGTGCTTTACTAAAAAAAAAAAAAAATGCATCAATATACATCTGTGCATACATTTAAAATTCTGCAAAAACTTCTGTTTTACTCAGAAAAAGAATTTTAGAGACCGCACACTACGCGCACTGCTGCCTCGGTTACACCGCACACTACTCGCACTGTTGCCTCGGTTACACCGCACGCTACGCACACTGCTGCCTCGGATACACTGCACACTACAACCCTTAACCCGGGGTGGTCTTAGTTGCAGTTCGTTTGGCCTTCCTACGCCTCTCGAACGCGCATGGGATCATCCCAAACATCCCATCCTAGCCAAGCGTCAACCCTGCACGTTTGAGTCTTGAGTCACACTCTGTCCAGACCCGGTTGGTTTTTACCTAGTCCGTGTCATACAAGCCTGGATACATATACCATGCCGACCATTTTCTGAGTCGAAGCTCGAAACTCAAGATCCCTTGCGCAAGCAAAGCGATGAAAGGTCATGCTAAAATCTTGACCTGATCTTGATTTCCGAAGCTACACCCAGACGATGTTCCGTCCCGGATATACATCCATGCTCACATGACACCATGTCATCAAGCCTTTGATACGTCAGCCATGACGATATGACCCAGCCAACGCCTAACGTCACAGATCCCTTGCGCAAGCAAGGTAAAGAGAGGTCATGCCGAACTCTTGATCTTGACTCAGTGGCCGGCTCGGTTTACTATTCACATGGCTAACGCATCAAAACGAACATGACAGGCTCGGTCCTTAGGTTCGATTTTTCTTTTAGGCCGGTGGAAACCGCTTGCCCTATAGGACCCTCGTCCGGGGTTGTCTACCCTGGGATGTCGAAATACAGGTGCAAAACGAGGGGCTTATAGCCGCACAGACGGTCTCCACTGACCCAGGATCTAGCATAGTTGCGAAAAAGAAGAGCAATATTTTCCAACCTACCTAGGACTCTGAGAAAACACGTTTTAAGTAAATTAAAACAACAAAAAAAAACGGAAACCGCATGTCACGTGAGCTTTCCCCCTTTATCCAAAAGGCCTTCCCGTGTCTAAACCTTGCCCGTCACCCCCTCCAGCGAACCGAGAGTGATCAAGAATACCCGGGAACTACTCTCCCCGTGTCAAAACCGCAAGGTCTAACATCCTTCCCACCGCAGTCACCAGGGCAGTCCATCAGCTCCCCATGGCCAAGTCAGTGGATAACAACGAGGAAAATGGGACCTTACCCCCGAGAAATTTCCCAACCTTGGAAGAAGTTTGGCAGGTCCTCATGACTATTGAGAAACGCCAAGGTGAACAACAAGCCTGGATTGAAGGCGCCATGCACCACTTCGGGACATTAGCCACCCAACTACCTGGGGCTTCCAAAGTCATGCCCGCTCCTGCAGCTTCTAAGGTCAACCTGTTGCCCTCATACGAGCCATGCAGTTACGACATAAAGCCACAAGACCCCCCGGGGGAAGACATGCCCATTCAGCATCCCGAGGTCCCGATACCACCGCCGAACAACGAACACATCTGGTGGGACGTCTGCGATTGCACTGCTTGCCTGGAAATGGAATTCCAAGATGAAATGAACGAGGGCCGCCCTCGAAGAAAGAAGAAACCCTCTTCTCAACAAAAACTGAAGAAGAGATACGAATCCGGTGACCCCACAGTCGGAACCCTCGGAGAACCCTCAGGAAAGTTTGACTACTACGTCATCTACTCCAGCAAATCTCCTCAGCCTAGCTCTGCACAAGGCCACATCAACGTCTGTGCCATGATCAGCTGGGACGAGCTCCGCACGGCCACCGACGGCCCGAAGGTCCAGATACCTCAACCCTTGTCTTGGGAGGATCTCAAAGCCATTGTTGATGCTTCAATAAAAGCTATGACGGTGAACGAATTGAAATGCGCAGTCTGGCCCTATGCTAATCAAGGCCCCCTCCTGACAGAAATAGGAGATACAAGCAAAGCAGCAAAGCCAGAGGTGAACGTTCTAACGCGTTCCGGTCAAATCCCGACGAATCCTCCACGGGTAGACAAAAGGCCAGTCATACCTGAGCCACAAACTGAAAAGGGGCCCTACGCTGAAGATCATGTCTTAGCTCAGCTCAAGCGTACTCAGGCTAACATCTCGCTCTGGTCCCTACTCACTTCATCTTACCCGCACAAACTCAAGTTGGAAGAAAGTCTGGCCCAGACCATGGTTCCCATCACCGTGACACCTGATGAAGCGGTTCAGATGATTGGCAACGTTAATTACAGCAACATCATCACCTTCACGGAGCTCGACCTCCCAAAATTTGGGGCTGACCACAATGAGCCTCTCTACATAACAGTTCAACTGAACGAGCGCCGTCTCCCTCGAATCTTGGTAGATGGGGGATCATCCATGAACGTCCTTCCATCCAAAATGATGGATTTGCTAGGAATCAAAGCAACTGATCTGAAACCCTCAACTCAGGCAATCAAGGCATACGACTCAACGTCTCGCCCAGTATTGGGAATAGCCACCTTGAACCTATGGTTCGGAAAGCAGATGGTCCCGACCGACTTCCAAGTCATCGACATCCCGATCACATTCACTGCCATCTTGGGACGCCCTTGGCTACACCAGATCAATGGGGTGGCATCCACTCTCCACCAATGTGTAAAGTTCGTCCAAGGAACAGATCTAACCATCATCTACGGTGATAGCATAGTCACCGAAAGGACCGACACAAACGGCGTCCCGGTCTTAGAGATCAAACACGACGATGATGGCATGATGCTAACAGGGTTCACCATCGAAAGCCCAAAGGCCCAGGTATGCCACATAGACCTGCCTTTGATTTGGGACAAGATCCCTCCCCCGATGAAAATGATGAAGCACATGAACTACATCCCGGGGCTTGGTTTGGGAAAACGCCATCAGGGTACCCAACAAATCATCAATATCAAAGAACAGAATACCCTACATGGCCTGGGATACATTCCTACTCCCGAACACATTGCGGAAGACAAACGAGCTGCACGGAAACGCTCCGTCGATAACAAAATAGGCTTGCACGCAACCTCCGATCTTCGCCCTTACAGCTTTGACATGACCAAGTACTTCATAAAAAAGGATGACAACTTGAAGGAAGACCCAGGAAAGGGAACAGAGTTGATCAACGCCAAACAAAGCTGGCCGATAACCATGGACAAGCTCCAGCGGAACCTGGCAAGATTCAGAGGCCTTAAGCCAAATCCAGTCAGAAGAGCATTTCTTGATGCACCAACTCCGCCGGGACCCACAACCACCACTATTCACAATGAATTTTGGTTCGGGAAAACCCCCTCTTTGGCAGAAGAACTCGAAAAACTCTCTGTCAACACCCCTGTCCCCAACAAGCGGGACGAGTCTGCATTCGAGCTAGTAATGCCCAAGACAAAAGCAAAAGACTCGCCAGACGATGCTTGGAACGAGCAACTGCTCCACCTGCTCTTCAATGAAGAAATCGAGATGCCAGATCTAATCGATTTTGTTTCTGATAACTCTATGATAGCCATGATCGGGAACGGTGACACAAAGCCTTTCAAACCCCGCCTCCTATCAAGCTCATTGCCACTCAATAACTGGGCCACCTTCTCCGGACCCATCGCCAGCAAAAGGAACATGATCGAACAACTTGGTCTGACCCCTCGAGTCCTAGAGTCCAGTGTCAAAACCCATCCTGAGTTCATTATCTTTGAGTTTGAGTCTCTTGAGTCATCTGATGGCCTCACGCCAGAAGATTACGAACTCATTGCCAATAATGTATTCCCGTATGCTCTTAATGAATGCTTCGATCTTTCCGAGTATCCTCTCATTGCATCTTTAACAACTGATAAATTAACTAACACACAAACAGTTAATAACGATTCACTTGATAAAGAAGCAGACGCATTAAACGAACAATACATTAAGCACATCTTTAAGCATGTTGTCAAACGAGAGAAAACCGGGCCCAGTGCAGGGAGGTTTTAACCAAAGGGAATTTGGGAACTGCGGAAGAGCCAAAAGAGACGCAAATCGGAAGTTTCTCCACCGGCACAGAGCAAGACGCATTGGCCGCATTGCCAAAGAGTTTGTGGACGTGTTCGCTTGGTCTTACTGAGACATGCCCGGATTAGATCCAAACATTGTAGAGCATCGGATCCCCTTGAATCCCGAGGCTAAGCCCATCAAGCAAAAGCTACGCCGAATCAAGCTAGAATGGTCTTTACAAGTCAAGGAAGAGATCGAGAAGATGCTCCGCGTTGGCTTCATCAGGGTGATCGAGTACCCCACATGGCTCTCCAATATAGTCACGGTCACCAAGGCCAACGGAAAAGTGCGCTGCTGCGTGGACTTCCGAGATCTCAACAAAGCAAGTCCCAAGGACGACTTTCCACTACCCAACATCGACATGTTGGTGGACACTACAGCTAATTTCGAAGTCAAGTCCTTCGTGGACGGGTTTGCCGGCTACAATCAAATCAAGATGGCCGAAGAAGATCAAGAAAAAACAGCCTTCACAACCCCCTGGGGAACCTACTGCTACACAGTGATGCCGTTCGGATTAAAGAACGCTGGGGCTACATATCAACGGGTAGCAACCGCCCTCTTCCATGACATGATCCACAAAGAGATCGAAGTGTACGTCGATGACATGATCATCCACTCAAAGGGATCAGACGGACAACACCTCACAGACCTGATAAAGTTCTTCAATCGCGTCCGAAAATAGTCGATGAGGTTAAACCCTGGCAAATGCACATTTGGGGTCAGCCGAGGCAAAGTCTTGGGATACATGGTCACCGAGCGAGGCATCGAGGTTGATCCTCAAAAGATCAAGGCCATCATCAAAATGAGACCACCGCAAACTCAAACAGAGGTGAAAAGCTTCATGGGCCGCCTACAGTATATCAGCCGCTTCGTCAATCAATTGACCTCCATATGCGAGCCAATCTTCAAACTAATGAAGAAGAACGCCGACGTTGAATGGAACTCAGAATGCCAAGATGCCTTTGAAGAAATAAAGGCGTACCTTGTGAGTCCCCCAATTCTCTGTCCTCCTCACGAGGAGAAGCCATTTCTTGTACCTAGCGTGGCCGACCTTTGCCAGGTTGGAGCCATGCTCTGTCAAGAAAAGAAAGAGTCACGAGTCGAAACGCCATCTACTTCGTCGATCGAAAGTTTCAAGGCGGCGAACTCAACTACTCGGCTCTCGAAAAAACTGCGCGGCTCTAGTATGGGTCGTCGGAAAATTACGGCACTACATGCGATCGCACACGGTTCACTTGGTTTCCAAAATGGACCCCGATCAAATACCTCTTCGACAAACCATCTCTGTCAATGAGGCTCGCGAAATGGTCTTTCTTCCTAGCGGAATTTGACATCAAGTACGTAAACTAAAAGTCAATCAAGGGACGGGCAATGGCCGAACAAGCGGTGACTTCCCAACCGAAGCGAGGCTCGAGGCCCCGAACCACAATTCCCGGACGAGGGAATCTTCGCATGAAGGCGAAAATCGATGGCAAGCTTGTTCTTCGATGGAGCGGCCAACAAAAAGGAAACGGCATCGGTATGCTCTTGGTCGATCCCAGGACGAGCACACCCGATCGCCATAAAGCCCAATTTCGAGGTAACCAACAATGCGCCGAGTACGAAGCTGTGACGCCGGACTACTGAGCCACACTCGAAAGGAATGTCGAAACTCGAGGTCTATGGGGACTCGGCCACGATCATCAACCAAGTTTCCAACAAATGGAAAACCATAGACCCAGGCTTGCAAAAGTACCACGCCTGCATGGAGGACCTCATCACACAATTCGAAGAGGTCACCTTCCACTACTTGCCGAGAGACCGAAATCGGTTTGCAGACGCCTTAGCCACCTTGGCTTCACTCGTGGAAATCCCTGAGGGAAAAGCAATCAAGCCCTTCAAAGTCGGACGAAAGGAAATTCACACTCTTGTTGCGAGATCGAACCAGAGCCCAAGCCCATCAACGAGCCATGGTACAACCAGATCTTCCAATACCTCAAGAACGGGGAAACCGCCTTCATGAACGAGAAAGGCCAACACAGGGAAGGGGTCAAAGCCAAGAGCATCATGGCCCTAAAACGCCTCGCCTCCCACTTCGTCATCCTTGGGGACATGCTGTACAAAAAATGCTACCAAGGACCACTCCTATGCTGCATCAGCCAGGAAGAAGCAAACAAGCTCATGAGCGAAGTCCACAATGGGGCTTGCGGTCCCCACATGAACGCCAGAGCCCTGATGCAAATCATTCTCAGGATGGGCTACTACTGGATTTCCATGGAGGCAGACTGCATCCACTGTGTCCGAAGTTGCGACAAGTGTCAACGGTTCTCCAACCTCAATCATCTACCCCCTCACGACCTCTACTGCATGACTACGCCCTGGCCCTTTGCCACTTGGGGAATTGACATCATCGGGAAAATCGCTCCACCGAGCAGCAACGGTCACGAGTTCATCTTAGTAACCATCGACTAATTCACCAAATGGGTCGAAGCAAAGTCTTACAAGGTGCTCACCTCCAAGAAAGTCGCACATTTCCTCAGGGAAAACATCATCTGCCGATACGGCATCCCGAACGAGGTCATATCAGACAACGTCTCACACTTCGAAGGGGAATGCGGCCAGGCTGGCGGCCGAATTCAAGATCACACGCCACAAGTCTTCTCCCTACCGGCCACAAACAAATGGCGCCGTAGAAGCAGCAAACAAGACTCTCGAACGGATCATTCGAAAAATGACCACCCGATGACGAGATTGGCCCGAAAAGCTGCACCTTGCAATTTGAGGCTACCGAACATCAGTCAGAACGGCCACGGGAGAAACTCCATTCGCCCTGACATACGGGATGGAAGCAATCCTCCCCATTGAATTGGAAATTCCCTCACTCCGAGTGCTACTGGAAAATGACATCAACGAAGTCGAATGGCTCCGAAGCCGACACGACGAATTGGCTCTGCTAGAAGAGCGACGACTAAAGGCCATGGAACACGTCCGAGCCTACCAAAGCAGGATGGCGAGAGCTTTCGACAAGAAAGTCAAATCCCGAGACATCATGGAAGGCGACCTGGTACTCAAAGAAAAGCCTCCCACTCGAACCAACCCACTGGGGAAATGGGAACCAACATGGATCGTCCCTTTCGTGGTTCAAAAGATCTTCTCCGGAGGTGCCATGAAGCTGACAGACCTAGACGGCAATCCCTTCATGAATCCAGTCAACGAAAGCAAACTCCGCAGATACTTCGCCTAAAGAAGAACAATTGTGCATCTCTTGGCACTCCATGTAGTGTCGAACTATGCAGACCTGAGCCCTCTAGTCCAGGGGAACGTAGGCAACCTTAATTGGTCCGGTCTAAAAACACACAAAAAAGTCAAAGGTTTGAATGTCGATCAAGACCTCCATCAAGCTACGCACTTTTCAAGAGCACGCCCCCAACGTCACCTTGACCAAGTCAAATGACGGTGGCAACATCAAAGGACATCCAGAGGTCACTCAACGTCAAACGACTGACCCATGTTTACTTCCAAGCCAGGGGCTTGTCTTCGCCCTCACGCGCTTCAAAAAAAAAAAAAAGAAGCTCAAGCAGAAGCTGCGAAAATGAGGTCAAGAGCCCGACGCCAACAAGAGGCAAGGAAGCTACGGAAAAGACCGTCAAAACGACTTGTCAAGGGATCATTCAACCTCTCAACCAAACACAAAGCCCAAGCAAAAGGGATTGCCGTCAAGGCCCAAGCTGCTTCAGTCCGCAAATGCAACAGAAAAGTCCAATGATGGATGCCGTCAAGGTGCACAAAAGAAACAAAAAGCGAACAAGAGATCTTGCGTCTCGACAAAGCTTTAAAAGTAAATCACAAATCACTAACGGTTACAACATTTCTTGATGAGTTCAAGCACGGTCTACTCTCAAGTTCACAACATGCTAAAAGACAGCTTAATACATTTAACAAATAACGTGTTTGCAATGCAATGAATGGATACCTAGGAGGTCATTCCGCGCCATCTGCGCTTGTCCCCTCGCCATTCTTTCCTTTCTTCCCTCGTCCCCAGCGAGTCTTCTTTCGCTCCACGTGAGCCAGCTCTGCGTCTTTCAGTCCGAGATTAGGGGTCCTCCCCGTAGAGTCAAACAATCCAGCAGCTCTCAGCGCTTCATTCGCCCGTGCTTCGGCTCGGATCTCCTCCCTGCGAGTCTGCAAAAGAGGACCTCTCCCGTCGGTCGGTCAACTACGGTCTCTTAGTCAAACAAAGTGTCTCCCGTAACATCCGAGGTCGGACCAGGCTTCGGCACTCCTAAGGCAATAGCTACTACGGCAATCGGGCCCAGAATCGCTCCTTTGCTCCCCAAAGCTACTTGGGATCGCCCAACCACTGTTGCTTTCATACCAAGCCCAGTCTTGTGGGTCGTCAATCTGACACTCTCCCAGACGTCTAAGGAGCACCACTGAGGGAAGCGGAGTACTTCCATACCCTCGGAAAATACATAAGAGCACACTGGAGCGGCCATACAAAGAGGAACTACCTCCGCGGTAGGAAGGTCATCCCGGCCAACAAAGGCTCTGCTTCATCCCAAGTGCCGGAAACAAGCGACGGAATATAGAAGGAGGACCAAGACAAACCTGGAACTCGACAACATAGGACCCTTCTGCAGGCCCTCCTAGTCTCGATCCCCCGGTGCGGAACCCACCAACGGATCGATGCGTACCAAGCTGTGCCATCCATCTCTCCCGGGCGGAGTGATCCATATCGATGCAAGAGGTCGCCGAGCAAGCGACCACGGGCTAAACGACGTCGGAGCCTCGGGCATGGCTGAAGTCTCTCTCGCAGCCACAAGGTGAGCAAGCGGGGCTTCCCCTCTCATGAACCGATCCCCGGTCGCCGGACGGTTGATACCATGAAGAGTCTCCCCCGCACCAACGGGACAATATCCTCTCCGGCTCTGCGGTGCCCAACCACATCTAGCAGCGCCGCCATCGCAAACCCCAGGGAGGCGACCATGAAAAGCGTCGCTATCACGCACAAGGCAAATGCATCCCCAGAGACATCACTCTCATCATCAATCATGAACCGCTCGGGCAGCGCGAAATGTCAATATGACCCGAATCAAGGATCATGCCTGCACTTCTCCCAACGAAGTACGAAGAAAGCACTGCAAGCTTCACGCTCGCGGCGGCACCACCAATCAAAGGAAGCGAGATGGCCTCCACCTCCGGTCCTCCAATCAAAGCCCGAAAATCCTCAAAGGTGGGCACTACCTCGTTGTAGGAGAAGCAATACACATGCCTCCTAACATCCCAGAACTTCGCGGCAGCCCGCAACAAATCCCAATCAGGAACCAACTCCTTAAGAGACGAAACCGAGCAAAGTAGAAACCTTACCTCGAAAGCCCGCCTCTGATGCCTCATACAGTGTCGCATCCACATTTTCAGCCGCTCAAGGAAGAGTGCTTGCCGCTCCTGCGAAAGCCTTGGCAAATTTCTTGGAACGTACGAAGAATTCATGGCAAAAATGGAGGTTCCTAGAGAAAATGGGGAAGAAAGCTCGAAAATGGCTGCAATTGGGGAGTGGAGAAAGTCCAGACATCCGGAGAACATTTATTTCCTCCCCAAAAGCAACGTTGATCCGTACGGACCTCTTTGCATGATAGGTCTGTCCGTACGGACCTCTTTGCATCTTGGCCCCACTTTCCTAGCAAACTGGCCAACAACCACTGTCCCCAGCAGGACCTTGCTCCAAACTGCCCAAACACTGGCCAAAGCCATTTTCGGCAAGCATACACTACCCACAAACGCACTCTCAGCTCACGTGGCATGCACAAATAATAAAGTAGCAACAATTCCTAGGACAATTCCCGGGAATCACAGAGACGACATTACATCTTAAAATGAAATACTTTTGCCATGCAAATACAAGTATTTTATTACAGGTACCCATAAATGTCTGTTGCTAAAACAAAAAAAAAGGAGATATGGAAAGAGGGAAAGTAAATGAATCCTAATCCGACTCCTCAGCATCATCATCATCACTGACATCCTCAAGCGAGAAGTCGGGCATCCCGGTAAACTCGCCAGTCACACCCTCATCATCAGTCTTGAATCCCCTCATGGGCTGGTACTCAAGATACTCGAAGGATCGAATCCGACAAAAGGATCGAAGAAGGCATGCTCTGACGAACCCTCACCCTGTGCATCCGGCGGAGGAAAGAACTGATGAAGGGTCTGCGGCCTCTGAGCTCCCGAGGACGTCCCGGCGTCCATGCTATGCCGCCCCCGCGAAGGTCCCTCCTGCTGTGGCTCCGGCTCGGCTCGTGGTGGGGGAACATCCACAGAATACCTCGAAGGCATCGGCTCGTACGCCGGCACACGTCGCGAAGACCGGCAAGACATCTTCGACGCCATCTTCTTCGCGAAGGACCTCATCGCCACATAACGGCGGGTCAGCATGTCATAGACTCTCCCCGGGACCTGCACAAGCAAGCAGCCAAAGAAACGCTCAGCAACACAATCATACTCAACAAAAAGAGAAAAATACAGAAAAGATGCCAAGATGGAAAAGAGTAAGCACACTCACCAGCATGTCAGGATCCACTCGGTAGGCAGCAGGAGCCTGCTCAGGGACGGATACAGACACCTTCCTCCTCGAGGAATCCCCACAGACATAGGTAAAATCCGGCCCAGGCACCGGAACCTCTGGGGGACCCAGCGGACCAGCCTCCCTCTCCCTCGCCAACACCTATGGCGTCCTCAACTTCCTCCTCACGAAGGCCCCATACTCCTCTCGATACAAAACAAACTCATGGGCACTCACGCCGCCCAAATAACTCTCAAACTCCAGTACGTCCATATCACGGGAATCTATCATCCCAAAAGGCGGATCCCTCGGAGCGAGGAGCATACAGGGCCATCTTTGCCAAAGACTCTCTCGCCCAAGTACATAACATCGCAGGTCAGGCCCCGCAGCATCTTCCGCTGTGCTGTCACCACTGGAGCCCCCTAGAACTCATCAGCCTCATACCGAGCCCAGGGATACAGAACGAACTCCTCCGGGCTATCTCTCCCCAAATGTGCCTGCGCCTCCCCGTAGGTAATGGTGAGCTTCCCCCTGCTGGTCCTCCTCCTCCTCGCCGGGCGTGCCCAGCCTAACATAGCAGGATAGGCCGCTATGGCCCCAGGATCTCTATCCCACGGGAAACACTGGAAGATCTCGTAAAACCACACCTGCGACAAAAGCAGAAAAGGCTCAATGCAAAAGAAAACGGAGAAAATGACAGGTTGCTAATCAAAAACAGCAATAAACTCATACCTCCAAAGCAAAATCAAAACAAGCCAAGGAACTGGCCATACCTCTGCTGAACCGGTCCAAGGAGAAATAAAGCTCGGCCAGGCCCGCCTCGCCCCAAGCTATATCACAGACCCTCTCCAAATCAATCAAGCTCTCCAGCAGAGCGAAAGGAGCCGTCGTCGCGTGGTTCGAGAACAGAGTCTCAGAAAGGGCAAACCACAGAAAGGAGCGCGCCGGTGCTCCGTCGTCACTGGCCGTACCGACGGTAGGCCCCAATGCGGCCGTAATCCTCGTCTCCACATCGCACGGCATGCTGAGGCCCCTACGAGGAAGAGGCGCAAAGCCTAGCGGCTCGGTCGGCACGTCCTCGGCTATCCTATCCCTCCGCATTGGCCCTCCTTTGAAGGAAAGCCCGGTGATAGCGGCAAAATCGGTGGGCGTCACGCGTCGCCTCGCCCGGCTCAGGTGGAAGTTGTGGGTAGTATCCCACCAATACTCAGATAAGCCCAGGAAGATACTCTTGTTCTTCCTCGTGTCAGAGATCCCGACCAAGTTCTCCATGAACACGCCCAGGCCAGAAGCATAGACCAGCCTCCTAGGGCTCGGCCCGCCATCCACAGAGATATTCGGCATCTGCTGCCACAACTCAACTACAGCCTCGAGCGATCCCCGAGTCTTCATCTTTTTGGCTTTCCCAGCCAAAAGCCCCTCATCCTGCAGGTAAACACAGCAAAGGTACGTCAGTCACAGTACTTAATACCAAAGCATAAAAAAAAAAGTCCGTCACCAAACACGGCACACATTGCACATACTTTTCACATGTAACCCGTCACGAAACACGGCACACATTACACATACTTTTCACATGCAACCCGTCACAAAACACGGCATGCATTACACATAATTTTCCCCATGCAGTCCGTCACAAAGCACGGCACACACTGTACAAATTTTCTCAACAAAGGGATCAAGCACTACACGACACATTTTCAAAAAACCCGTCACAAAACACGGCGCACATTGCACATATTACTCCCCACAAAGTCCGTCACCAAAAACACGGCACACACTGCATGACACATTTTCAAAAGAAAAGTCCGTCCCTACACGGCACATACTTTCAGACAAAACCCGTCACAAAACACGGCACATGTCACATTTTTCACAAAATTTGCCCCTACACGGCAATTTTTCTCACAATGTACATACATAAATAGCATAAGGTACAAAACACCAAAGCATGCATTTCAATAGAGAGGCACTTTATTTTCACGAATAAGAGCTAATCTACACATTTTTGCACAAAATTCACATACCCACAATTTTTACATGCTCAATTTCAACAATTCATCAAGAATTTCACAAAAAAGCATGGCAAATAACAAAAGCCCCAAAATGCGAAAAACTAAAACCTAGTTCTAGCATTCAAAAATTCAAGCAAGGAATCAAGACGAAATTGATTTCTTACCTCCCCGACGTTCCTGACTCGCCGGTTATGCACCTCCGGATTCGGGTACAACATATCCGGATTCTTCAAAGAAGGCACAAAGGAGATCCAATTTCTTTGAAGCTCCATCCTTTGCTCGATCACATCTCGACCCCGTTGGCGACGTCCCCTCCTTGATCCTTCCGCCATCGCAAGAAATTCAAGCTAAGAAATGGAAGATTTTGGTGTAAAAATGGAGTTCTCTTCCTCTCTCTCTCTCTCTCGGCTGGTTCACGCACGGGAAGAAGAAGAAATGGGAAAAGCCTCGGCATTTAAACCCAGTCAAAATCTGGGAACTGTAAAATCCAACATTGGTCCGTACGGACCTCTTTACATCCCAGGATGGTTCGTACGGACCTCTTTGCAACGAAGGGCCAAATTATTTTTCTGCCCTTATAATCTTTGCCCCTGGCTGTCCAAAGGCCTATTTCAGCAGATTCAATGCAGTATGGTCCTTAACCCAGCAATTCAAGAACCGGCCGTCAGTGTAAGCCCGGACTTCGCCCACTCAACGGCAATTCAAGAACCGGCCGTCATCGTAAGCCCGGACTTCGCCCACTCAACGGCAATTCAAGAACCGGCCGTCATCGTAAGCCCGGATTTCGCCCACTAAATGGCAATTCAAGAACCGGCCGTCAGTGTAAGCCCAAACTTCGCCCACTCAACGGCAATTCAAGAACCGGTCGTCATCGTAAGCCCGGATTTCGCCCACTAAACAGCAACGCAAGCACCGGCCGTCAGTGTAAGCCCGGACTTCGCCCACTCAACGGCAATTCAAGAACCGGCCGTCAGTGTAAGCCCGGACTTTGCCCACTCAACGGCAATTCAAGAACCGGCCGTCAGTGTAAGCCCGGACTTCGCCCACTCAACGGCAATTCAAGAACCAGCCTTCAGTGTAAGCCCGGACTTCGTCCACTCAACGGAAATTCAAGAACCGGCCGTCATCGTAAGTCCGAATTTCACCCACTAAACGGCAACTCAAGCACCGGCCATCAAAGTAAGCCCGAGCTCCTTCCCCAGCACGTCAAAAAGGGAATTCTTGCAAACCCATACGAAACCACATATCCCCAGTATCGGCCGTCATCGTAAGCCCGGACTTCGCCCACTCAACGGCAATTCAAGAACCGGTCGTCAGTGTAAGCCCGGACTTCGCCCACTAAACGGCAACTCAAGCACCAGACTTTTTCTCATTCTTTACACAAACTATTTTTTTTTAAATCATCATATAAAAATTCTAGCTTCCATGTTTTAGAAATAAAATATTAAATATGGGAGTTAGTTATTTCTTTTTGAAATAAAAATCAAGAAAAAATGTTGTAAGAAAGAAACTTGCAAATAAAATTAAAAATTAAAAGTGTGGGTGAGATAATAAATAGAGTTTCAGGCTAGTCTCGTGCCGGCCGCCATGTAAGTGGACTACGCTACACTACACTCTGTATTAAATCACGAGAAAAAGCGAATAGTCAAAGCCAAAAATGGAAAATCCATTCAAGTTAACATCCCTTTTTCATTTTTCATCAGATCATTCCCATCAGTGATCCTGACCCAACCCAATCTCTATTAAAATATTAATTTTTCTCACTTTCATATACACAACCCCAATCTTATATAATTTATACTCCCATCAGTGACCCAACCCCAACCCAACCTTTTAATAAAATATTTATTTCTCTTTACTCCAACTTATCTAAAATACTTATCATTTTATTTTTTTTAAAATAATATATTAGTAATAATATTTCTAAAATTACCCGTACAAGTATTAAAAATAATTATCCATACAATTATAAATTCATAATTTATAATTTACTTGATATATTTTTTATTTTTTTTATTTTATATGATTATCATTTTATTTTTTTATATAATGTATTAGTAATAATATTTCTAAAATTAGGTTGTATTTATAGATAAAAAAAATTATAAATTTTGATATATTTTTTATTTTTTTGTTTTATATAATTATATAAAATATATTAATTTTAAAAATATATTTATATAAAAACATGTCACCCAATTATTGGATGACATGTGGCAAACTTTTGAAAACAACCTAACCCAACCGAGGGGTCGGCGTTTGCCCGGCAAACCAAGTTGATGACTTTCCATTTTTTTTTTCAAAAGTCATTTGTCTTTTCTGGTGACCCTCAAGGGAGGGTCACCGTTGTCAATGGTCTCAGCAATTTCTGGGACCGGATTAATTATGCGTGCCTTATTTGTCTTTGTTGTTACTTTAAAAAATAAATAAAGAATTACTACCTCTGTCCCGCTATAAATTGCACACTTTCTTTATTGGACGTTCCATTATAAATTGCACATTTTCTAAAATGTCAAAGAATCTTTACTATTCCCTCCTACATTATGTTAATACTCACAACACCATTATAATTTACTATTCCCTCCACTCATTCTCTCTCCTATTTTACTTTTACACTCACAACATTTATATCATTATTTTTTTTCTTAATCCTCGCACAAACAATAACTGTGCGATTTCAAGCGGGACGGAGGGAGTACATCATATTACATGCACACGTACAATAACAAGCTTCAATATACTTTATGGGTGTAATGGGTGTTGGAATATTTGATTCATGTGGTATGAAGTTCATAGCTCTATGACATTGTTGAGTTGTTGGTTTTGGACTGAATTTGGTCAAGGAAATCACGTTGGAGCACTGCGAGGGAGGGCGGCCGCGCTCACGCCTAGGGCGGCCGCGCTGGCTGGCCGAAAACTCTCCAAATGTTGCTGTGACTTAGCGCGGTCGCGCCACCATCAAGGGCGGCCGCGCTCACGTCGTATCTGTGATTTTATGGGCCGAATTAAGTGCGTTTTTAGGTCTTTTTTAAGCCCAAAAAACCCTAATTACCATATGTATATATAATGTTCTTCCTCCAGCTGCATGAAGCACGAAATTAACAAGAGAAAAGTCAACTCTCTTGCTTTATTTCATTGCTAAATTACTCCTAGTTCATAGAGATTCGTTCGTGAGATTCAAGGCGACTGAGATAGGATCGCCGGTGATTACCTACCTGTGTGCTGCTTTGTAGTACGTAATCCGTGATCGTTTTATCCTCAGAGAAATTTGCCTGTACCTGAGTTGCACCAATTGGGGGCAATATTTTCTCTTAGGACAGTCTTCCTAAGGCGACTCGATCAAATCACGATAAGTTTTCTAATCGTTTGTTTACTTGTTTATGTTGTGTTTTTCCTGATCCTGTTCCATTGCTTTCGGTTTTGCTATTGGCTTATTGGTACGTTCTTGACTTGATCAATAAATCCCCTACTGTTGATTAAATTGTATGTTTAATCTGTGGTGTTATAATTTAATTTCCAACAGTCTAAGAGAAAATATTTTTATTTGATCATGTCTGGTGGTTCCTCTAGCTCTCCCTTTAAGTCCACTAGTTGACACCTCCGATCTTAGGAGAAGTTCGGTGGCAAGAACTTCAAGCGTTGGTGCGAGCATGAAGATGCAGGTCGATTAAGGGCATGCAGTATCTTTGTCATCCAAATGTCCCGCTACGAATGGCGATGATCCAGTTAGTGTGGCTGCTTTGTTAAGTGTGGAAGGAGCAGGATGATGTTGTTCGAGGATGCATTACATCGGCTTTGTCGAATGCACTCTTTGATGTTTATTGCTCTGCTCCTCTAGCTGCAGGCGTCGCGGGGAATCGCTTTCCACGAAGTACGGCACCGATGACTCGGTGTGGAAAAGTACCAAGTGGGAAAGTTCTGAATTATCACATGAATGAGGGAAAGTCGGTTCACCGATCAAGTGCACGAACTCCAAATCATTTTGCAATCACTCAAGGATGCGACATGGGACTTCCGATAAGTTCGCTGTCATGGCTATTATTGAGAAGTTTCCTCGATCTTGGGGGGAATTCGGTATGACCCTCAAGCATCGTACTGGAAGCTTGACACTCAATGAGTTGATGAATGCAATTGCGATTCAGGAGGTGCATAATGGTAACCAACCTAGCGTACATGTGGAGGCTGCTGCTAATATGGTAACTGGTAAAAGCAAGTTTAAAGGAAAAGGTGTGAAAACTCACTCTAAGGATAAAGAAAACCATGATAAACTTAAAGTTAAGAAAAATAACTTTAGAAAGCCAAAAGCAAAACAGTAGCTGGAATTGTGGAGAAGGTGGACACTTTTCTAGGAATCCGTCCAAGAAAGGAAAAGGACCACAAGGCTCTGCCGATGACCATCCTGCTTTGTCAACATGGTGTTGGGTCCGAAGGATTATGATGATCCCGACTCGACGCACCCGGAGTTGACGCTCGACTCGCAATGTTACAAAGTATGTAACTTCTTATCACGAAATCTTTGCTTGTCCATGAACCCAACGAGTGGCTAGTTGACACCGGGGCAAATGTGCACGTTTGTCTTTGATAAATTGCTATTTGTGTCTTACCGGCTGAGCGTGGTAGATCGATGACGATGGGGAACTCTAGTTCGCAAAGGTGCTTGGGATTTGGACGCGTGGACTGAAGTTTCCTAATGGGCGCATTCTTACCTTGCATCGAGTGTATCACGTTCACGATATTCGTCGCAACATTATTAGTGGTTCTAGTCTAGTTAGGGAAGGATTTGAGATTTCATTTAAATGTAATAAGGTCATAATTTTGGATTACGGTAGTTTTGTGGGGAAAGAGTTATTCCTCGGATGGTTTATTTAAAATTAGAGTTGAAGCGACGTTTGTTTGCACAATAATTTTAGTTCTATTGATTATCCTGTTTCTTATTCCATTGAATCTTCAAATGTTTGGCATGGTCGTTTAGGACATATTAACTATGATTACGTGAAAAGAATGATGAATTTAGATATTATTCCTAAACATGCTATTGATAAGAATTCTAAGTGTCATGTATGTGTTGAAGCTAAATCTACAAAAGGTCCGTTTAAGTCGGTTGTGAGAAATTACGAAATCCTAGATTTAGTTCATACCGATATTTGTGAATTTAATGGCGTGTTGACCAAAGACAAAAAGAAATACTTTCTCACCTTTATTGATGATGCTAGTAAATACCGTTATGTCTATTTGCTTAGTTCTAAGGATGAAGCATTAGATAAATTCATTATATTTAAGAACGGCGAAACACAAACATGTGCAAGAAACTTAAACGGTTAAGGTCTGATAGAGGAGGTGAATATGAGTCTAATCCCCTTCATGTACTATTGCCAAGAAAACGGAAATAGTACATGAAGAGACTCCTCCCTACACCCCTCAATCAAATGGTGTTCTTTGAACGTAAGAATAGAACCCTTGCCGATATGATTAACAGTTTACTCATAAGTTCTGACTCGCCCAAATATATGTGGGGAGAGGCTTTGAATACGGCTTGCCATATTCTGAATAGAGTCCCTCCTAAACATAGAAAGGAAAGTCCGTTTGAACTTTGGAGAGGTCGGCAGGCTAGCTTGAAACACTTAAAAGTGTGGGGTGCCTTGCAAAGGTACTTGTACCCGCACATAAAAGAAAAAGCTTGGACCTAAAACTGTTGATGCTATCTTTATAAGTTATTCTGAAACAAGTTATGCATTGAGATTTCTTATTATAAAATCTGAAATTTCTGGCATAGATGTGAACTCTATAGTTGAGTTACGTGATGCAACATTTTTTGAGGATGTGTTTCCTATGAAGGACGGACTTCCTAAGGAATCTAACCCCACCCATAATTCCATTCTGCCAAGTAGAGGAGCCGACAAATGTGGGGGTTGATTCTGGCCGGTCTGCAACTCATTCTGACGATGAGATTGAACCAAGAAGGAGCAAAAGGGCAAGGACCACCAAGGATTTTGGAAGTGATTTCATCACTTACAATGTCGAGGGTGATCCTCTAACCTTCAAAGCTGCTATGGCTACTTCTGACGCCAAGCAGTGGAAGGATGCTGTTAAGAGTGAGATGGATTCTATTGTCTCTAATGGGACATGGGAATTGGTCGATCTCCCTCCTGGTTGTAGCACGATAGGATGTAAGTGGGTCTTCAAAAGGAAACTGAAACTGGATGGAACCGTTGACAAGTTTAAGGCTAGGTTAGTGGCTAAGGGATTCAAGCAAATGGAGGGAATAGACTATTTCGATACCTATTCGTCAGTTGCTAGAATGACTACAATCCGAATGTTATCGCATTGGCCTCCGTATATTATCTTCCTATCCATCAGATGGATGTTAAGACCGCTTTCTTGCATGGCGATCTAGAGGAAGAAATTTATATGGATCAACCGGAAGGTTTTGAGGCCTCTGGCAATGAGAAAAAGGTTTGTAAACTTGTTAAGTCCTTGTATGGACTCAAACAAGCCCCTAAGCAGTGGCATGAGAAATTTGATAAAATTGTCTCATCGTTTGGCTTTGTTACTAATGAGTTTGATAAGTGTGTTTATAGCAAGAGTATTAGTGATAGTAGTATTGTCTTATGTCTGTATGTCGATGATATTCTGTTGTTTGGAACAGATATGAGGATAATTAATACTACTAAGGAATTCTTGAAAAGTAAGTTTGAGATGAAGGATATGGGAGTAGCTAGTGTGATTCTTGGCCTTAAGTTGACTCGTTCAACTAGTGGCATAACCATATCGCAATCTCATTATACCGAAAGTGTAATTGAGAAATTTGGTTATAAGAATTGCAAAGTAGCTAAGACTCCATATGATCCTTCAGCTGCACTTACTAAGAATGAAAGTGGAGTACCGATGGCTCAGTTGAGATATTCTCAAATTATTGGAAGTTTGATGTATCTTGCCAATTGTGCTAGACCGGATATATCCTACTCGGTTACTAGGTTGGCTAGATATACTCAATGTCCAAGCAAAGCACATTGGGAAGCTCTTGATAGAGTTCTCAAGTACTTGAAGGGAACAATTTCCCTTGGGTTGCATTATGGGAGATATCCTTCTGTTCTTGAAGGATATAGTGATGCAAGCTGGATTGCCTATAACTTCGGAAGTTATGGCTGTACGGGGTATGTTTTCACCTTAAGCGGAGCTGCAGTCGCTTGGAGGTCGACCAAACAAACTTTGTTGTCTAGGTCTACATTTGAGGCCGAATTAGTTGCCCTTGACACTACCGGATTGGAAGCTGAATGGCTTCGAGGACTTATGTCTGAGTTGCCCATGGTCAGTAAGCCCATGCCTGTTATCTCTATACATTGTGATAACACTGCCACAATTGAGAAACTGAAAAGTGTCAAGTACAACTGTAAAACCAGGAGACACATCCAAATTAGATTAAAATCTATAAGGGATCTTGTGTCTCGGAAGGTGATAGCTGTTGATTATGTTGGTACCAAGGATAACACAGCTGATCCTTTAACCAAAGGGCTAGAATTTGCTCTAGTTCAAAAATCTAGGTTGGGGATGGGTCTGAACCCCGTCGATTCAAACGTTAATGGGCAACCCAATCTACCTGAGTGGAGATCCCACAAAGGAGATTCAATGTAGTAATAACAAGCCGTGGGGTGAGTCGGAGCACCTAATAATAGATTGACATGTTACATGTCCGAGTCTATCCCCGAATAGCCTAGAGGTGCTCGTCGCTAATAAAGTAAAAGTTTGGAACTTTGAATGGGATCAAGTCTTTTAGACAAGATGCTAGCAGTACATCTTCTGAGATGCCCAGCTAAGTGAGTGTTGTTGTTGGCCGCAACTAGAGGAATTTGAGTTATTCCTTGAAAGCACTCATGATAGAGGATCGGGACGTATGGCTTATAAGCGTCAAGTGTTCGATAGAGGGCCTATCATAGCTTTTGTCGTGTTTGTTACCAGCAAAGGCCTCTACATCCAAAGGCATCAGATTCAAGACACCCGTTCATCTGGTCCTGTGGAGGTTTGCGTTGGATAACATAGGTAGTGGTTCAAGCCGGAAGGTACCATTATTGAAAGCATGGCAATGGACAATCTGTACACGTCATATTTCTATGAACTTGTGGGGGATTGTTGGAATATTTGATTCATATGGTATGAAGTCCATAGCTCTATGACATTGTTGGGTTGTTGGTTTTGGACTGAATTTGGCCAAGGAAATCACGTTGGAGCACTGCGAGGGAGGGCGGCCGCGCTCATGCCTAGGGCGGCCGCGCTGGTTGGCCGAAAACTCTCCAAATGTTGCTGTGACTTAGCGCGGTCGCGCCACCATCAAGGGCGGCCGCGCTCACGTCGTATCTGTGATTTTCTGGGCAGAATTAAGTGCGTTTTTAGGTCTTTTTTAAGCCCAAAAAACCCTAATTACCATATGTATATATAATGTTCTTCCTCCAGCCGCATGAAGCACGAAATTAACAAGAGAAAAATCAACTCTCTTGCTTTATTTCATTGCTAAATTACTCCTAGTTCATAGAGATTCGTTCGTGAGATTCAAGGCGACTGAGATAGGACCGCCGGTGATTACCTACCTGTGTGCTGCTTTGTGGTACGTAATCCGTGATCGTTTTATCCTCGGAGAAATTTGCCTGTACCTGAGTTGCACCAATTGGGGGCAATATTTTCTCTTAGGACAGTCTTCCTAAGGCGACTCGATCAAATCACGATAAGTTTTCTAATCGTTTGTTTACTTGTTTCTGTTGTGTTTTTCCTGATCCTGTTCCATTGCTTTCGGTTTTGCTATTGGCTTATTGGTACGTTCTTGACTTGATCAATAAATCCCCTACTGTTGATTAAATTGACTGTTTAATCTGTGATGCTATAATTTAATTTCCAACAATGGGTGTAATTGGTTCGTTACAAATCATGTTTTGTAACCGAATCAAAATAAAACATGCGATTTAATTCGATTTTTAATTAATAATGGTTTAATTATAAAGATTGTCAAACTGTGTGTTTCGTTTTATTCTGCGGTCTGAACTCACAAATCACAGTTCGAAATCGCGAGACCGAATCACCAAACCGATCGATAAACCAAATTATCAAACCGTTCAATATTAACCTTAGATATTTATATCTTTAATATCCACTTAAAATTTAGATTTGAAAACCTCTAATTTTATTTTATTTATGGGTTTTAGCTTATAACCCTTTTTATTTTGGTTAATCTTCCTGTAATAATTCCTGCAATAATGTTAATTCACTTTTTTGCACATAACATTACAAATACTCAAATGGCTTGTTGATATTATAAACATTAAATCACAATTTCATTTAAATTTTGAATTTGTTCTGTATGCTATTTCTGAAAAATTCAAACAAACATTACAATACATTGTGTAGTTTAAAACATAGCCAAGATGAGAATGGCCGCCTATCAACAAAGGATAGCCAGATCGTACAACAGAAATGTGACGATAAGGCGTTTCTAAGCTGGAGACATGGTGTTGAGTAGGGCTGTTATACGAACCGAGCAGCTCGAGCTCGACTCAGGCTCGACTCGAATGAGCTCGA
>JAFEMH010004203.1:0-40000 GCA_022495995.1 Adenophora triphylla var. japonica | reverse complement strand
TGATGGCAGAGGATTGCCCGATACGAGAAGAGGGAAGCGACACATGGAGGGACAAGGAGTTCCACCTCCTCCTAAGCGTCCAACTGCTCATTTGAATGTTGGAAATAGGGCAGGTCCCTCATCCAACCCATTGAGTAGAAAGGAAATGATGTTGGAGCGAGCCCAGATTCTAGCCGAGTTATTGGCCATGGAGGAGGCTGAGCAGGCGGATAGAAGGTCAGAGAGGGTGGCTCCCTCTCAAATTTCAATCAGGGAACAGGCCAGGAGTGCTAGGCTTAATGAAACCGTGGGACAGAACGGCGATATCAGGATAGTGCAGCGGGTTCCATCCCTCATTCATGTGCCAAGCAACGACCTAAGGGCTAGCCTCACCAGGAATAGGGAGCAGGAGGCTCAGTCAGATTTGAGGACGCACTTAGAAGCCAACCGAAGCCGACGTGGTTCGCCTGCCAGGACACAAAGATCACAGTCTCATAGGGACAGGAATAGGCGCAGGTCACCTATAAGGGAGGAAAGGCACAGGTCGCCATCCAGAGATCATAGGCGCAGGTCGCCTCTCAGAGATGAAAGACGCAGGTCGCCACCAAGAGATGACAGATATAGGTCACCAATTCGATCAGAAAGGGCTCCTTCTCACAGAGATAGGAGAAGCAGGCAGGTAACTCCCCCTAGAAGTGAGGGTCAGAGATCGAATGTCGTTCCCCCTGCAGGAGATGACAGCCCGACGCTAGGGAATGGTTGTTGATGAAAAAGAAGTTCGAACAATGGGAGGAGGAGAAGAAAAAGGATACTGGAAAGGTCGAACGAATTTACTTTGCTCTTCGACCCTTATCCAAGGACCTGATTGACAGTCGGCCTCCTGCTGGTTTTAGATTACCCCTCCTAGAAAAGTACTCAGGGGAAACCAATGCAAAAAGCCATGTAGCACACCTAGAAGCTACCATGTGTTTTGTCGCCAATGAGGACGACAATATGTGCAAAGCCCTCATAAGTACACTCACGGGAGCAGCCCTAACTTGGTTCAACAGTTTGGCAGCTGGTAGCATCTCCTCCTGGATGAGTCTCAGGTCAAAATTCCTAGAACGCTTCTCGACTGCTGGAGCTAGGAAGGTGACTGTCACCGACTTAAACAACTTGGTGCAAGGAAAGAATGAAAGCTCCATGAGCTACTACACCAAGTTTAAAGAAATGGTTGACAAGATTGAGGAGGATCTCACTGACAGGGAGGTGATAAATTGCTTCCGGAATGGCATTTCCTCGGAAGACATGGATTATGAACTAACGGTTCGTACTGTCACCACTCGACATGAGTTGTTCGAGAAGGCTTACAATGTGGCATTAGCCGAGGAAAGGAAAGAAAAGAAGAATGGGAAAGGTCCCAAGGGTGAGGTCGCTGACGACAAGAAAGACTCAGCCAAAAATGGAGGAAACAACAAAAATGGTAAGAACAGGACAAGGGCGACAGAGAAAGTGCCCGAAGTTTTCACTCCCCAGACGGTGAGTCGAACAGAGATAATGAATGCGGTCGAGTTGGCCCCACCTGCCCCCATGAACCCCGACAACAAGTTTAGAAGGGACAATAGCAAGTACTGTGATTACCACAAGGATACGGGTCATCTCACAGAGGATTGCTTAGGCTTGAAACGCATCATTCAGAGAATGGTCGACCAAGGGAGGCTCGATGCATACGTGAAAAGGCCTCAAGCTGGTGGGGGCGAGCAGCCTGTAGGTGGACAGCAGGGACCGAGGCAACCTAGATTGAACTTAGGAGTCATCACAGAGCAAGCCAGCAACACAGCCATCAAACATAAAATCTTTCAGCTCAACAAAGCCCCGCATGTGCCTCCACGGAGAGATGTTAGAGATGAAGTGATCAACTTCTACCCCTACGAGCTGGTAACTAATATGGCGGCTAGGGAGCAAGTTCTCGTCATCCCAGGTCTCATAGATGGATGTACGACGAGCAGACTCTTAGTCGACACGGGGGCCTGTAAAGGCATTCTGTTCTACAAGACTTTCCAGGAAATGGGTCTTTCCAACGAGCAGCTCGAAGGGTATGATGGCAGGTTAGAGGGCTTTACGAATCATCGAGTCGACGCTAAGGGGCAGATAGAGCTAGACGTCGACCTGGGCCAGCACCCTTACAGGGTAGTATCCAAGATACAATTTATTGTGATAGATGTAAACAGTGACTATGCTGCTATACTTGGTATTCCAGGTCAGGTCGCGCTTGGAATGGTAGCATCAATCCCCCACCAACGAGTCAAGTTTCCTACACCTGCTGGAGTAGGCTGTGTACAAGGCACAACTCAAGCCTACCTGGATCATGTTCTTCGAGAAAGAAAGAAGAGGGAACTGGAGATTGAGACGGCAGATGGTTACTTAAAGTTGTCCCAGTCAGTCACCAAAACTACCCGCCTATCTACGATCACCAATGTGGAGGAGTCGACCTATCGCTCAAGTGACGAGGTCATGGTTGAGTCGACACGTCACTCCGAAGTCACAGCGGTCGATCCAGACGTAGTTATGGTCGACCAAGTCATCATAGGCGACCTATGCCTCCAGATCGACAATAACTCAGGGGCCACCACCACCACCAGTGAGGTCGCAGATAAGCTGGATGATATGATAGCAGAAGAAGCTCCATACCTGGGGGCCGAGGAGAGACAAAGGGTTAGAGAGATCATCATTGAGACCCTGCAGTTCAGAGATGGTCCAGAGCTGGAGGCCGTGGACGAGCTAGAATCAGTAATCACCAACCCTTCCTACCCCGGCCAAAAGATTCAGATTGGGAAACAATTGTCTGCTGAAGAAAGGCTAGAAATCATTAAGCTACTCAAAGAGAGTAATGATGTCTTCGCATGGAGAGTAGAAGATATGAGGGGAATCAAGGAAGAGGTCGCCGTTCACAGGCTTGAGGTCAACCCGACTATAAAGCCCAGACCCCAGAAATTGAGAAGCTTTGCTCGTGATAAGGAAGAGGCCATAAAAGCTGAGGTACAAAAACTTTTGAGTGCAGGTATAATTAAAGAGGCCACTCATACAACCTGGTTGGCCAACATGGTCATGGTGAAGAAAGCAAATGGCAAATGGAGAATGTGCGTCGACTTCACCACTCTAAACCTTACTTTGCCAGAAGGGCAGGCTATCCTCTTCCTAGAATCGACAAACTTGTTGATTCCATTCTTGGCCACTCCACCCTCGGCTTCCTTGATGCTTACTCGGGGTACCACCGAGATAAAGATGCACGAGGATGACATTGTGAAAACGGCCTTCCAAGCGGCTGGAGGCATCTACTGCTATAACATGATGCCATTCGGATTGAAGAACGCAGGGGCGACTTATCAACGCATGGTGAACAAGGTCTTTGCATCACAAATTGGCCGAAACATGGAGGCCTACGTCGAGGATATGGTCATCAAAACTAAGGCCGGACGTCACGTGGTCGACCTAAAAGAAACATTCGCCAACTTGCGAGCAAACGACATGAAGCTCAACCCTAGCAAGTGTGTCTTTGGTGTAGCCGCTGGCAAGTTCCTTGGATTTATGGTGTCTCAGCGAGGCATAGAGGCTAACCCGGAGAAGATCAAGGCTCTAGTCGACATGAAGGAGCCAACCAGCGTAAAGGAGATGCAGCGACTTAACGGCGGGAGTGGCGGCCACAGGTCGTTTTATAGCCAAGTCTGGTGAAAGGTCTCTCCCCTTCTTTAAATCATTGAGGGGACGAAAAACTTTGAATGGACGGCCGAATGTCATTCGTCGTTCCAACAACTCAAAGAGTACCTTCTTTGCTCCTCCCTATTGAGCGGCCGATCACCGGTGAGACCTTGTTCGTGTATCGTGCTGTGGGAGACAAGTCGGTAGCGACGGTCTTGGTTAGAGAAGAAGAAGGTCATCGAAACCGGTATACTACGTCGGCAAAGCCTTATCGGATGTAGAGGCGAGATACTACAATGCCGAAAAGGTCGCCTATGCTTTAGTCGTAGCTTCAAGGAAGCTGCGAGCTTATTTCTTGGCTCATCCTATCGTGGTGCTCACGAATGCACCCTTGAGAAAAATATTGCACAAACCAGAGAGTTCAGGTCACTTGCTCAATTGGTCAATTGCCCTTACAGAATTTGACATCGAGTATCGACCTCGAAAAGCGTTGAAGGCTCAAGCTCTGGCAGATTTCTTGGTCGAGCTTACGTTCACCAAGGAGGACAGCGACCAGCGAGCTCAAAAAGAGAAAATTAAAGGGAAAGAGCCAGAGTCTCAGCTCGTTACTTCTTTACCAGACGATTGCTGGAAGGTCTACTCCGATGGATCAGCTACGAAGAGTGTTAGTGGAGCTGGGATAGTCTTGAGTCGATCCGAATGCGGAACAATCTACGAGGAGTCATTGAGGTTCAAGTTTGATGCCTCCAACAATCAAGCAGAGTATGAGGCTTTGGTCGCAGCCATCGAGTACGCCAAATGCTTTGGTGCGACAAAAATCATGGCCTACTGTGACTCCCAATTGATAGTGAACCAAGTCAGAGGCGAGTATGATGTACTAAATTCCACCTTGGTCAAATACTGTGACCTGGTGAAGGAATTGGTGAAGGAATTGGAATTCTGGGATATTCAGAGGATTGGTCGAGAAGACAATGAGTTAGCCGACTTACTCTCAAAGCTAGCTACATCAGACGAGCCGCACGAAGAGCCCATCTCTTACCTTGAGAGCCCAGCTTATGAAAGGGTCAAAATTCAATGCATAGAGGACCCTCAAGAAATTGGGTTTATGAGAAATGTTGGATCGAAGAAATGAAGGCGCACATAGAAAGTGGCGAGCTGCCTGATGACGAGAAGAAAGCTCGAGCTGTCAAAAAGAAAGCTCTGAGGTACGTTATTCAAGGAGGCGAGCTATTCAGAAAATCCTACACTCGACCTCTATTGAAGTGTATCCACCCTCAAGAGATCACTACGCTGATGCATGAAGTACACAGTGGGATTTGTGGTGGACACCCGGGGGCCAGGACTCTAGCCGACAAGTTGATCACTTTGGGGTACTACTGGCCACACATGAGAGCAGACACCCATGACTTTGTGCAGCAGTGTGACCAATGCCAAAGGTTTGCTAACCTACCTCATCTGCCTACGACTGAGCAAACCCCCGTGATTGCAGCTTGGCCATTCGACATGTGGGGCGTTTTGCGACATAAACCACACTTGTCAGAAAATTTTCCCAGCGCATGAGTCACCCAATTGGGATACATAGGATTCCTTACAATCAGCGCCAAGGGAGCTACATCTTCATCTCCCAGTAGCATCCCAGCTTGAATAAAATTATTTTTGTTTGCCGTAAAGAGCCCCCAGCTAATTGGATAACTAGTTGGACGAACTCCCCCTTGCTCTTTGGGCAGTTCGCACAACCACTCGGGGGCCTACGGGGGAAACCCCATTCGCTCTCACATATGGATCAGAGGCCATGGCACTTGCTGAGCTCAGATTTCCTACAACCAGAGTAACTTTCTTTGATCAAGAGCAGAACGACACCAACAGATTGATCGACCTGGATCTGATCGACGAGAAGCGAGATACGGCTTACCTTCGGATGGTCAACTACAAGCAGCAAACTAAAAGTTACCACGACAAGAAAGTGAAAACAAGATCATTCCAAGTGGGCGACTACGTACTAAGGAAGATCGAGGCAACAGGAAGGAGAGCCCAACAGAATAAGCTATCTCCTAACTGGGAAGGTCCCTATGTGGTTACTCGAGTTTTCAAAGAGGGTACTTACATGATCGCTTACCCAGAGGGCGAAGAGTTGAAGCATCCATGGCATGCTACTCACTTGATCAAGTACTACTTCTAGTTCAGTTTTCTTGAGTAAAACTCCAAAGATTAGTTCAGTTTGCAACATTTGAGTTCGTCGTAACTCTAGTTTCTTCATGTTGGTGTAAGCGTGATTCTACTTCAATAAAATACGCAGTTCTAGTCAATCAAACGTTATGATGTACTTTACCTTAATTTCAACAGACTCGATTCATAATCAGTCTTATTGATCGAGCTCGACTCCTAGTCAGCATCGATCACTTAACAAGTCCGACTCTTAGTCGACTTCATTTAAAAAAGATTCGATTCATAATCAATCTCATTCATCGAGCTCGACTCTTAGTCAGCATCGGTCATTTAACAAGTCCGACTCTTAGTCGACTTCGTTTAAAACAGATTCGATTCATAATCAATCTCATTCATCGAGCTCGACTCTTAGTCAGCATCGATCACTTAACAAGTCCGACTCTTAGTCGACTTCGTTTCAACAAGACTCGATACATAACTAGCCTCGTTCACCGAGCAAGACTTATAGTCGACGTCAATCTAACAAGCTAAATTCCAAATCTTACAGTGACCTATTTGTCCTAAAGAATATAGCTCGACAAGCATTCATGCTACATTCAAAAACATAGAACCCAAAACGTAAAGGTCAGCTATAACAGGATAAAGGATTAGTCCCTAAAGGCAGATCAAAACAAGAGCTAGCCTCAAAGTTACGAGTTAGAATGCCTCCCAAAAGTAGGGCCAAGGCATCCGTACACACGCAAAGCAAAAATAAATATCATTTGGTATTTGTCCATTACATCACTTTTCAAACATTCAAAAGAAAATCAAGCAGAAGGCTCGGCCTCAGTCTGATCATCCGTGGTGGCTCGATCGCCCTCGTTTTCTTCCCGCTGCTCGGAATTCTTGGGCTCCCCTGACTCTGTAAAAGCATCCTTCGATACGTTACCACCTGAAGCAGGTTCCTCAGGATTTTCAAGCTCTTTTAACATAGTGTTAAAATTAACGGGCTCAGTGAGAAGGGGTTCCCAAGGCTCCAACCCTAGATCGGCATCCTCCTGGGCTAAGGCAGCCAAGTCATTATCATTGTATGGAACTAGGGGATGTCCTTGGCGGGCTTCTAGGTCGTATTGCTCTTGAGATGCCCACTTTACCAATTGGTCGAGAGAAATATCAACAGAGGGATCGACCAAGATTCGCCGAGCCATATGACGTCGGCCAACATCGTAAAATTTGAAAGCTTGGGCCTGGACTTCATCAAGACACTCATCACTAGCTTTATAAGCCTTCACGGTGGCTTCAGCTTGAGCGGCGGCATCCTCCTTCCATTTAGCGTAGGACGCAGTGTGATCTTCTTGCAGCTTTTTCAGAAACTCGTCCTTATCCTGAAGCATTTTCTTGATCGTATCAAGTTCAGCCTTGGCCGCCTCGTTTTTCAGTCTAAAGCTGGTATTCTCCTCCCTCAGCATGGTTACTTCCGCGTTGGCCACACCCAAATTAAAATGAGCTTCATCCCTCTCCTTCACAGTGTCAGTGTGAAGCAACTTCAGGGCATCATACGCCGAGTTGGCGTCGACTAACTCCTCTCTTATCTTGGTCACCTCCTGGCATTTGCGGGTATATTGGACCTTAGCCAGTTTCTCTTGTTCCAGAGCAGCCTTCCAGATACTCTTAGCTTGCTCATTGATAGTAAGAGACTGCACGAAAACAAAGCCCCGGTTTCAGGTCAACAAGGAGATTCAAGGCCAAAAGAATCGTATACAATCAAATCAATAAAAGCAAAAGGGTACCTCGCTATGAACGAGACCAGATCTTTGGATATATTCTTCAGGAGTAAATCCCCGCTCCGTTAGTTGGGCTTGCAGGTTGGGATCTACAGCTCGCCTGACCACGACCTGCCCAAATTCCAGCCCGGACAGGCTGCGACTTGTACAATCCATAGGGGTAAGTGGGGGAACCTCACTCAACCTGCATACCTCGGACTGGATAAATTCCCATTTAGAGGGAGTGGGAGAAGAAGGATGAACGAAGCTCGATGATTTCTGAGACTTCCCCCCTCCAAGTCCTTGGCGTCATCTGCCCTCTTCCTTAACCTAGTTTTCGGTGGCAGTGTGCCTTCGACATCAGCATTTTCGGGAAGAACATCCCCAATTGACCCTTGTGCAGACTCAGGATCCAGTGGTTTTTCAGACGTGACATCAATCTCAGGAGGCTCCACCCCATTTGTTTGGTCTTTAGGGGGATCAGATTTCGCAAGATCTTCAGTCTCCAATTCTTCCAGAGGAATCATCCCAATCCCCTCTTTGGGTAACAGTGCGTTTCTCTTCTCGGCTTCTTTCTCTCTCTCAGCTCGTGCATTAGTCGCTCCATGACCCTTGGCAGTTTTCCTTCGTTGGCTGGTACTCACAATGCGGACCATATTTGCTTGCTGTTCGGGGGTCAAAACTGCGAAAAATCCAAAAAAGTGAGAATGTTAGCTCGGCAGATCAAAGTTCTATGTATAAACTAAAAGTTGTGCATACGAGCAAGCTATCTACGAATTAACATTTATATGTTCAAAATAAAGTTCTATGTAAGAGCTAAAGATTCTACATACGAGCAATACACCTACGATCAAGAAGTCCTACTCGCCAATACAGGTGAAAATCCTACGAGCTAGTGGTTAATCGACATAACCCAAGAGGAACACTAAATATTCACTTACCACCAAAGTGATCACCATTGTCCTTACAATGGTTGGGAGTTTTGCGACATAAACCACACTTGTCAGAAAATTTTCCCAGCGCATGAGTCACCCAATTGGGATACATAGGATTCCTTACAATCAGCGCCAAGGGAGCTACATCTTCATCTCCCAGCAGCATCCCAGCTTGAATAAAATTATTTTTGTTTGCCGCAAGGAGCCCCTAGCTAATTGGCCCTTTAGCAGCAATCAAGCGTAACCTATCAGAAAGATCCTTGCACCAATCGGGGGCCCAATAATCCTCCTCACTTAGTTCAAATGACTCTTCATTGGGGAGAGGAAACTCCCAGCCAGATCGACTTTCGACCAAGACCATGTGAGAATTCCAACCTGTCACTTTATCGGGGAGATTGATGAACAACTTGGGGGACTTAGATCTAGCGGGAGTACTATAACCTTTGGTCCTCTTATCAAAAGCCACCCTGAAGAATTCTCTGAACACCTTCATACATGGTTCGTATCCTAAGAAGCGGCAAACCATGGCAAAACACACTAATACCCGGCAGGAATTGGCTCCGATCTGCATTGGGACAGCATTCATACACTCCAGAAACTCGCAAATAAAGGGGTCCAGTGGGAGTCTCAATCTCGCTTCAAATTGGCCGTAGAAGAAGGCCACCCTTGTGGAATCCCAGGCCCAGTGTTGCCAGCTTTGTGCCTTCTTCTCCTTAGGGTTGACATGAGTAATTTGGTAGTTCTCTTTATCCACCTCATAAAAATTGTAGAGCAACTCTACCCTGGACTCAGCCCCCTTATTTCCAAGCTCTGGTTTAGGAACCTCATACCCCTTTCATGGCGACCTGGCACGGGCTTCGAGCAGAATGCATCCACAATCCGACCAGAGGAGGAGCTCGCTGATGCCTGGGTCGACATATCTGAGGAAGAAGAAACAGGGGAATCAGTCCTAATTACAGACTCACATGACCTACCTAAGGGCGACCTAGATTCCCTCGGGAAGCCTTTGCTATTCCTAACGAAGCTAGGTTTTTGGGGTCCCCTAATATAGTGCATCACCAAGTGGTCTAACAGTTCATGGAATAGATGGAAACCTACGATTCTGGGATCGTCAACAAGCAAGTCATCTAGTTCATCGCCTACTGGAAGTTCAAGCCCGTTGAATTGCAAGCCCCACCTAGTCAGAATGATGGAGCACTCATCAATGGGCATCTCCTCCCACTTTCCGCCTAGGCACTTGTATACCCTATGGTTGGCGGCACAATAGCCATACCAAGCACCAGGTTCACTACTAAAAGTCCTAGCCATGGCAGAATAAAAAGAGCAACAAAAATTGAAGCCCTAAGAAGAACGAGAGGGGTACCTTAATCAGTCTTGAAAGAAGAAATTGTTGTGAAAAACGAAAGCCCCAATAAATCCTGTTGCTGTTCCGCTGATATCGCCACAAAGATACGAGAGTTTGAAGAGGACAAAAGTTCCAAACGGGAAAGGATTCTGGCTTTTATATTTTTCGTATTTGAAAAGGAGAAGAAGATTCAAAAAATCATTGTCCCAATTAAATGAGGAAAACGGTTCCCAAGGCGGTTTTCCAAACGTCAGAATAGTAATCATTGCGGAATACGGCGCTTCTCCAGATCCGACCGTTCGTCGCCAGCGTCCAGGATTGTGCCACGTCACTATGGTCGACTAAACTCCAGGAAAAAATAGCGACCTGCGAGCAAAGCCGTTCTCATCAAGGATTTCCTTAACTTCCAAGTCGACAATGTCAACTCGAAAGTTGGGGGCCACTGAACACACCAAAAGTATCTAACTGGGCCAAGCGAGTAAAGCCCAGTCCTCAAGCAAATATGGCCGCCGCATTCCCAGTAGGCCAGGCCCAATCACCATAAGGCCCAAGGCCCAGCTACAGGGTTCGTCGACCTAAGTTCATTGTCCGGCCTCCAAGGCCCCGACCTAGCTTGGTCCGACTCTACAAACCCCTGTCTTGATTCGGGTACGATCCATGCTCTACCCGTCAGTCAGGTCGATCATTCTTCAAATGGTCGACCTCGACCTAACCACCAAGCGTCGAGCTAACTGACACAAGCGTACATGAGTCAAATCTTTCCATAACATGTTCCCTACAAATCAGGGGCCGTTACCAGACACGTTCACATTACTTGTAACTGTCCCCAAAATCTCGGAGCTCATGTAGCAGTACCAAATATACAACGGTCATCACCTATAAATACTTCATCACTACCAACGGTGCAAAGGTAACTGCTATTTTGTTATCAGAATCCTATTATTCGATACATTTTAGCTCTCCAATCATCAAATACTTACTCTCACGCCCGAGGGTCTAAGCCGGGGACACATCCGGCTAGTCGTGGGTTCTGATTTCAGGTCAAGAAGCCAGGTGATCAGTCCTGCCACGTGGAGGAAGATTGATAAGCACATTTCTTGCGGCATCAGATATATATATGACATTTTAGTAAATGATTTAACCCATATACCACATATCCTAAATCCTAAATCATATATTCCATACCCTAAACCCTAAATTATATACTAAAATGTCATATATATGCTATACCCTAAGCCCTAAACCCCAATTGTAGATCATATACTCCAACCCCTAAACCCTAATCTATACTTTAACAGTTTAACCCATATACCACATATCCTAAATTCTAAATCATATATTTCATACCCTAAACCCTAAATCATATACTAAAATGTCATATATATCCTATACCCTAAACCCTAACTGTAGATCATATACTCCAACCCCTAAACCCTAATCTATACTTTAACAGTTTAACCCATATACCACATATCCTAAATCCTAAATCATATATTTCATACCCTAAACCCTAAATCATATACTAAAATGTCATATATATCCTATACCCTAAACCCTAATTGTAGATCATATACTCCAACCCCTAAACCCTAATCTATACTTTAACAGTTTAACCCATATACCACATATCCTAAATCCTAAATCATATATTTCATACCCTAAACCCTAAATCATATACTAAAATGTCATATATATGCTATACCCTAAACCCTAAATCCTAATTGTAGATCATATACTCCAACCCCTAAACCCTAATCTATATTTTAACAGTTTAACCCATATATCACATATCCTAAATCCTAAATCATATATTTCATACCCTAAATCCTAAATTATATACTAAAATGTCATATATATTCTATACCCTAAACCCTAAACCCTAAACCCTAAATCTTAAATGTAGATTTAGGATTTAGGGTTTAATGTATATATGATATTTTAACAAAATTATCTTAATATTTATTTTGGAAAGAAGAGTATAATCATTTTAAATTAGTAACAAAATATTTATTTTGGATAGGAGGGTATATCAATTTTAAATTAGTACTCCCTCCGAACCAAAATAATTGTCAATTTTGGTCAATTAGATATAATTTTGATCAATAATTTAAATAAAAAGTAATGATCTTAATAAAAATTTAAAAATCATTATTATATTATTATTAATAATACCAGTGTTCTAAATTTATATAAATTTATGAAATATTTATTTTTTCAAATATATTTCATATATATATATATATATATATATATATATATATATATATATATATATATATATATATATATATATATATATATATATATATATATATATATATATATATATATATATATATATATATATATATAAATTTATGAAATATTTAATTTTCAAAAAAAATAAAAATTAGCATTTGCCTTGGCTCGGCCAAGGCCGAGCCCTTGCCTTGGCCGTGACCTTGCAACCAATATCCCACATTGAAAAGAAAGTATAAGTAAATGAGGCCCCTGGGCTGGCCTTGGCCGTGGCCTTGCCTTGGCCGCGCCTTGCAAGCGAATATTCCACATCGAAAAGAAACCAAATTGGACTGTGGCGCCTAGGTTATATATGCTGAAGTTGGGATGGGGTCATTTTATTTCGGCCTTGGCCGGGGCTCGTTTAGCCCGAAAATTTGTTTTCAAAAAATCTTAAGACTCGAACTCGGATCGTTTAAGCTCGAAATCGAGATCGATTCGAGAAGCTCGCGAGTTGCTCGCGAACAACTTGAACTTTATTGAGCTCGAGTTCGAACTACCAATTTTTCTCGAACTCGAGGAAAACTCGAACTCGAGAAAAACTCGAACTCGATAACTATTAAACGAGTACGAGCTCGAACATAAAAAACTCGTTCGAACTATACTCGTTTACAGCAGGATACAATAGAAATTTGAATATTTTTTATCCTAAAAATAAAAATCATTTTGGATTAAACATTTAATCTAAAAGTTTTTTATTTAAAAGTAACAATTATCTTAGATCAGTCAAAAGTTATTTTAGATCAGTTTAGAGTACTAAGTACATAAATTTTCACCAATTTGCATTATGTTGGTCAACGTTTTACTTTTGTCAATAAAAATAGTCAACGTTAATTTTTGGGCAATTTTAAGGGCATAATAAAAAAATGACACAAAATAATATTTTATTGATTACTCCATTTGTTTGTGAACTCACCACACTTTAATTAAAATCGTCAACACAATTATAACATACTCCCCCCGTCCCAGCCCACTGTAAACTAAAAAAAAATGGCACACCAATTAAGGAATATTATTAAGATAATGAAAATGTGTGGTAGAAAATGAAGAAAGAGAATGAGTGAAGTAAATAGTAGGTTGGTTGAATAAATTGTGTGGTGGAGAATGAGTGGAGTTAATGAATGGGTGGGGTAGGGATAATATAAAATATTAAAGGACATTCCATTTATGGCAATTTACACTGGGCTGGGACGGACCAAAAGGGAAATAAGTTTACACTGGGCTGGGTCGGAGGGAGTATTATTTTGTAAATTAAATTTTGTGATTTTTTTGTAACTTTAATATTATCCTAATTTTTATTTGCAAATTGAATTTAAATTGAACGAAAGGATAAAATAAAATTGATAACTGAGATGAAAATTTTAACAATTTTAAAATATACATAATATCCACCTTGAAAATTTTACTCAATTTTTTAATTTTTAATTCTAAATATACACTTTAGGCTTTCAAATCGCAGTTATCTCATTTAGATATAAGTATAAAAGAAGATAAATTTTATAAAGTACAGTATATATTAGTGAATGTAATATTTAAACTTTTACAATATTTAATAAAAGTATTTTTAGTTATTTAATTTTTTTCTCTGTCCACTAGGGGTGTGCTTGATACGGTTTGGCTCGATTTTAGGCTAAAACCGTTACCGAATCAAAAATATTCGATTTCTAATTTTAACAAACCGCCACCACTCGATTTTAGCTCGATTCGGTGTAATCGATTTTCGACTTGGTAAGTGTCGGTTCGATAATATTCGGTCTTGACTATGATAAAATAATAATAATAAACTTAGAGAACTTGAATTAAGTATCTGTTACAATTTAAGCTTCTTGTAAGGGAGGAAATGTGCATTATTGAATTCAACTACGCATCAACTGGCAAATGCACTTTACCATGTAAGCATTTTACCTAGACCTATGGACTTCACTTAATACATGTGGTTTGTTTACCAAGTTCATAATTCCACTTTCTTTCTGTTCTTTTTTTCCCTTCATGATGTTTGAATGCTCTTTTTAATTAGTGTATTTAATTCCAGTTTGGTTGGGTATTTTTCAAATGGGATAAGAAGCTGTGAATTGGAGAGTCATAATCACTGATGACCGAGTCATTAATCCAGCATTTCTAATTAAAAATTCTACTCCACGGTTGAAGATAATTTTTATTTTATTTAATATATACTCTCTCCGTCCCAATAAAAGCTTCCCATTTTGCTATTTTGGGTGTCCCGTTAAAAGCTTCCACTTTCCTTTTTTGGCAAATGAATCTTTACTATTTTCTCCACTCATTCTCTCTCCTACATTATTTTAATACTCACAACACCATTATAATTTACTATTCCCTCCACTCATTCTCTCTCCTATTTTCAAATTACACTCACAACATTTTTTCTTCCCACCCATTTTATTAATTTGCGTGCAAGACAAAAAATGGGCAGCTTCTATTGGGACGGAGGGAGTATGAAAATTGAATAGATGTAAACCTATAGTAAAGTATTAGGAATATTTATTATTTAGAAGAATATCGGTACGATTCGGTGCGAGTAATCGATATGAAATCATGTATTCCGAATCGAATCGATAGATTCAATTTTTCAATAGTTCATAAATCATCCCTATCCAATTAACCGTTGATACAATTTATCGACGTCAATTTTTTCAATTTTATTCAATTATTTAGATTTTTTCTGTTTTTCCGCTCACTCTTACCCTACCGTCCACATTTTATTTTCTTTTTTATGTACGTATTTGTGTAGCTATATAGTGACAGTCAAATACTCCCAATCCCAAACAGTCCGCGAGACGAACGCTCTCAAAGCTTCTATCATCAAGTAAACTTCAGTCTCGGGGAGGAAGGTCCTAGAATTCCGGCGAATGGCGTCGTCGAAGGTGATGGCTTCTTCATCTCCGGCGAACCCGGATCTGCCACGACAGTCTTCTTCTATACATTCCCTCACTCTCTCCGAGCTCCACATCGATCCTACCAAGAATTTCGGGTCTATGAACATGGACGAGCTCTTTAAAAACATTTACGCCGACCCAGACGCTTATCCGGCCACCGTTGACGGTGGGGGGCGAGGTGGTGACGATGATGCTGTTGGTGGTTTAACTAGTCAAGGGAGCTTTTCGTTGCCGAAGAGTGTGGGGGATAGGACTGCGGAGGAAGTTTGGAAGGAGATCGTGTCCGGGAGTGGTGAGAATCGTGGACCCAATATGACCTTGGAGGATTTTATGGCTAAGGCTGGTGCTGTGAGGGCGGAGGATGTTATGTTGTCGGCGGCGGTGCCGACTTCGGGATATGCTGTGGATTCTATAATTGGTGTGCCCCAGTTTCAGGCGCCGGAAATTGGCATGCAATCCACTGGGAGTGGGCCTGGAGGTTTTGGACTTGATTCTGTGGGAATTGGGAATGGAATTGTGGCTGTTGGTGCACCGGCTGCAGCCGGTGGAAGTGGTAGGGGTAAACGGAGGGCGGTGGAGGAGCCGCCAGTTGATAGGGCTACACAGCAGAAACAAAAGAGGATGATTAAGAACAGAGAGTCAGCTGCTCGATCGAGGGAGCGAAAACAGGTTTCAATTGGACTACTCTTTATTAATTCTTTCCTATTCGAGTTAAAAAATTTTGCTTACTCCGGTTGAAATCATGAATGCATGTTCTCTTTTCATTTAAATTGTAGGCTTACACTGTTGAATTGGAGTCGCTGGTGACGCAATTGGAAGAGCAAAATGCTAGGCTGACGAGAGAAGAGGTATGGTTGTGTGTAATTTGAATTTGGTTTTCATTTCATATATTACTGTGAGGACATTCAAAGTATAATTACTAACTCAAATTCCAAATATGGTAAAACGAAGCGTTTGGTATTTGTAGAATCCACCCTTCCTGCATGTATGGTGCCAGCATGTTACGTTTGTCAGATTGAGTCTTAACATTGAGGAAAAAATTACTCCGTAGAACTTTAAAATGCAGCGACACGCTTCATTACTTGTATCTCTTAATGGCATAATGGATAAATCCATTTTGAAAAAGGGTCCTCCCATTATGATGTTAAATCATTTTCTCTTTGTTGTTTCTCCCTGCCCTTTATTCAATATATTGCTTGTGGTTTGGCTGGACAATGAAAAAGCGGACCAATAGTCCCATTCTGATGGTCTTGCTGCATGACTCTTTGTTTATGTTGTTGATCTATTCTGTGAAAAAAGTCTAACTCCGGCACTTCTGAATGCAGGAGGAGCTGGCTAGGGAGAGATATAGCCAGGTATATTTTGCCCTAACTGAATAACTAGCTTATTTTCGACCCTTTTCTGTTTTAGAGGTCTAATTATATATTCCCATACGTGCTACTCCCTCCGTTCCCTCAACAAAGAGTCTCAATTTAATTTGTTGAAGTCAACTTGTGGACTTTAACCAAAATTGTATGCAAATTTGGTTGTCATCTGAAGTTCTATTTGTTGTTAGTTCTAATTGTTGTTGTTGATAGTATTCTTAACGTCATCATTTACAATTTTTAGAATTTCATGAGGATAATTAAATTTCATAAATGTTTGGTCAATGGTCAATTGAGTTGACTTTAAAAATCAAGATTGGACTTTTTTAGTGGGACAGGGGAAGGTTATATGTACTAAATAGTTTGGCAATTTTGCTCAACACTGTATTCGGCTTTCATAATGCTAATTACATACTCCCTTCGTCCCGCTCGAAAGGGCATTTTTTGATTCTTGCACGGGAATTAAGAAAAGTGATGTAAGAAAGAGAAAAAGTGTATAGTGAAATAAATGTTGTGAGTGAAAGGTGATGTATGAAAGAGAAAGTGGGGTAGAGAATAGTTAGTGGATATTTATTGTGAGAGTATGACAAGTGGGTCCCACAAATAAAGAAGTAATAAAAAACTTTCTATTTTTGGGTTGGGCTCTTTCAAATGGGACGCCCAAAAAGGAAATTTGTGCCCTTTCGGGCGGGACGGAGGGAGTATTGGATATGACCAAAATGATGACATTTTATGGGGTCATCTCTAAGAGTCATTGGTAGTTCTTGTTATTGAAGATGTTGTCCAGAAAAACATATAGACTGACAGTTTAATGCTGTGCAAGAGGTATCACTATCATGCCATTTCATGTTGGATTCTCATGGTGATGCCATAACAATCACTCCCTTGTTTCCTTATTTTTATTTGAAATGCATGCAAATTATGTGTATTGAACAATCTATGCCACGTTCACTGCACACTTGAGTACTTGACCTGCATCAAAGACAATAACTTTAGAGGTCAACTTTACAAGTCGCATGTTTCTTGCAATCTCAACTTTCCATGTCAAAGTGTAAGATTATCTCTATTATAGTTATGGATGGTCAATGAAATAGATAATATCTTTAAAAATGCTAAAGTATAAATGACCAGTTATATTTTAGTGTCAGAGTGTGCCAAATGACCATGGAGCAAAACACGTACCAATGGATATGAGCCACCAGAGTGCACCGAACTTTATACCTATACCTATGGCCGTTACTGTTGTGGTTTTCTAAATACTAAAGTGCATTATGTAGAAAATGTCAGGAGCTGTATGACATAACGGCTAATTCCTATGTCGGAAAATGAGCCCTTTTCTTAAAATCTTCTTGTCCAAAATTAGTATACTATTTCCATGGATTTACTCACTTCACCCTTGCTAGTTATCAAGTCCTTTCGATGTTCATCTTGTCTATATTAAGCGGATTCTGTATACAATATGTGCTAGTAAATATGGCTAGGAGTCAAATTCCTATATTCTCTAAGAAAATTTGGGTGCTCATTTTAGGACCGAGGGAGTAGTAAATACTGGCGTGAATGCCAAATAAAATGGAAAAAAAAATACCGTGATAAATCCTTACAAGGTATTTCGTTTCTTGAAGCCTTTGTGTAGGAGGGTAGTCCTACAGGGGAGGGGGTTGTATTAGGGTTTTAGGAAATTGAGTGAGTTTTTCGGGTAGGGAGGCGTTACACGAATCACCGAAAAATAATGAAAAGGAGGAGCGAGAATAGGAACTAGGGGGTTTTTGGGAGAGACAAGTATTGCGGGACTTGAAGGTCTGTATCTATAGAGAGAAATATTGTAGAGGATGACCCTTGTTACTTGGTGCAAATGAATATCAAAGTGAGGTATTTATAGGCAATGAGTAAGCCCATGTGCACGGCACATGGTCCACGGTGGTAGACCATCCCGCAATTCTCACTTATAAACCCAACTAGGCCACATGTAACCCAATTATTTGACCACGTGGTGAACTTCCTATTATAGCCTCCAATCCATTGCTCCTCGGCGATCCCGATAAGTGGAAAAGACGTCCTCCGACCTTGTCTAATCGCGAAAAGTATTTAGAGAATAACAACCCGCACATTCGCGGGAGAGAAAGACGTATCCGCGGGACGGGGATACGTCTGCGGGAGACGATCCGCTGGACGAAGATTCATATGCGGGAGACGATATGCTGTCTGTGCGAGGAGACGATCCGCGGGAGAGATATATTCGCGGGACAAAAACCTGTCCGCGGGAAAAGGAGCAGCATGTGTGAGGCATGTGCGCGAAACATTTATATCCTACATTAGTCCCCCGACGCGGGAAATTTCTCTTTGATAGTTTCGCGCACAAACGACAATTTAATATATTTTGCTTCGACGTGTGGAGTGTGTGAAGTGACAAGACAACAAATCATTAGTGCCTTTAATCGGTGGTTGCACGTATTCCAATCTACAAATAAATTAATTATGTAGGTTAAGATGTTTTTATTTTTAATGGAGATATGCTCTTGATGATGTCAAGTCGTGGGTTAGCCCGCAGTTATTCGCGGTAAGACAACTAGTGCGCTGATGAAAGTTATAGTCAAGGTGGCCAAACTTTATGTGGCTTATGATAGACTTTTATGATTGAAAATTTTGAAGGCTTTGAAGGGGTGATTTCACTAAGTCACCCATCAATATAGGTTGCGAGAGTGTATAACTGAAAAGGAAGAAGCACGTTAGCGGGAGAAATGTGTGTGGGGATAATTCTTTGCCTTTGGACAATTCAATCTATAATTCTACTTAGAAAAACATTAACGCGTGTGAATCAAAAGTGGGAAGAAGTGTGCAAGTGCACGATGCATAGTACATACGTAAGATATGCTTTTGTGGAACATGTATATGCAGAGGTGCTAGATGAAAATAGTGATGTGACAAATGAGTTATCAACATCCGCATAATATATCGCTTTTAGGCCTGTTTGACTGATATAGGTCAAATATAAATGACATGACTGAATAATAAAATTTGTCATAATATTTTATAAAGTGTGAGGCATACACCAAGTGGGTAGATAATATCCTCTTACATTAATCCACATGCGCATGGATTTTTCGAGAGAAAGATTCCTTAGCAAATGAACGTGTTTGCATTTATTAAATTGAGTAATACTTTGTATGTCGTGTTTACATGGGTGGGATGCCAAGGGTGGGCAAGATATATTGTTTCTCGTTGAATTGATATAGTTCTAATTAAAACATTTATGAGATGCACGTAGATTGCACGAGGGAACCATATCTCATATTAGTCCCCCTGCGTGAGAGACTTCATAGCGAAGTTCCACGGGCGCGTAACATGTTGCATGAAGGTGAAAGTGCGGGTTTTGTGATCACAAGATTTAATATGAAATATATGCTACTTTTATGATTCAAATTACTTATGTAGTGAATCTAAACATGATGGTCTTCATGTAAAGCAGTAATGCGGGATTAGAATCTTGTGGGAAAGTAATAGTGTTGGATGATATGACAAGTATGCACACAAGTTAAGGGGTATGGAATGTTGCGGGATGAAGCTTCGCTATAAGAAGTAGTAGTAGTCCAGAGTAAATTTTCGCAAGAATTAGTAATGTATGCTTATATGATAAATTCAAACAAGTGCGGGATAAGGTAGGCCAATATGTTAGTATTTAGGGGATATAACTCTTCATTTAATAATAGTGCGGGATGTGATTCCGTGTGTGGTAGACCGGTTGTGGGAGGCAATTTGGTTGATTTTTTCGATGTTATGGAGGGATTATAATTTCTCCTCGCGAACTAATCAGAGAAATTCATTTAGAGATATTATACGAAGGATTGATTATTGTTACATGAAATTTGTTCAAAAAGTCTTGTGCGTGTTAGAGTTGGCACGGATTGTCGTGCATAGACATTGGGTTGAAGCATGTAGTCCAAGAAATATAATGTTGTGGCACTAGATTTGAATTGGGGCACAAAGCTCAAGAAATATAGGTAGTGTGGACTATAATGTCGCGACACTAAAATAGAGTTGGGACATGGAGCTCAAGTCACGAAGGTTAGACGAAGGTTTGTGTAAACTAAACAGCCGCGGGATTAAGATAAAGCTAAGGTATAGAGTTCGAGTAATATATATTAGTGTGGGCTAAGAAGTCTATGATAATTAGATAAAGTATGACATAGAGCCCGAATCATGAAGGCTAATGAAATTGTGTAGTTATTTCCCATTATTTCGAGGGGGGCAACGGTGCGGAACCTATTAATTTTTTGCGGGAAGCTACGTTGCGGAAGATAAAACTTAGTGTCAAGGTTTTGATGAGAGTAAGATTTCGACCCTAAATTATAGTAGGGCCATAGTGCCTGTAGGAAGAGCCCAAGAGTTTGGGCCTTGTCGGTCATAATATAAATATGGGGTGAACATGTGGGATGAGCAAATGAAGTTCCCCCGTATTGGTATCCTTTTAGATTTGAAATTGCGGATTTGCTTATTATCGATTTTGCAAAAAGTAAACGCAAGGTAGAGGTAAAAGATGAATATACAAATTAGTAGATACAATCATCCCATATTAATTCCCCACTATTATTGAAGTTTGGATGCTTCCTATCGATTTTGCGGAAGTATAAGTAGGGTGGAGGTGTGGGATGAGAATGCATAATAAGTAGATAAATTCATCATTTATTAGTTCATCATTATTATAAAAGTTGGGGAACGGCTTCCACTTGATATTGCGAGAGTATAGGTAGGCGGTTTAGCATATGAAGTGCATTTTTCGATACAGAACAAGCGTGTCGCGGAGGATGTTTATTCGCATAAATGGGTCCGCAAATGATAATGAGTTGAGAAATGTTTCGCAAATCGATAAGATTTAGCGGGAAATGTTACCTCCAATGAAAGTAGCCCATTCGCGGGAAATAGTCCCTTTAAATAAGATAGTTCCTTATGCGGGATATAAGATAGTCCGTATTGCGGGTGATAAGATAGTCCCTCTGCGTAGATAAAATAGTCCCTCTACGGGAGATAAAATAGTCCCTCTACGGGAGATAAGGTGGTCCCTCTGCGAGAGATAAAATAGTCCCTCTGTGGGAGATAAGGTGGTCCCTCTGCGAGAGATAAAATAGTCCCTCTGTGGGAGATAAGGTGGTCCCTCTGCGGGAGTTAAGATAGTCCCTATGCGAAAGATAAGATAATCTCTTTGCGGGAGTTAGAATAGTCCCTCTACGGGAGATAAGGTGGTCCCGTAGAGGGAACATGTATATCCTACACTTTGAAATACTGTTGAGAGAGCTATAGGTTTTGCTATTGTAGTGTGTACACGTAGCATTGAAGCTGGAAATGGTTCCTATAGAAATACTCTTTCTTTCACAGATTGTGATCTTGAGAGTTTGGTCATCAGTATCTCCTCTAATGTTGATTGCTTTGGGATTCTACTTCGGATATATTGACAGTTACAACCTTCATCCCAGTAGAAGAGGTGTCTATTCATGTTTAGGCTTTCCCATTGAAGTGTAACAAATCCTTTTTAAGAAACCCTTTACAGAAAATTGACTAAACTGACCTTCATTTTTCCGCCAAGTTCAAATTCAAATTCAAATATTGCGACCTTGTTTAAATTCAAATATATTTAAGGACACTTTAGGGATTTAGTAGAGAGCCAACGCATTTTGTTAATTTGCATATATAGTCAAATATTACTCTTCTATTGCATGGAAGAAGTACTACCTATGTTTGGTGCATGTACTCTCGTGAAAAAAATTCTTGCTCCCTCCATCCCTAAAAATGTCCAAATTTCACTTTGAGGGACATTTACAAAAATTTTGAGTTTAAGCATCTTTAGTAACATAATTACATAAAAACCCTCAATGATTTCACTATATTGCATCGCAAGTGTATGTTTAAATTAGATCTTGTTGTGTGATAGGGAGAACGTAGTAACTTCCCCAAAATTTGGACATTCATTTTGGGACAATTTTTTTTTGGAAATGTGGACATTTATTTAGGGATGGAGTTATATTTTCTTGCTGGAATGGTATTTCTTTATTTTCTTGTTATTGTTGGCAGGGTAACCCTTGTTGTTTCTAAAGTAACAATCTGACATTCTCAAATCATGTCTATTTGATAACTACTCCGCTTAAATGCATTAGACCGTATAAACTTGTATGCTGTCAAAAAGAATCTCTATGTGCACTTGAAACCTATAGGGTCCCCTGCATTCACAGTTTAATATAGTGATACGAAACAGCAACAGGCCATGGTAGGGCCCCTGATCTGCTGGGGTTCAGACTGTTGATACATATTCCATTCCTTCTATTTTATCCTTTGTAGAAGACCACACTTGGATGCATTGAGATATCAGTAATTTCAGGACATCTGCAGATTGTTTGGTTCGTAAATGTAGTCCATAGTTTATAATTGGTTTTCTAAATTGGAACTTGGCCCATCTTGGCAGCATGGACTGATACTTTTTCTCCATGTCTTAATCGTCTCATGTGACATGTAGTTTCCTTCCTTTGGTGTCGTCAGAAAGGCAATTTTTTAGCAATGCTACAAGGTTTTCCTTAAAACACTACTTACTGAATGTATTGCAGACTCATAATATAATGATTTAAAGGAGAGTCCGCTGTTGGGCACATAGGAATGTGAACTAGTATTTGTCTTGGTGTTTCAGTTGGGTTATGGTGTTCGCTGGTCGGTCAAGTAAGGTGAAGGCTCTCATGAGTAGGCATTGATTGGGAGAAGTGTTAGTGTTTGGAGAGGTTGATTGTAATCGATGGGAGTAGTATTTGTCTTGGTGTTTCAGTTGGGTTATGGTGTTCGCTGGTCGGTCAAGTAAGGTGAAGGCTCTCATGAGTAGGCATTGATTGGGAGAAGTGTTAAGTGTTTGGAGAGGTTGATTGTAATCGATGGGAGAGAAAAAGTGGGAAATCACAACTTCGACGATTTGTCATTGTTGATTGAAAGAGGGGAATGGCAAGCAATGGTCTGACGTTGTTCAAACATGCGGCTGAGTATTCAGTGAAGGGAGGGGTTCAATCAAGGTAGATAATAATCCCCGCGTTCCAAAATGAGAGGAGATACAGAGGGTATAGAGACTAGAGAGGAACGAAACCCATGGCTGTCGTTACCTGAGAAATGCATGGTATAGAGACTAGAGAGGAACGAAACCCATGGCTGTCGTTACCTGAGAAATGCACGACATGCGAGTTTTTCTGCAAGGGAATGATGGTATGTTGCTAGTACCATATTAAAAAAAATAATGTCAGACCCATAGAATCAAATGTGACTGGTGTTCACTAGATAGATTGGAGCTAATTAGGGAACAAGAGTCTTATACTCTTTATGTCAATAAAGGAAGAAAGTCCAAAAGATACAAAAGCCACTGGAGCCTGCCAAACCTCATGGGTGGGCACTGGCCACTGATATTTGGCACTGAATTTAACCCCCCCCCCCCCAAAAGTCTTGTGTGCAATACTAAATTATTAACTTAGCCTTTGAAGTGACGTGTCATTTGCATGTGACCATTTCCAGACCCCATTTTGTGATGGAAGTATCTAACCTGAGCTAATTCGTAAAACTTGGACCTTAGAGCGTAATTTTCATTTAGCCCCTTCTATTTATACACGTGATACTGCTTTGACATTCAAGTTCTTATTTTGGTACTCACTCTGTCCTAAAATGTCCAAATTTCATTTAAGGGACGATAGGAAAAAATTTACTTTTTACACATTTTAATAGCAAGGGTACAAAAATATTCGGGTTATCCACTTTCTGAACATTTAGTTAATGAATAGTGAAAAACATTTGATAACAAAACATTTAGGGACAATTTTCTACAAAAAGGACAATTATTTTGGGTGAAAAATTTCTTTAAAACCGACATTCATTTAGGGATGGACGGAGTATTATTATTCCCAAGGAATATCATAATAATTGAGGCATGTCATGTACTCCCTCCGTCCCATAATGATAGTCTAATTTGACTATTCAAACATTTTAACAACCTACTTTCATTTCCATCATCAACCTTAATGAAGTCTACTTTTTTACTTTATTACTCCCTCTTCTTCCTTGTTTGGATCTCTTGTCCTCTACTTCTTTCCCCCTTCTTGGTTGACAATTTAGGAAGTTCAATGATTTTAACCTAGCAATCATGGAAGTGGGACTATCTTTATATGACGGATGGAGTACAAAATTCTCAGCAAGATGAATAGAGGGATTCCAACCTGGTTGTGAAAGAACCTGTGGATCTCTAATCGTTCACAGAAAATTGTATTGATGAAACTTACATTGTAGCTATCTCGTGTTGATGTGATGATGTGCAGTGGACAAATAAATCTGATTAGATATATTTGTATGGCAACGAATTTTACTACTCTGTATTATGCTCGAGTTAAATTGACTTATTAACGTAGTGACCATTTCCACTACATTCTTAAAACAAATGCAAAGCCTTGAGAGCATTACCCAGGAACAGATTTGACACACTTTTTTTTTTTTTTTCCTTTTTGAATCATGCAGCTGATGGAGAAATTGATACCAGTTGTGGAGAAGCGAAGACCGGCACGAGTTCTCAGGAGAACAAACTCAATGTAACTGAGGGATGTTAATTTATGGTCTATATAATGCTAATAAATGGATAGAAGAGAGAGTTACTTTGGTTTGTAACTTAAGTTGGAAAAGCATGGAGCGGGAGTACATAGCTTAACGACAGGAAGAAAAGCCCGAATGCTTGTTGCGGAGTTCATTTGTGAAGAGAGGTGAGTTGGGAGGTTCTGATAAGCTGTCAATCTGCATAGTTAGTAGATAGGTGTTGTAAAGAAAGAATAACCTTGTGGGTTAACAGGGCTAATACAGTCCTCTCCTGCATGCTGGTTTGTGGTTGGAGCAGCCCAGCCTAGCTTATTTTTTATTTTCACCCGAGTAATTTACGCTAATATGACAGTAGACCTAAGTTAAAAGCAAGTGGCTGGGTATTTATTCCAGGGGCCTTGTAGTTATGCGATATATACTATACCTTCTAGTTCTATCTAGCTGAAATAACTAGCTATCTGTAAAGGACAAAGAAACCTTTAAGCCAAATGGAATATGCAAAATGTCTCAAAGCATCAACTTAATGAAGAAATCCGTTCATTTGGGTAGCTGCCTTTCTCCAGCCTGGCCTGGCTTATTGACATGAGCAAAACTGGAAGAGGGATTGATTGTGGTTGTGGTTGTGGTTGTGGTTGTGGTGGTGGGGGAGGAGGAAGGGGGACCATGAACAAAATAATGCATCAACATTATTAACATATTATTGGCCTACATTCATTAATAAAATCAGGTCAACCTGTAATTGACTTTTAACAACTTCTTTCACAAGGCTGAAACTAGATTTCTATCAAGCCACTTCATTGGATCCTTCTCTTTAACAAATTTGATTGGGCATGGGCATGGGCATGTGTAGTTCAATTATTATTTTTTATCTGCTATATTTTTTAAAATTTTCCAATTGTAAGTCATGTTATTATTATTATTATTATAAGATGCAACTCATCTATTATTAAAGTCAGATTTCTGTGCAATCCTATTTTACATGTCCCGGATTACTCTTTAAACTCCATCATCAGCTGTTGAACACATCCCTCCCATAAAGTTTTTCTTATTTTGACTTTCATGGTCAACTCAATTAAATTTTAACTATGAAAATTTTGTGCAATTTTAAAAATTGTTATTGTTTCACCGTTGGGATTATCAATTTTTAAAGAGTTGGTCTTATGAAAAACGCGTTTTTCCTGTTACTTAGGAAAAACGTGTTTTGGGTTTTCCCGTTTATGCCAGTGTCTGTTTAACAAACTGCCAGTGTGACAAAGTGCCAGTGCATGTGTAACAAAGTGCCAGTGAAAAAAGTGTCAGTACCAGTTTAACAAAGTGCCAGTGTAAACTGGCACTGGCACTTTGTTAAACTAGCACTGTCACTTTTATACGGGCACTTTTATATATATAAACTGACACTCTTCACACTGGCACTCTGTTACACTAACACTGGCACTTTGTTACACTAATATTTTTGCTGGCTCTCAAAAACACAAGCACTGACATTCAAAAAAACATGGACTGGCATTCAAAATCACGTACACTGGCACTCAAATACACATACACTGGCACTCAAAAAACACTGATAATCATTTTTGCTGACATTCAAAAAAACATGGACTGGCATTCCAAAAAACATGAACTGGCACTCAAAAAAACAAACACTGGCATTAGTATACACTAACACATCAAATCCCCCAACAACCCCTTCGTACTGGCACTCCTAAATACATGAACCGGCACTCAAAAAAATAAATACTGGCACTTCAAAACTAATGCACTGGCATCTAAACAAAAGCCAAAATCAATCAAAGCCAAAAATCAATACCAATGGCTACCCATCAGATTAACAGCCATTTTGCCCAAATTCAACAATCCGTCTGAGTCCCCGCATCGGCGGCGAAATTTGCAGCGAGCTCTCTGCACGATTCGCATTTGTACACCACATACTCCTGTGGATTTCCGAACGAGCTCCATGACTGATTCCGCCTCCGGATTGTTGCCGTTGCCGCGGTATTACAGTCTTCGCCGGTGGTATTGGTCTCTGTTGTCGGAAGCTGAATGTGCGCTCGCCGAAAAATAAAAATAAAGGAGTCGCCACGCCGTTTTTAAGAGGAAACATTGAAAACCTTTTGTAAGAGAAAAGTGGGTTCGGGGGTCAGGTTACGTGTTGGGAAGAACCGAGAGTTCACCCAACACGCCTCGTCCGTAGACGAGTCTTTCAATGTTCAACATTCAAATCGTCCAAGTGTGTGTGCAAAGTGTACGTGACAAGATATGTAATGAAATGCATAATAGTGCTTTGTTTTATTACTCAAAAAAGAGGGATTACATCTTGTGAACCAATTAACAAGGGAGGCCACATCCCTGCTACAAATGATCTAAAACAGACATAAGGAAAGAGGTCTGCGCGCAGGTCATGTATGTCGCATGACACATCGCACCAGTGACCACATATGTCGCGTGACACAGGATCACTTAGGGACGAAGGTGTCGCGTGACATACATAAGCCATCTGCAGAAACTTACAGGATGAACACAGAATCAACAGAAAACGATACAGATCTAATTGATTAACCAAATTTACGAACGAAATACAGAAGCAACACCAAATCGACCCCGGGAGTGTGGATATGGGTAGATCCACACCCCCTTGGGGTTCAAACACCAAGTTCAATCAAATATTCAACAATAGAAGCTCACTTGCACGAATTATTCAAGTTAAACAGAGATATGGCAGTTGCCACCTGATAATTGAAGCGGATGGATCTCAATTACCAGGTGGAGGGGGGGGGGAATCACAATTAAGCAAGTGAATAAGGGAGAGAGAGAGGTAGAGAAGTCGTTACCCTTGTAGTCCACCACCAATACACCAAGTTAGGTGTATTGGCCTTCGATTCAGCTTCTGGACATGGAGTTGAGCACAGATGGGGTGCTTGGCTTCAGATCCTCAGTTGGTAAGGGTTGTATGAAGGCAATTGGGTAGTTTGTGTAGTAGGGAGATTGAATTGGAAGGGAATTGGGGTAGGTTTAGGTGTAAGGAGGAGAGAGATTGGTTCGTGGTGCGAATTTGGCAGAGTGACTTTAGGGTGTCGAAAAGGGATCCAGAAATGAGAGGCAGAGGGTCTTATTTATAGGCTGCAGTTAGTGACCACAGTGTGTCGCACGACTTCACGCGTCCACTTTCCACGCCTCAAGCTGTCGCGTGACACAAGGTGGTTCAACCGTTTTGGCGCCAAAACCAGCTTCGGAACATTAGGGAAAATACCCAAAAGGTCCAACAGGTTTTATTCCCAAGAGGTCCTTTGGCATGAATAATGTACCAAAAGGTACTTCCTTCGCGGGAAACTCATGAAACGTTTCTGGAAGTCTCGGGATCGGCCGGGAATTTACCAAAACGCCCCTTAATGCAATTTTATTACATTAAAATGCATCTAAAAAGGTTGCGAATTGGATTGGCGTACTTACAGAGCCCCTCGGCAACGTCACTTTTGGAAAAAGTGGGGTTGTCGATAAAATAAGACCCAATCCCAATGAGCATAGAGGGATAAGGTAACGGGCTAGAAGGGTGAATCGGGGAGTCTAATGGCTGGACCTTTCTGAGAAAGGAATCCTACGTATCCCTTTAAGAAGGGAATCAAGCCAAATCGTAGTTCGGAATTACCAAAATCAAAATCATAAGCAAGGAAAGGGGTAGAGACGTATCTTCATTCCTTTGCTGTGCTTACATGTAGCTGTCGGGGAACCTGATGCTACTGTTGTCTGACAAGGGCATTTGTTGATGATCAATCTCCGTCCAACACGGGTTCCTGATGGTCTTCCTGTTGGGTTTTACGAGTCCATGCGCAGCGGAATTAAGCATTAAAAACATAAAACCGAAGAATCCCTAGGATCCGTTCTATACAATAAATTTAAATTCCTATGAGATAGAATTATACCAACCTTGAACGCTTTCCGTTCTTGAGCTATCGAACGATTTGATTATGTGATATCGAATCACAAACTTCGTTCTTCAACTTGCTTGAACTCTAGGCCTTGATCGATGAACGAGTGAAGACCCTCTTTCGGTATCCACATCTTTGAATGAATTCAAGAACGATTTCTTGATGATTGCTAGATCTAAACCTTGAAGAATATTGAGAGTATTTTGTTGTGAATTTTGCTTGAAAATTTCGGCTAGACTATTAGGTTTGACAGACCTCTCATATTTATACTACATTAGCATGAATACGTTTCCTAATCGAATTTAGGAGAACAGGCTGTCAAACGCGTCGGGTGGCTTATTATGTCGCGCGGTATACTCAGCCCATGGCTAAGTATGTCGCGTGACAATGGTAGCCAGATACAGAAACTCTCAATCATTCTTCCTCTGGTTTAACCAATTCATTCTAGTTGTGTGTGACCCAATAGGATTATATATTGTTGGCAATGAGTTCGATCATATCGAACCTCATAAGACATAAGCGGACTCTCGCAAGCCATTATGTCTACCCAAATAATATAACGTAAGAGTTCACGTTTCCAATGGTGTACTTCCATTTCTCCCTTTGTCTCACGATGTTATATTGAACACAAGTCATGGTCCTTGTCAACTTGTCTTTGTTCAATGCTTTCTCGATTCTTGAGTATAATGATAATTCCAATCATATTGGGGTACGGCCATACACTTTCATCATTATCACTCATCGAGGGGCCCAAGCAAAACATCTCTCTTCCGAGGGACAAATTCCATCTTGACTTATCGTTCTTCCCATCATGAATCCGATTATGCCAAAGATAGCCTTTATAGATATCGTGTTAAGATATCGTTTGACTAAAATCAAACATGACTTTCATCATATGTAAGGTCACGATAATCTCAGGTCTAGGGACTAAATGAAGTAACCTTATGAGATTTACTTATGACACTTGACCATGTCATAAATCTCATGCGGGTCATGTCCAGTCACTTGTTCTCTAACAAGTACCCATAATTTCAATGTGCATCTCTATGCATATAATCATCACATGATTATCCATTGACAATTATACTAATTATTCTCTTAATAATTAGGAACGGAGATTATTATAAACAAATATAGAAAACATATAATAATCAAATGATAAACATCTCATATAATAATAAATAATGTCAACACATAAGTCTATCAATCATAGGCCTAGGGCATAACACTAACAGTCTCCCACTTGCACTAGGCCCAATCTACCATGTATCGAATACCCATGGACCTAACATGACCATCATGCTTAGCTTGCGGGAGAGCCTTAGTTAATGGGTCCGCCACGTTGTCATCAGTGTCTACTCTGCATATCTTAACGTCTTCCCTTTCACATATCTCACGGATAATGTGGAAACGTCGAAGTATGTGTTTGGATCTCTGGTGTGACCTTGGTTCCTTTGCTTGTGCAATGGCACCATTGTTATCACAGTAAAGTTCAATAGGATCTCTGATGCTTGGAACGACTTCCAAATCACTAATGAACTTTTTGATCCAAACTGCTTCCTTAGCTGCATCGGATGCCGCTATGTACTCGCTTCGGTTGTAGAATCGGCGACGGTACTTTGCTTGGAACTTTTCCAACTCATAGTGCCTCCATTAAGCGTAAACAAAAATCCAGATCGCGATGCGAAATCATCTTTGTCGGTTTGGAAGCTAGCATCAGTGTAGCCTTTTACTACAAGATCTTCTTCCATTCCTCCAAAGACCAAGAATACATCCTTAGTTCTTCGTAAGTACTTAAGTATATTCTTGACTGCTATCCAATGTGGTTCGCCGGGATCCGATTGGTACCTACTCGTCATGCTTAGAGCACACGAGACATCGGGTCTAGTACATAACATAGCATACATGATAGACCCAATTGCCGAAGCATATGGAATACCATTCATTCTCTTTCGCTCATCATTAGTCTTAGGACTTTGATTCTTGCTAAGAGATATACCATGCAACATTGGCAAGTTTCCTCTTTTAGAATTTTCCATTTGTAATCTTCTAAGGACTTTGTCAATGTAAGTACTTTGACTTAAACCAATCATCCTCTTGGATCTATCTCTATAGATCTTGATACCAAGGATATATGCGGCTTCGCCCATATCTTTCATTGATAAACACTTTCCTAACCAAGACTTAACAGTCTTGAAATAGCCCGGATCCGAGAAAGGCTTCGCAGCCCCGTCATCTGGCAATCTTTCGCGTTGGAGCGGTTCGTTCTCGCCGTTTTGCTTTCGCATTTTGTAGAGTCGCCACGCCATTTTTATTAAGCCCAAAACATTGAAAAAGGGCATCAGTTTAAAGATAATTTTAAACTGTTTTTGTGTGATGAGATTTTGAGTTCGGAGGTCAGATGACTCCCGGGAAGAGAATATTAGAATATTAGAGCTCACCCGAGTAGCCTCGTAAAACGAGTCTTTCGGATACCCCTAATATCCTTTAAATGTTGTGTGTGTGTGTGTGTGCTTTTAAAAATGCATGCTGTATCGGATGTCTACATTGTATGTTATGTATGGAAATGTATTGAAATAGTAATGGAAGGAAGCCTTACCAATGTTGGTTCGTGTCTGTCTTCCGCTGGGGAATAGTGTTTGAGGTCGGAGTAGCGTTCCGGTATGAATCTGGATTGCTTCGGGAGGGACCGGTTGTCTGCGGACAGAGTTTCGGCGTGAGTTGAGGTTGTAGGCTGCATTCGGCAAGAGGTTCGGCGTGCGTGGGGATCATCGGGATTACTCGGGCAGAGGTTCGGCGTGCGTTGTGGTGGCAGGAGTCACTCGGGCAGAGTTTCGGCGTGGTTTGAAATCGTCGGTTTGACTCGGAAAGAGTCGGGACACCGTGGAAAGACCAGGCAAGGCCTCGGAGTACCACGAGGGGCCTCAGAGTACCTCGAGAGTGCCTCGGGGCAGCGCGGGAGCGTCTCGGGAGCGCTCGGGGAGGCTTCGAAGCACCACAAGGGAGCTCGGAAGGCCTCAGAAGGATCCGAAAGGGGCCGGGAATGCCTCGGAAGGACTTAGAGGGGAAGCCAAAAGGCCTAGGGAGGAAGAGAGAAGTGGGAGGTGTGTGAAAATGAGGAGGGGGAGCCCTCTATTTATAGTGCCAGATTTGGTGCAAAGAGGTCCGTACGGACCTCCCTGGTAATCCAGTTTTTTGGTTTTCCTCGATTTGATGGAATCTGTGATGATGGAGGAATATTTGCAATTATGGTGTCCCCTGAGCAATAAGGTCCGTACGGACCATCTTGCATGCAAAGAGGTCCGTACGGACCAACTCTGCAGGGGAGTAATCATTTTCCCCGGGATTTGAGGGAATATTGTGGACTTTAAGGAGATTCAGTAATTATGACAACAAAGAGGTCCGTACGGACCAATATTGCTTTCCCAATTTCCTGAAAATTCCCGAAAGGTCCTTTTGTCCCTTTTTATCCCAGAAAGGCTCCTCCCTTGGTTTGGTTGGGGGTTTAGAGAGGGTTTTGAGTGAGAGGGGTCGTCGAGACTGTGTTGATGAGTCTGCGGTGTTTCCCGTGTGTGTGAAAGGGTGTGATCCAGATTGGGGTACTTACAGAAGCCCCTCGACGACGTCACTTATGAAAGAAGTGGGGTCGCCGATAAGATAAGGGTCCTAATCTGGATCGCGTGCTGGGAGAGGAAGTGACCGTGGAGGTCAGTGTGAGGACGTGGTGGTGTCCTTTTGTGTGACCGCATAGGTCAGTAGGCTGGACCCTGTGATAGGATTCCTACGTATCCCTGGCGGGAATCAAGCCTGGTCGTAGTTCGAGTGTGGGGTGAGTGTTTTGTGAATGTGGGCGTGGTGGTGCCCTGAAGTGTCGCGTGACCGCCGAGGTCAGTGGTGAGGACGTGGTGGTGTCCTGGGTGACCGCATAGGTCGATGGCTGGACCCTGTGATAGGATTCCTACGTATCCCTGGCGGGAATCAAGCCTGGTCATAGTTCAGAGGTCGTGAAATCGTGAGTGCGTGTGGGCGTGGTGGTGCCCTGAAGTGTGGTGACCGCCGAGGTCAATTGTGAGGACGTGGTAGTGTCCTAAGATGTGATGACCGCCGAGGTCAATTGTGAGGACGTGGTGGTGTCCTGGGATGGAAATTTTACGATTTTCCTAATCGGGTGGTTTAAGGCCTTCCGGGCCGGAGATAGCTTGTGAGGACTTGAATCGTCTTCTGATTGCGGTTGGTGCCACGCTGGAGGACTTTGAATCGTCTTCTGGCGGCGGTTGGTGCCACGCTGGAGGACTTTGAATCGTCTTCTGGCGGCGGTTGGTGCCACGCTGGAGGACTTTGAATCGTCTTCTGGCGGCGGTTGGTGCCACGCTGGAGGACTTTGAATCGTCTTCTGGCGGCGGTTGGTGCCACGCTGGAGGACTTTGAATCGTCTTCTGGCGGCGGTTGATGTAATGCGCGAGGACTTTGAATCGTCTTCTAGCCGCAGTTGATGTAATGCGCGAGGACTTTGAATCGTCTTCTAGCCGCAGTTGATGTAATGCGCGAGGACTTTGAATCGTCTTCTGGCCGCAGTTGATGTAATGCGCGAGGACTTTGAATCGTCTTCTAGCCGCAGTTGATGTAATGCGCGAGGACTTTGAATCGTCTTCTAGCCGCAGTTGATGTAATGCGCGAGGACTTTGAATCGTCTTCTAGCCGCAGCTGTGGAGGCATGGCTGCCTTGTGCTTCGAGAGGCGTAGATGCCTTTGTGTTTTTGCATGTTGAGTAGAAGGTTGGACTTACGATGACTGCCGGTGCTTGCGCTGCCGTTGAAGTGGGCAAGGATGACGGCCGGTGATTGCTTCACCATTTGGCGTTTTAGAGGCGCTTCGTGCCTTGGGACTTGTACTCGGAGGTGTTGGCTCCTTCTTGTGCTTGTTTTGCCGTTGAGTGGGCAAGGATGACGGTCGTGTCGGGGATATGCATCTTGTATGACTTCCCTTTCGACTTGTTGGGGGAGGAGCTCGGCTTACTTTGATGGCCGGTGTTTGCTGCTGCCGTTGAAGTGGGCGAGGACCGGTCTTACGTTGATGGCCGGTGCTTGAATCTGGAGATGCATGACCTGTAGGAGCCCTTTTCTCGTTGGGAAGATGACTTCGGACCTCTTTTGAGGGCCGAAGGTTGAGTTGTCGTTGAGCGTTTGGAGGCGTCTTGTGCCTTGATATTCGTCTTTGGGGAGGTGTTGGCTCCTTCTTGAATTGCCGTTAGTGGGCGAGACCGGTCTTACGGCGCCGACGGCGGGGATTGAATTGCCGTTGAGTGGCGAGAGACCGGTCTTACGTTGATGGCCGGTGGTTGAATTGCCGCTGAGCTGGGCGAGGACCGGTCTTACGTTGACGGCCGGTGGTTGAATTGCCGTTGGAGTGGGCGAGACCAGCTTACGTTGATGGCCGGTGGTTGAATTGCCGTTGGAGTGGGCGAGGACCGGTCTACGTTGATGGCCGGTGGTTGAATTGCCGTTGAAGTGGCGAGGATCGGGCTTACGCGGCATAGGGGATTGATTTGCCGTTGAAGTGGCGAGACCGGTCTTACGTTGGCCAGGATTGATTTGCCGTTGAAGTGGGCGAGGACCGGTCTTACGCCGACGGCCGGGGATTGAATTGCCGTTGAAGTGGGCGAGGACCGGTCTTACGCCGACGGCCGGGATTGAATTGCCGTTGAAGTGGGCGAGGACCGGTCTTACGTTGACGGCCGGTGGTCAATTGAAGGGTTAGGGACCATTCTCGCACTGGATTTGCCGGAAAAGGCTTTAGACAGCCAGGCAAAGATTATAAGGGCAGAAAGTAATTTGGCCACCCCTTGCAAAGAGGTCCGTACGGACCAACCTGGTTGCAAAGAGGTCCGTACTGACCAAGTTGGTTTTTACAGCTCCTGTGTTTTGACCAGGTTTAAATGCCGAGCCCTTCCCCATTCCTTCTTCCTCATTTCCAGTTCGTGAACCAGGCGAGAGAGAGAGAGAAAAAATCCTCCATTGTTAACCAAAATCAACAATTTTTTGCTTGAATTGCTTGCCATGGCTGAAGGATCTCGAAGGAGTCGTCGTCAACGCAGTCAAGAGGTGGTCGAGCAACGGATGGAGCTTCAAAGAAATTGGATCTCGTTCGTTCCATCTTCGAAGAACCCGGATGTTTTGTATCCGAACCCGGAGGTGTACAATCGTCGCTCTATGAACGTCGGGGAGGTAAGAAACTGCCGTTTCTTTGATTCCCTCGTCGAATTTTTGAATGCTAGAACTAGGTTTTAGTTTTTCGCATTTTTGAATTTTTTGTTATTATTTTATGCCTTTTTGTGAAATTATTGATGAATTGTTGAAAATGGATATGTAAAAAATTGTGGGTATGTGTATTTTGTGCAGAAATGTGTAGATTAGCTTTTATTTGTGAAAATAAAGTGCTTCTCTAATGAAATGCATGCTTTGGTGTTTTGTACCGTATGCTATTTATGTATGTACATTATGAGAAAAATTATCGTGTAGTGATAATTTTTGTGAAAAAATGTGACATGTGCCGTGTTTTGTGACGGGTTATATGTGAAAGTGTGTGCCGTGTAGGGACGGATTTTTTTTTGAAAAATGTGTTATGCATATGTGTCGTGCCGTGTGTGCCATGTTTTTGGGTGACGGACTTTGTGGGGAAAATATGTGCAATATGTGCCGTGTTTTTGTGACGGGTTATATGTGAAAAATATGTGCAATGTGTGCCGTGTTTTTGTGACGGGTTATATGTGAAAAATATGTGCAATGTGTGCCGTGTTTTGTGACGGGTTATATGTGCCTTTGTTTTATATTAAGTACTGTGATTGACGTACCTTTGCTGTGTTTACCTGCAGGATGCGGGGCTTATGGCCGGGAAGGCCAAGAGGATGAAGACTCGGGATCGCTCGAGGCCGTTGTTGAGCCGTGGCGCCGGATGCCCGATATTTCCGTGGACGGTAGGCCGAGTCCCGTGAGGCCGGTTTACGCCGGCCCGGGGGTGTTTGTCGAGAACCCGGGCCGGAGTTTCCGACACGAGGAAGAACAAGAGTGTCTTCCTTGGCCTTTCTCGAGTACCGGTGGATACCACCCACACCTTCCATCCGAGCCGGGGAGAGGTGACGGTGACGCCGACCGACTTTGTTGCGATCACCGGCTTTCCTTCAAAGGAGGGCCGGTACGGTGGAGGGATATGATCTCCGATGTGGCGTTGACCGAGCCGCTGGGCTTTGAGCCTCGTCCTCGCAGGGCCCGGGCATGTTGTATAGTGACGTGGAGCCGAAGATCACGTCGCATTGGGGCCTACATCCGGGTACCTGGCCAGTGACGGCGTGAGCAAACCGGCGCGCTCCTTTTTGTGGTATGCACCGTCCGAGACTTTGTTCTCGAACCACGCGACCGCGGCTCCCTTTGCTGTTGGAGAGCTTGATTGACCTGGATAGAGTTTGTGACATTGCTTGGGGCGAGGCAGCTCGCCGAGCTCTACTTCTCCTTGGACCGGTTTAGTGGCGCGCGCCCGTTGGCCCGTTTTGACTTTGCTTTGGAGGTATGAGTTTCTTGCTGTCTTTTGATTTAGCAACTTGTCTTTTCTCCGTTTTCTTTGCACCGAGCCTTCTCTCGTTTTTGTCACAGTGTGGTTTTATGAGGTTTTCCAAGTGTTTCCCGTGGGATAGAGATCCGGGCCGGCTGGGCTGCGCACTCGCTATGCTAAGGGCCGGGCTCGCACGGCGAGGAAGAGGAGGACCAAGCAGGGGAAGCTCACCATCGCCTACGGGGATGTGCAGGAGCGTCCGGAGAGGGGTAGCCCGGAGGGGTTCGTCTTGTTCACGTGGGCTCGGTATGAGGGGGATGAGTTCGAGGGGGCTCCCGAGGCGACAACATGTGCCGCGAAGATGTCATGGGCCCGACTTGCGATGTTATGTATCCGGTGGAGCGGGTCTTCTCGGGCAAAGATGGCCCCGTGTGCTTCCCGTGGCTCCGAGGGACCCTCCCTTTGGGATGCTTGATTCCCGGACATGGACGTGCTCGATTTCGAGAGGTACCTGCGGTGTCGGCGCCGAGGAGTTCATCTTGTATGGAGAGGAGTACCTGGGCCTTCATGCGAGGAGGAAGCCGAGGACGCCGCAGTACCGGCGCGGAGAGAGAGGCCGGCCCGCAGCTCCCCTGCAGGTTCCGATGTCGGACCGGATTTCACGTATGTCCCGGGGACGGATCGAGGAGGAGGGTGTCTCAGACCCGTTCCGAGCGTGCCCCGCCGCATACAGAGTGGACCCCGATAGATCGGTGAGTGTGCCGACTCTTTTCCATCTTGGCATCTTTTCGTATTTTTCTCTTTTTGTTGTTGAGTATAACCGTATTGCCGAGCGTTTCCTTGGCCGCTTGTTGGTGCAGTCCCGGGAGAGCCTATGATATGCCGACTCGCCGTTATGTGGCGACGAGGTCGTTGCGAAGAAGATGGCTTCGAAGATATCTTGCCGGTCTTCGCGACGCGTGCCGGCGTACGAGCCTATGCCTTCGAGGCACTCAGAGACGTTCCTCCGCCTAGAGCCGAGCCGAGCCGCAGCAGGAGGGACCTTCGAGGGGCGGCATAGCATGGATGCCGGACGTCTTCGGGAGCCGCAGGCCTTCGAGGGAGCAGCCCTTTTATCGCTCATGCTCTCCGCATGGCGCACAGGGTGAGGGTTCCTCGAGCCTTCTTTCTTTGATCCTTTCGCCGGATTTGATCCTTTCCGAGTACTTTTCGTGGGAGCCTCCCGCGGGTGCCTGCATTTCGACGACGAGGATGTGACGGGCGAGTTCGCCGGGATGCCCGACTTCTCTCTCGGAGGACCTTGGCGAGGATGATGATGCCGAGGAGTCCGATTAGTATTCATTTGCTTTCCTCTTTTCATATCCCTCTTTTTTGTTTAGCAAAGTACATTCATGGGTACATGTAATAAAACACACGTATTTGCATGGCAAACAGCATTTTATTTTAAGATGTAATGTCATTTTTGTGATTCCCGGGATTTGTCCTAGAAATGGTTGCTATTATTATTATATTTTTGTGCATGCCACGTGAGCTGAGAGTGCGTTTGTGGGTAGTGTATGTTTGCCGGGAATGGCTTTGGCCGATGTTTGGGGCGCTTTGGAGCAAGGTTTCATTGAGGACAAATGGTTGTTATCTTGTTCTTTGGCCGGGAAAATGGGTTCGTTTGCAAGGAGGTCCGTACGGACATACTTAGCATGCAAAGAGGTCCGTACGGACCAACCTTGCTTTTGGGAAGGACATAAATGCTTTCCAGTTGTCTCGGTTCTTCCCATTTCCCCATTTGCAGCCATTTTCGAGCTTTCTTCCCCATTTTCTCTAGGAACCTCCATTTTTGCCATGGATTCTTCGTACGTCCCTAGAATTTTGCCGAGGCTTTCGCAGGAGAGGCAAGCACACTTCCTTGAGCAGTTGAAAACATGGATGCGGCGCCGTATGAGGCATCAGAGACGGGCTTTCGAGGTAAGGTTTCGCTCTTTTGCTCGATTTGGTCTTTTAAGGAGTTGGTTCCCGATTGGGATTTGTTGCGGGCCGCCGCGAAGTTCTGGGATGTTAGGAGGCACGTGTACTGTTTCTCCTACAATGAAATGGTGCCCACTTTGAGGATTTTCGGGCTTTGATTGGAGGACCGGAGGTGGAGGCCATCTCGCTTCCTTTCGATTGGTGGTCCCGCGCAAGCGTGAAGCTTGCGAGCTTTCTTCGTACTTCGTTGGAAGAAGTGCAGGCATGATCCTTGATTCGGGTCATATCGACATTTCTGAAGCCGCCGGAGCGGTTCATGGGCGATGATGAGAGTGACGTCTCTTGGGACGCATTTGCCTTGTGCGTGATGGCGACGCTTTTCCGGTCCGCCTCCTTGGCATTTGTGATGGCGGCTTTGCTAGATGTGGTAGGGCACCGCAGAGCCGGAGAGGATATTGTCCCGTCGGTGTCGGGGGATACTCTTCATGGTATCGATCGTGCCGGCTTAACCGGGGATCGTTTCATGAGAGGAAGCCCCGCTTTGCTCACCTAGGGTCCGCGAGAGAGACTTCAGCCATGCGCCGAGGCTCCGACGCAATCGTTGCTCCGTGGTCATTTGCTCGCGACCTCTTGTGTTGGATATGGATCACTCCGCTCGGGAGAGATGGATGGCACACTTGGTACGCATCGATCCGGTCGGTCCATTGGTGACCGCCGGAGGATCGAGACCCGGTGAGGATCTTGCTGCAGAAGGGTCCTACGTTGTCGAGTTCCAGGTTTGTCTTGGTCCTCCTTCTATATTCCGTCGCTTGTTTCCCGGGGCAGTTTGGGATGAAGCAGGAGCCTTTGTTGGGCCGGGATGGCCTTGCCACCGCGGAGGTAGTTACTCTTGTATGGCGGCCTTCGGGTGCCTTCTTGTATTTTCCGAGGGTATGGAAGTATTCCGCTTTCCCTCCCTGTGGTACTCCTTAGACGTCGGGGAGCGTCGTATTGACGACTCGCACCCGGCCCGGTATGGAGCAGCGTGTCAAGCGTCCTGCAAGTGGTCTTGGAGAGCAAAGCGTGTAGCGATTCTCGGGACCCGGCCAAGCCGTAGTAGCTATTGCCTTAGGAGTTCCGAAGCACAGTCCGACCCTTTGGATGTGACGGGAGACGCTTTGTTTGACTACGAGACTAGAGTTGACCGACCGACAGGAGAGGTCCTCGCTGCACTACGCAGGAGGAGATCCGTGCCGAAGCACGGCGAATGAAGCCCCGAGAGCTACCGGATTGTTTGACTCTACTGGGAGGACCCCGATCTCTGACTCGAGAGACGCAGAGTTGGTTCACGTGGAGCGAAAGAAGACTCGCGGGGACGAGGGAAGAAAGGGAAGAATGGCGAGGGGACAATGCAGCAGATGGCGCGGAATGACCTCCTAGGTATCCATTCATTGCATTGCAAACACATTATTAGTTAAATGTATTAAGTCAGTTTTTTAGCATGTTGTGAACTTGAGAGTAGACCGTGCTTGAACTCATCAAGAAATGTTGTAACCGTTAGTGATTTGTGATTTACTTTTAAAGCTTTGTCGAGACGCAAGATCTCTTGTTTGCCTTTGCTT
>JAFEMH010004202.1:0-221913 GCA_022495995.1 Adenophora triphylla var. japonica | reverse complement strand
ACGCCTAAAGACTACGAGTCTGTAGCAAATGTTGTACTTCCTTTTCGTTCTCAATGAAATGACCTTTTCTGAGTATCCCTTGATTGCCACTTTAACTAATGATGAATTAATTAATAAAAAATTTTTTAATAATAATTCATTAGATAAAGAAGCAGACACATTAAACAAAAAAATAAAACAAAAAAATCTTTAAGCAAAGTTGTCGGAAAGAGGAAAATCGAGCCCAAGCCGCCGAAGAGATTTTGACGAGTGTGAATACGAGGAACCGCGGAAGAGCCTAAAGAGGCCAGGGATTGGTGATTTCTTCGAAGGAACTGGAAAGGATGCCTTACGAAATCCTACAAAATCCTCAACTCAAGGAAAGTAGCCCTCTTAATCAGAGAAAACATCATATGTCGATATGGGTTGCCGCCCGAGATCATCTCGAGATAATGGATCCCACTTCGAAGGGGAATGCGACAGCCGCCGAGAATTCCGAATAACCCGTCACAAGTCATCTCCTTACAGGGCCCTTAAAAGCCAACGGAGCCGCCGAGGCAAAGAAACAAGACTTTGGAAAACATCATCCGAAAAATGGCCGTCCGAGGCAGAGATTGGCCCGAGAACCTACACTGGCACTCGGGGCTACGTAACATCCGTCAGAACGGCAACCGGGGAAACACCGTTTGCCCTCACATACGGAATGGAAGCCGTACTCCCAATCGAGCTAGAAATCCCCTCACTCCGTGTGTTGTTGGAAAGCCAGATCAACGAGGTCGAATGGCTCCAAAGTCGCCATGATGAATTGGCTCTACTAGATGAGCGCCGACTGAAGGCCATGGAACACATCCGAGCCTACCAAGGGAGAATGGCCAGAGCTTTCGACAAGAAAGTAAAGCATCGGGAGATCCGAGAAGGTGATCTCGTTTTGAAAGAAAAGCCCCCAGTCCGTATCAACCCCCTCGGCAAATGGGAGCCTGTCTGGGTCGGGCCATACGTCGTCCAGAAGATCTTCTCCGGAGGAGCCATGCAACTTGCAGACCTCGACGGAAATCCCTTTGTACACCCAGTGAACGGTGACAAGCTGCGCAGATACTATGCGTAAAAACACTGAGTCAAAAAAAAAAAGAGAAACAAAAAAAAGAGTGCTAAAAGAGTAATACCCAACTAGGTTGAAAACCCGAAAAGGGCGGCCTAGGTAAAAAACAGGGTTGCAAAAAAAAAAAAAAAAACAAAAAAAAAACAAAAAACAAAAACAAAAAAAAAAAAAAAAACAAACAAAAACAAAAAAAAAAAAAAAAAAACGGGTTGAACTACGAAGACTCTCGAGCTCCTCAAAATGAGGGGAACGTAGGGCGGAAACGGTTCGGTCTAAAACACAAATAAAAGTCATACTCTGACATCAATACAATTGATCAGACCATGAAAGCGTCTCGAAAAACTCTGAAGCAATTCAAATATTCATTACAAGTTAAAAACTTTTTGATAGTCTAAGCCCGATTCATTCCTACAACTGGCAACCTGCTAAAAGAAATTAAGATACATAATCAAACTAATGTGTCTGCCATGACAAGAAAGGGATACTCGGAAACCTCAAGGTCACTCCAAGCCACTCGTACTGGCCTCTCCCCTCTTCTTCCCCCTTCGAGTCTTCTTCTTCTGAACAGGAAAAATGTCGGTCTTCCTCCTACCAAGCTCTGGTATAGGAACAGGATCTATCAAACCAGCCTCTATCAGGGCCTTAGTAGCCCTAGCGTTATCTCTCATCTCCTGTAGCCGGGCTGGTAAAGTAGGAGTCCTCCTCTCTTGTCTCTTGACATAAGCCTCATAGTCGGTCACAGCGTCTCCGCTCCTGTCATGAGGGTTGGCCCTCGCCTCGGCCCTCTGTTGGTCCCAAAGGTGGCAACAAGGGTGAAAATACAGCTAGAGGGGGGGTGAATAGCTGTTTTAAATTTTTCGCCCTCTATTTAAAAACTAAACCTCTTGCTTACAAAATCCTCTTGCAGTTGATAATATACTGCAAGTGATAGTGTAAAATGCACAGCGGAATATTTAGAGTTATAAAGCGGTTTTAATAGATGAGGTTTGTAAAGCGGTTTTAATAAAGAAGTTGGTACGTGCGGTTTACAAACAAGTGAGGTTTTGACAATGTTAACTCCGAACACTATTTCACAATAATGGATATCTAAATAAAGATCAAACAGAGACAAAGATAAATAATTAGTAAGCACAAGAAATATAATTGCAGAAAGTAAGAACACGCTATTTGGAGTGGTTCAATCGATAAACGATCTACGTCCACTACCAAGATGGTTAGTCTTGGATTTCTAAGAGAGATTTTATATTAAGTATTTGAGAGATTACAAAGTACAATAAAATCTTTTCTATGAAGAACAAATCCAAAACTATAACCAGTGTATCTCAAGTGTTTAATCTATGTGATTAGAACAAATGAGGTGTGTGTGTGAGAACAAGATCAAGGCTCTCTAAATCTGTGAGATGTAGAGCACAATGATTCCTGAATGTGTTAAGGCTTGATTTCTGGGCTAGGAATATTTCTTGAAGTAGGAAGATGAAGATTCAAAGGGTTGAATAATTTACGGCGAGCTTGACTTCTATGAACACAAGAATTTTCAAATTCTCAAGCCATCTTCAAATGGTGAAGATTGGGGGTATTTATACCCAAGCATCAAAAACTAGCCGTTGGATACTGTTGTAAGGACGGTACTTGATGCAATCCTATTGGTCCACAAAGAACCACTTTTGTCCTTTGGTACAGCTGGTGCAGATAAAGGCGATCGGGGCTCGGTGCAAGCAAGCAATGAGATTAGGACACTGTCACCTTTTCAAGATCCTTGCAGATCTTTTCCGACATTGAATCACGTGACAAGATATGGTGGTTGACTTTTGATAATGCTGACGTGGATTCCAACGGATAAAAAGTTGTTCACTTCAAATAGCCAATCATTGGATGCGGTTGGTGAGACGCGGTTAGGAACATGCGGTTTTGCTACACCAGGAGGTTGCATGAATGCGGTTGCACATGAACTGCACAGGTGCGGTTCAAGGGCGGTTGCATGCGGTTGGTTCAATAGGCAGATTCAAGGTAGAACTACACTTGCGGTTTACAAGTGCGGTTCATAGGGCAGTTTTGAATACTGCTGGATCTGCAACCTTGCTTCCAATGAGTCTTGTGCCAGTCTTCAAGCCTAAGATTAACCTATTCTATAAAATGGACTTAGCTAAAAAATTGAAGTCTAAGCTTCATTACATAGGGTCCTAAAGTCCTTAAAATAGATAGGAGGTTATGGTATCAATCAAATCTAATACAAATATAGGAGGGTTAAAACATGCATACCCAACAATCTCCCCCTATTTGATTGATGCCATTACCTACTATAACTAAAGCAAACATTGTACTTGATAAGAACATGTCCATAAGAATTAACATGGTAATTCATGTCCCAAGTCAATGCACACACTTAGCTTAAGCTATAGATTTCTATACTTTCTAAGAGATAAAAACTTACAATATGGAAAGTAGAGAAATGCATTCAGTGCACTTAAGAAATATGAGTTTAAGTTCAAAGTGCGGTTTAAACTGAATGTTTAAACATCAATTCAAAATAGTGATTTTTAAGTTAGAAAATATTTGAATGAGGTTTAAATACCATAAGAGGTTTCATTGTTCTACAAACAAGCAGTTTGATATGAACAAGGTTTTTGGAACCATGATGCAATTTCCATTAATTCCTCAGGCGGTTACAAAAAGGAATGAAAGAAAATTACAGGGTTGCAAAAAAAACAAAAGTTGGACTAAAGGAAATACAAAGAGGGTGCGGTCCAACAACAAAAGAGTTTATAAAAAATTACAGAGCAAAAGCGGTTCTAAGGATGGTGCGGTTCTTCACCTTCTTTGCTGCTAGCTGCGGTTGGTTGATCTCTGGGTTCCTTGCAAGATTTGAGGCGAAGGTTTCGGACTTCAAAGATTTTCTAATTCTTCTTACCTCATCTGCGGTCCTTCCTTGAGCGGTTACCAATCTCTCTAGGATATTTGCTTGAGCATCAAGTTTGAGATTGGCATCAGAGACAGCTTTGGAATTATCGGACACTTGATCGAGATAGCTCACGGTGAGGTTTGAAAGGAGGAGTTCAAAGAATTGAACAAGGTGTGAATCTCCCCACTGAGCTAGCTGCGGTGCAGCGAGAGATAGCTTCGATCATGGGATCAAGATCAACGATCACTTGGATGGAGGATTTTAATTCATTATTTGTGGCTTCAAGTTTAGTAGTGAATCCTATCTTGATGTTTTCAAGGCGGTCATTAAATTCATCCTTGATAGTATTCAATTTGGCGACGGATCATCATTCAAGGAATTGGTGTTGACCTCCATCGAAGATTTGACACTATCAATTTCACCAAGAATATTAGTCTCAACCGCATTCGAGAGAGGTTTGAATATCTTGAGTAGGAAGCGGTTGGGAATTGGCGGTTTTGAGGAATTCGGCTGGAGGGAATCAAAGGCGGTTTTGGAGGCGGGCGAGAGTTGAGAAATCATTTCTTTGAGGTCGAGTCTCCAAATGATTGGATTTGAACGATACCTTGAGATAACTCCTTCTTGAAATTTTCAAAGCAAGAGTCGGTGAGGCTTTAACAATGTTTGCAATATCCTTCTCCCCCTTAATGGCATTAAGCCTACGAGCAAAACTCTTTAAGGAGTTCTTATGATCAGCCATTTGTAGGGTTTGAGAGGCAATCGAGATGGGGCGAGATTCGGCAAGTTGTTGAAGGGAGCGGTTGGAAGCTTCAAGAGAGGCATTGGAAGCGGTTAGTTTGACAATGTGGCCTTGGTTTATCAGGAGTTGGGGCTGACTAAGATGAAGGGTGGAAAGGATTTGGGAGTAGTCGAGAGGGTGGAGGAGCGGTTGATGATGAGGGAATAAAAGTGAAGGCGGGGCGGTTGTGAATAGGTGGGAGGAGCGGTTGAAGGGATTTGGGAAAGGAGGGTTTGAAAAATACGTGAGGCAGGAATTGTATAGGGAGATGAGGTTGGAGTTGAGATGGGTAAAGTTGGAGGTAAGGTTAAAGGGGCGGTTGATATAGGAGCGGTTGGGATAGGGGCGGTTGAGATATAGGCGGTTGAAAGTGGGGTAGTTGGAATAGAGGCGGTTGAGATTGGGGTGGTTGGGATTGGGGCGGTTGGTATGGGGGCGGTTGTGATAGGGGCGGTTGGTATGGGGGTGGTTGGTATAGGGGCGGTTGGGATGGGGTTGGAATGAGTTGAGTTGGATTTTTGTGGGGAAGAGATAGGGGATTTAGAAGGGGATTTTTGGGTGCGGTTTGAGTTATGAGGGGATGATTGGTGTATGGGTGAATTTTGTGGTGAAGGGGTTGGAGTTCTAAGCCTAGAGGTTGAATGGGCTGGGCCTGCTGATGGCTTGGATGTCCATTCAGTAAAGGCTTTGGGAATTGAGGTGGCTTGATTTTGAGGGGTTTGAAATTCAGAAGGAGATGATGAATTTGAATTGGATATGGAGGAGGATTTATCAAAGTAGGAGGAGGTTTCACCAGGTATTTTGAGGTTGGATTTGGCAACAGTGTGAAGGTAGTGTTTCTTTGGAGGGGTTGTTTTCTTGGCCATTTGCTTGAACCTCCTCTTCTTGGGATTCTCCCCCTGAGCGGTTGCAGTTTTGGGAGGAGGAGATGGAGAAAGCGGTTTGGGAGAAAGGGATTTGGAAGGAGTGAAATGTTGGGTAGGAATTGGAGAAGAGGTTTGAGTTTGAATGGGTGAAGAAGTAGGAGTTGGAGCGGGAGATATGGTTGGAGAGGGAGGCGGTTGGGTTTGAGGAAGGGGTTGCGGTTGGGGTTGCGGTTGAGAAGTAGCAAGCGGTTCGAGATGTAGATGGCTTACCTTTGGCAATTTTCTTCACTGCGGCCCTTCTCTCCAACTTATCAATTTTTGCTTTGTAAAAAGCAACCTTATCTTCTTGAGAGAGATTTGCGGTGGCGGTCTTCACGATCTTTGCTTTCTTGATGAGAGGGCAATGCCGGCTTCCTCTTCTTCTTCCTCCTCATCGGGTTCATCTCTCGAGATTCATCTTTCCTTTACCCTTAGAACTTGGACCCGGCACCGGCGGTTTGAGATGGTGCGGTTTTAGATTTCTTAGGCTTAGGGTCGAGGACTAGATTCTTCTTCCTTGAGGCTTTCTTAATGGCTTTCCCAAGAAGCGGTAACCGCGGTTGCGGGTGACATTTCAACATAGAACTCCTTGGGGTTGAGGGTATCGGCATCATAAAGAAACTTGTCTTGGGTATCTCCAAAGGAATATACGAAGTTGTGACAAACCACAGTTCCAAGAGAGTCTCCCTCACTCATAGGCACGAGATAATTCGGGAGTTGAAAGTACGAGATCCTCCAAGTGTTGATAGCTTGTAAACAACGCGGTTAGGAGCACACGAGAATGGTCTCCACCTTTGATGCTCATTCTTGACTCTGGATTGATAAGCATCAATGGAACTAGCCGGTTCCTTCATCAAGATCTTGGGCCAATTTAATTTAATACCATTGTAAATGGCACAACAGTAAGTCCATTGAGAAGAAGTGAAGTTGTTGTGGTTGCCAGTCTTTCCACATACAGACACTCCTACAAGATAGCCCAAGTGGCTCATAAGTTCTCCAAACTCTCTTCTAGCTCTCTTCTTGTAATAACCAGAAAGAGAAGTCCGATTAACTGTAGACAGAGCGGTTGCATCGAACTTCTGATCAACCTCCATGGGGATCCCGAGAGACATGAAAATCATAAGTACTTCTAATATCCAAATGATCAATGGATATATCGAAGCCTTCAACAACGCCAACCGGGCACTTGATCTTGGTGCCATCGATAAAACCATGTCTCCTAGAGCAGTGAGGAGAAAAGCTGATCCACAAAGGACGGAATGATATAAGATTGGCCTTTGTTGAAGAGAGGGAGGATACCAGAGGTAGTTAGTCTTCTGATCAATTCTCTACCAAGAGCATCTCCTTGGAGCTCAGTCTCATTAATCTCATGGCCAGGAATAAAGAATTTAGGATCCTATAAAATGAAACAAAGGAGTTTAGATCCAAACAGAGATTCACAATTCACAAGCGGTTTGGGCATCTATGCGGTTGGCAAATGATGCGGTTGAAGATTTAAAATTTCCAAACCCCAAGTAAAATTGTGAATGCAACAAAATACTTAGAAAATATGTAAAAGATTATACTAGTACGTGGCATTGTAATCCAAGTTTATCCCACACTGCAAGCAGTTGCTTAGAGAGGAAGGTTATGGTGTCCAGCCTATATACTAAGTAATATCTCAAACAAACTTAGCATGCGGTTGAAAAAAAATTTACAAGCATGCGGTTTTAAGATGTATGCGGTTAGAAATGTGCATGCGGTTCAAAATGTGCATGCGGTTGGAATCTAGAGATTTCAATCAAGGCGGTTCCAAACAACATCATGCGGTTGATATTCACAGTAGTGCATAAAATTTTATGAAAAAATTTCTAAGTACAAACACATGTGTGAAAATCAACTGAATCAAAACATGTGATAAACATTGGAGGCATATGAACAGTCATGTTGAAGACATGATGAACACGAAGAACACTTAGAACATTAAGAACGAGAGATTCAACAAAAGTTCATCAAAATCAACAAATAACATGTCAAAATGATCACATTGAAGCGGTAGATTAATAATATAACATTAAAAATTCGTACTTTGCTCGAGAATCACCACGAAACATCAAGAACACTCAAATGGGTTTTCGAATAAGAAAATTTTAAAGTTCAAAATCAGTGTTCAAATCATTGGTTGATCGTAAAATAAATTACATATAGAAAATCTAACAACAAATCCGAGCAAAACCCAACGAAATCATTCAAAATGATTAACGAGATGAAGCAATTATGAGCAAAAATCAAACAAGGGTTTTGAAGCTTCTTGGTTCAACAATGGCGGATTCAACTAAAGATTTGCAGAAAATAAAGAGATGAAGTTGAGAAATACATACCATATCAGTGAATGGTGCTTTGGGAGCCATTGAAGATCAAAGTTTTTAAGTTATGAAATTTAAAGTTTTTAGAGAGAGAGAGAAGATGAAGTTGGTAAGAAAGGTACGGTGCTCAGAGTTTGGAAAGGTTAAATTTGTAAGAGTTGGTTTTTATTTATAGAAAAATCTCAAACAAAGGACAGTTGAAAAGACTATTTGATTTTCCCATAAAAGAAATCATTCCTCTGTTGCACCCTTTCATCTTCTTCTCATTTGCCAATGACGGCTGACATGATAGCTTTAAATGCTAATGTTCCCTTTGCATTAAATGCATTTAAATTTTGAAATAACGTGGGAAAACATTTGCAAAAATGCCCTTATGTCAAAATGTGGACTGAAATGAAAAAAAATAAAAGAACTTACCTATGGTCCACGTGGCAGTGCGGTTGAAAAGATTTTTAAAACCGCTTAGCTTCTTTAAAGCTAAGGAAAGAATGAAAATTGTTTTTGAAAATACCATATGTTGAAGGCGGTTGAAGATGGAGCGGTCAGAAGCATTATGCGGTTGGTAAAACGCGGTTGGAAGTACGCGGTTGATAATACGCGGTTGACCACATAGGCGGTTGACCACTCAAGCGGTTTGAATGAACGCGGTTCAACAAAGGTGCGGTTGAAAATTTTCAATAAGACATACAACCTAAACTCAACACACAAGTTAGTCAATAAAAAGTATGGAATCATTTAAGTTCAAGCATACCCATTTCTCCTACGAGGAAGGAAAACCTCTTGGAGTCAAGAGCCTTGGTGAGGATGTCGGCAATCGATTATCTGTCCCCACATACTCTAAATGGATATTCCTCTTCTCCACATGGTCTTTGAGGAAATGATACTTGATATCAATGTGCTTGGTCTTGGAATGCATGACGGGGTTGTTGGAGGCTGAAATTGTTGAAGTGTTGTCACACATGATAGGGCAATTCCCTTCATGGATTCCATAGTCCACCAAGCTGCTTGCTTCATCGAAAGGATTTGGCGGCAACAACTACAGCTGACAATATACTCGGCCTACTGTGGTAGACAGCTGGCCCGAAGCTTGCTTCTTCTTTGGCCCAAGCAACTAGTCTATTTCAAGGAAATGACAAGTACCACTAGTGCTTTTCTGTCAATAGTACAAAGTTTGCATAATCTGCATCTGAATAACCTACAAGGTCGAAGTTCGAATCTTTGGAATACCAAAGTCCAAGGTTAGTGGTTCCGGATAAATAGCGGATTATACGCTTGGCGAAATAAGATGTGCTTCTCTAGGATGCGCTTGGTAGCGAGCACATACACGAGACACTAAACATGATATCGGGCCTACTAGCGGTTAAGTAAAGTAATGAGCCGATCATACCTCGATATAAAGTCGATCAACTTTCTTACCTTTGAGATCCTTATCTAGCTTATTGCCGGTGGCCATTGGAGTATCATATGCTTTAGCATTTTCTAATCAAACTTCTTTATCAACTCCTTGGTGTATTTGGCTTGGTGAGGAAAATACCTTCTTCGCATTGCTTGATTTGAAGCCCGAGGAAGAATGTTAATTCTCCCATCATGCTCATCTCAAACTTGCTTTTCATTAGCTTCTCGAAACGCTTACAAAGTAACTCATTAGTAGAACCAAAAATAATATCATCAACATAAATTTGAACAAGTAAAGTATGCTCATTATATTTGGCAATAAAAAGAGTTGTATCAATTTTACCACGTTTAAATCCTTTTTCTAGTAAAAATTTAGAAAGAGTCTCATACCATGCCCTTGGAGCTTGCTTAAGTCCATACAAAGCTTTTTGGAGTTTGTAGACATGATTGGGAAATTTGGAGTCTTCAAATCCAGGAGGTTGGGCAACATACACGGTCTCTTGCAGTTCGCCGTTGAGGAATGCACTCTTTACGTCCATTTGATATAACTTGAAACGCTTGAAAGAGGCGTAGGCTAAGAAAATTCTGATAGCTTCCAATCTTGCAACTGGAGCAAAGGTTTCATCATAATCGATTCCTTCTTCTTGCCTATATCCTTGTGCAACCAACCTTGCTTTATTCCTAGTGATGCTTCCATTCTCGTCCATCTTATTTCTAAAAACCCACTTAGTTCCTATCACTCCTTGATCATGTGGTCTAGGCACCAATGTCCAGACCTTGCATCTTTCAAACTGGTTGAGTTTTTCTTGCATAGCAACGACCCAACTGGAATCTTGGAGTGCTTCATCAATCTTCTTGGATTCCACTTGAGATAAAAGAGAAGTATGCTCGTCATAATTTGATCTCCTTGTTTGAACAGGAAAAGCAGATCACCAATCACATTTGTGAGGGGGTGGCTAGCGACTTCACGAACCTCAGGGGTAAGTCTGGTTGGATTGAGGTTTCTTGAAGATCTTCAATTGGAACATCGTTAGATCCTTCGGCGAAGTCATGGAATGTAAGTTGACGAAGAGGTTCTATAATTTGGATAGGGAATTCTCAACTTCATCTTCCCTTGCGGTTGCATACGGAGAGGATCTTCGGTGCGGTTTCAAAATTGCGGTTTTGGGAATTTCGGTTGAGGGTCTTTGGATTTTGCGGTTGAGGTTCGGGTGCGGTTTGAGGGTTCACCTGGTTCATTATGCTCAACAAAATCATCGGCAACATTTGGAGCCAAATGTGGCTCAAGGAGAGAATGCTCATCAAAAGTAACATGGACGAGACTCTACTATTTTTAAACTAGTTTTATTGAAAACACGAAAAGCTTTAGAATGTTTAGCATACCCAACAAAAATACCTTCATCGGCCTTGGCTCCGAATTTACCTCTATTTTCTCTTCCGTTGTAGAGGACAAAGCATTTGCAGCCAAAGATCTTGAAGAATGCAATGTTGGGGGTTCTTCCTCGCCAAAGCTCATAGGGAGTCTTATTATGGGATTTGTTGATGAGGAGCGGTTACGAGTGAAGCATGCGGTATTGATTGCTTCGGCCCAAAAATGCGAGGTAGCTTCGCCGGATATCATTGTCTTTCCGGCCTCAATCAACGTCCTATTCTTCCTTTCCACAACCCCATTTTGTTGTGGAACACCGGTGATTGAAAAATTGTGATCAATCCCATGGTCATCACAATGCGAGCAACACCGTTGTTCTTAAATTCTTTTCCATTATCTGATCGAACACTAACGATGTCATCTTCTTTTTGAGTTTGGATCCGTCTAAAGAGTGCGGTGAGAATCTCATAACAATCATCTTTGGAAATCATCATCTCAACCCACGTATATCTTGAATAATCATCCACCACCACTAAGGTATATCTATTTCCTCCAATCTTTGGCGGTGGTTACGGGTCCAAACAAATCAATGTGAAGCGATTGTAAGCATCTTGAAGTTGATGGAGCGGTCTTGCTGGTGAAAGACGACGCGCCCTTACAGGCGGCATGCACTTTGCATTTCTCTGGATGGTGGTCAGCCACTTTAGGTAAACCGCGAACAAGGTTTTCCCTACCAATCTTTGCAAGATACTTGAAGTTCAAGTGGCTCAACCTCTTGTGCCATAGCCAACTATTTTCGCTCACATTCTTAGCTACAAAACGAGAGATTAGTAATACTACATGCGGAATTTAGATCAATAATGTAAATATTACTCTTACGAATCCTGTGAGTAGGGTGACGTCCGGAAATGCTATCTTTGATAAAGCGGTTTGATGACGTGAAGTTGCAAAGCATTCCTTTGTCGCAAAATTGAGAAATTGAAAGGAGGTTGTGCTTGAGTCCATCGACAAGAGAAACCTTCTCAATAGTTAGGTTTCCTCTCCTTATAACACCATATCGAATGGTCTTGCCTTTGTTGTTGTCACCAAAGGTTACGGATGGACCACTTGCTTCAACGACATCTTCAAGTAATGATCTATCTCCGAGTCATATGTCTTGAGCGACCCTTTGTCAAGATACCATTCATTATCCTTGGAGTGACCGGCCATGAAGCGAGAGGACCTGAAATGTAAACATTAAGAACGAGGTCCCCCTTTATTCCTTGGGTCTGAAGTTAGCAACCCTTTACGACCCACACTGTTTGACGAAGGAGGTTTGCTCTTCTGGCATTGGGTGTGAACCGCAAAAGGCATTCTGCGGCCTTGTGACCTAAACCATCACACACGAGAACATTTGTAATAGCTACAAGCTTCATGAGGTTTTACTAACTCCTTACTCTTCTTAGGAGTTGCATGCGGTTTTGGACAAGGAGGCGGTTTGGGAGGTGCGGTTCCGGCTAACATTCAGCGATACTGAGGAACGAGGCTTTGGTTTGACCACGTATTTCACAGGAACGCTATTCACTGCTTTTGAAGGCGGGGAGGAGCGGTCGAAGAAGAGGCGCGGTCGGACACAGAGTTAGCGAGAACCGCCTTTTCCACCGAAGCGGTTGGAGCGGGGATTCTACCAATTCCATAAGCCATTTCCTCTTCGGGTGCTTCCACGAGAATTCTTAGGTTTTAACACGGAATTCTTCCCATATTGCTTTCCTTTAGGGTAGACATAATTTACTTGTCTTCCTTTACCCTTTCCTTTAGCATGCTTCCCCTTGGGAATTTCTTTAGTTAGTTCCAAAATTTCCTCATCCTTTTCACTCGAGGATGCACACTTCTCCTCTTCCTCGAGATCCAAACCCTAGACCATCCTTAGTTCCGGGAGGAACTTGGAAGTCCATGATTTTATCCTTGGTGGATTGAGACTTGAGCCACGAATCAATAATCTTTTGGCGATCGTCGATTTGGGTTACCAAGTCATCATTCTGAGTTGAAGTGCGGCAACCTTAGTTTCAAGGATGCGGTTTTGATCAGCAAGAGGAGTCATCTGTTTGATTTGGTCCTTAAGATTAGAAATTTCGGACCTCATCCACGGTTTTCTCCGTCTTGTACTGATTAAGTTCATCATGAGCTAAGCTTAAGGCTTTCTTAAGATTAGAGAATTGATGGATCACCATTGGACTTCCTTGAACATCTTTTCATGTTCCATGGGAGAAACCTCTTCCACCACCTTTTTCAAAATTTTCTTTGGAATAGCTTTTGAAGGTGGAGCGGTTTTAGATGAGAAAATGGGACGTGAATACGAACAATTTCCTATCTTAACGCTAGGAGTAAGTTTAATATCATCATCCAATTTATAATTTGGAAGTTTTGCAAAAACCTCCTTTTCCTCCATATCATGCAACTCAAATGATTCGAGAATGCGAGTTATCGAAGCGTCTGCAACTAAGCGAGATTAACCTCTTCGGTTTCATCATCACTTCCATCCTCGAATCTGTTTCAATCCAAGTTGCTAATTCCTTGGAATTCTCTTCCTCCTCGGCAACCATTCCCTTACGATGAGAAAATTTCGAAGGAAAAGTTTTCTTTTCATGTATTCATATTTAGAAATTTGTGGACACTCGGATGCAAAGTGGCCGGGTTTTCTCTGATTGTAGCAAACTAAGTCACTCTTCTTCTTTGTATCTGCGGCCCTAGAAAATGTTGCGGGAGGTTTGCCTTTTGAAAATGATTTTGTGAAAGGTTTTGAGGATTTTCTAAATTTTGAAATCTTTTCACAAACATGGCAAAATCATCATCATCCATCTCGATGAGTGATGAGGTTGATATGGAAGGATCGGTGGTTTGATTGGATGTGGATGGTTTCTCTTCATGTTCCACTACGAGACATAGAAAGCGATTTGGTTTTCCCTTCTATCTCTTCAATATGATTTAATTTAAGTTCATAGACTCTAAGATTGGCATACAAGTTACTTAACGACCAAGTACCCAATACTTTGGAGTCTTCTAGAAAGGTAGCCTTATTTACCCATCTAGAACCTAAAGCAGATAGGAAAGTTATATTGATTTCCTTATCGGTTAAAGTTTTACCAAGAGATCTACAAGCATTAACTACCTCAACATAGCGATCGTAGGTTTGACGCAAGGTTTCGTTGGGTTTTACGGTTGAAGTTGTTGTAGGATCTTTCAACGGTGTATAATTTGTTTTCCTTGCACTCTTCATCACCTTCGAGGTAGCTCTCTATGGCATCCCACATACGCTGCGGTTTTGAGGTACATCACTTTTACGTAGAGTTGATACGGGGAGGGTTCGAGAAATGATGAACCTCGCCTTCTTTGTCCAAGGCAACTATTCTCTTCTCTTCATCCGACCACTCATCTTTTGGCTTTTTGACCTCTGGAGTTTCGGCATTGGTGGTTGCATCGGTGTTAGCCTTCATTGGAATTAGAGGGCCATTGATCACGCATTCCACCGACATCTCATCTATGGTTTCCAAATGAATAAGCATTCGGCACTTCCGAGATGTCAAAGTGGTCTTCGTCCAACATTGGAATGTGTGAATAGTTAACGGTAGTCATTGTCTTTGAGGTTGCCATATCGAATCGGCACACAAGCTGTTAAGCTTGAAAAACAGTGGTTTTAAAATGTGCAAGCTTTGATACCACTTGTTGGTCCCAAAGGTGGCAACAAGGGTGAAAATACGGCTAGAGGGGTGAATAGGCTGTTTAAAATTTTCGCCCTCTATTTAAAAACTAAACCTCTTGCTTACAAAATCCTCTTGCGGTTGATAATATCTTGCAAGTGATAGTGTAAAATGCACGGCGGAATATTTAGAGTTATAAAGCGGTTTTAATAGATGAGGTTTGTAAAGCGGTTTTTAATAAAGAAGTTGGTACGTGCGGTTTACAAACAAGTGAGGTTTTGACAATGTTAACTCCGAACACTATTTCACAATAATGGATATCTAAATAAAGATCAAACAGAGACAAAGATAAATAATTAGTAAGCACAAGAAATATAATTGCAGAAAGTAAGAACACGCTATTTGGAAAATCGATAAACGATCTACGTCCACTACCAAGATGGTTAGTCTTGGATTTCTAAGAGAGATTTTATATTAAGTATTTGAGAGATTACAAAGTACAATAAAATCTTTTCTATGAAGAACAAATCCAAAACTATAACCAGTGTATCTCAAGTGTTTAATCTATGTGATTAGAACAAATGAGGTGTGTGTGTGAGAACAAGATCAAGGCTCTTTAAATCTGTGAGATGTAGAGCACAATGATTCTTGAATGTGTTAAGGCTTGATTTCTGGGCTAGGAATATTTCTTGAAGTATGAAGATGAAGATTCAAAGGGTTGAATAATTTCTGGGCAGAGCTTCAGCTTCTATGAACACAGTACTTTCAAATTCTCAAGCCATCTTCAAATGGTGAAGATTGGGGGTATTTATACCCAAGCATCAAAAAACTAGCCGTTGGATACAGCTGTTGTAAGGACAGTACTTGATGCAATCCTATTGGTCCACAGCAACCACTTTTGTCCTTTGGTACAGCTGCTGCAGATAAAGCTGATCAGGCTCCAGCTGCAAGCAATGAGGTTAGGACACCTGTCACCTTTTCAAGATCCTTGCAGATCTTTTCTGACATTGAATCACGTGACAAGATATGGTGGTTGACTTTTGATAATGCTGACGTGGATTCCAACGGATAAAAAGTTGTTCACTTCAAATAGCCAATCATTGGATGCGGTTGGTGAGACGCGGTTAGGAACATGCGGTTTTGCTACACCAGGAGGTTGCATGAATGCGGTTGCACATGAACTGCACAGGTGCGGTTCAAGGGCGGTTGCATGCGGTTGGTTCAATAGGCAGATTCAAGGTAGAACTACACTTGCGGTTTACAAGTGCGGTTCATAGGGCGGTTTTGAATACTGCTGGATCTGCAACCTTGCTTCCAATGAGTCTTGTGCCAGTCTTCAAGCCTAAGATTAACCTATTCTATAAAATGGACTTAGCTAAAAAATTGAAGTCTAAGCTTCATTACATAGGGTCCTAAAGTCCTTAAAATAGATAGGAGGTTATGGTATCAATCAAATCTAATACAAATATAGGAGGGTTAAAACATGCATACCCAACACCCTCCTCCTCTCAGAAACTGTCAGGTCCTCCACACCCACAATGGCCTCACGCCGTCTCAAAATAGCCATCTGAGTCTCTCCCAAATGCCTCTCGTACCAATCCAGGTACCAAGTGGTCAGGAACACCGGTCTCGGACGCCTGAGGATAACCCGAGGAGGAAAGACGTCATACCTCCATGCTCGGGAAAGAAAGGAAAACACCGAAGGATCATCCATAGAAACAGGAGCCACCACCCTGGTGGCTATATCATCAAAGTCCTCCAAAGGAACCTGCTCCAAGCCGAACTGTCTCAGAACCAAGGACGGAATATAGAAGCTGGACTGAGAAAGCCCCGGAAGCATGACCACATGAGACCCGTCCTGAAGCACTCTACGAGTCTCCACCCGCCAACAAGGCACTGACCATCTAATATCTTCTGTCTGGCGACCAGCCATCCAACGCTCCCATGAGCCCTGATCATCAAAATCTACAACAACCCCTCTCCTGGCGAATGTCCAAGGCTTGATCATATCAGGAGTTTCCCGAAGAATCCCCAAGCGCTCCATCGCCCACGAGTCAAGAGGAACGGGCCGCCCGTGCATATACCGTCTCCGCAGAGTGCCCTATCGAAAGCATGAAAAGTGTCCCCCATCGAAAAATCTTTGCAAATACCAAACCAGCTGTACCAAAGGAATATTTTGTCCCAGCCAAAGCCTGTCCAAACCAGTTCATACACCAAACATCTACACCCTTACCAAAAAAACCTAGGCTCATGCAACATTGCATTCATACTGCATTGCATTCATAAAAAATAAAATCCTAAACTATTACATTCCAAAAATAAAAGGAGTGTGCAAAAAAAAATCAAATAAAAAAAAGGGGGGTAGGTAACAATAATCCTAAATTATTACATCCAAAAAAAAGAAAAAAAAATGTGCATAAAAAAAATAAGCTGTATCTGTACAAATCTCAAATCTCAGAAATCAACTCAATCTCAAGTAATCAATCGGAGTCCCCAGCGGTCGACGTCTGCCCCCGGTCCCTCTTGCGACTCGGGCCCGCCTCCTCAGGAGCCATGAAGATCTCAGGCTCAGAATCATCGTCCTCGTCCCCGGAAGAAGGCTCATCAGGACCAACCGGCACGCTCTGATAGGGCAAGCCAAGATCTGCGAAAAAATCATATTCGAAGGTGAAGGCGTCGGACTCCTGGACATGCGAAGAAGATCCACCATGCTGCCAGACGTGTCCCTGCCCGTAAGGATCTCCGAGAATGACGTGGTCCGAAGGTATTACCGCGCGAGGATCAAGGAGAGGAGACAGAGGAGTCTCGGAAGAAGTCTCTGAAGGAATAGGGGAAGCCTCCCGCCTGACAGGCCCCGGCCGTGGTCACCTCGCTCTAGCCTGAGGAGCCCCACAAGCAACCATCCTCCTGATAAATCTCTTAGCCCCGATCACTTGTTTCGTCAGCTTCTCAACGACCACCTACGAAAACTGCACGAAAGCAAAAGCGTCAGAAACAGTTGAAGCGAAAAATGATGACAGGAAAGAAAAGAAAAGACAAAAGCAAAAGAAAGAAAGGTGGAAAAGAGAAGCCGTACCTTCATACCCGGACGAGGCCGGTAAGCTCGCGGAAGCCGCTCAGCCGAGGATCTCGCACCCTCAATCGGACCCCATCCTGGACATATGAAAAGTCCGTCCGAGGGTACCGCGGGACCCCTAACCCCTCTCTATCCAGAACCTGGGGCGTCCTCAGCCTCCTCAAGACAAACATTGGATATGGCTCAATCGCCACAAATGTCGAGAAGTGCTGGCCGGCTCGGTAATCATCCCAGGTCGCAGATCTATCACTCGGGTGCATCATATCGGCGGGAGGCTCCACCGGTGTCATCAAAGGCGAATTCACGCCATGCTGGCGCGTCACCCTCTCTCCCAGATAATAGACGTCGCAAGTCAGACCTCTCAGAATCCTCCGCTGCACAGTCCATATCTCAGCGCCCTTCAGCTGCGCCACCTCGAAACGATCCCGGGGATAGAATATCATCCCCTCATCCGTCTCGGCCCCGTCAAAGGCGGGCGGTCCCATATCTGAGAGTCGTACGCCCCCTGGAGCTTATCTTCTCTCGGGCATGCTTGGACCAGGAGCGCATGGCCGGATACGCCCCGACGTACTCCGCCGGCTGTCGCCACATCGTGACGTGAAAGAACTCCAACGCCCATACCTGCGAAAGGTAAAAATCAAATCAATCCAGTGCAAAAGAAAAGTGTGTGCTCAAGAAAAAAAGGGGAAAAGCAAAAAGAAAGCTTATACCTCCAGAGAAAACTCGAAGCAGTATAAGGAGCTCACAGCCTTTCGGCTGTATCTATCAAGAGCAAAGTAAATCTCTGCCAGCCCGGCCTCTCCCCAAGAGACATCTCCAGCCATCTCCACATCCTCCAAACTCCTCAGCAAAGCAAACACCGCCGTCCCCTCGGCGTGTCCAAAAAGAGTGCTCGAGAAAGCAAACCATAAAAAGGCCCTAGCAATCTGCTCAGCGTCTATCCTCTCATCCCCAGCCTCGTAGCTCCCGATGATCTCCACAATCTTCCCATAAACCACGGCGTACTCCATCCCCATCCCCTTTTTGGGAATAGGGGTAAAGCCCAGAAGAGCCTGCAGGTCCACATCGCTGTAGCCGTCCCGCCACTCAATGCTGCGTCCATTGAAGGACAGACCCGTAATCGCAGCATAGTCGGAAGGCGTAACCGTAGCCTCGCCCCAGAAGAAGTGAAATGTGTGGGTCGCATCCCACCAATGCTGCGCCAAAGCAAACATCAGGCCCTTGCTCTTGGGGAACTTAACCAACCCCCTCAAGCACTCAATGAACTCCCAAAGCCCGATCTCAACGACAATCTGTCTCGGACTGATCAAAGCTCCTCGGCCCGCATTCGGAAGCCAGTCCCACAGGTCAACTACAGACTCCACTGATCCTCGAGTCTTCATCTTGTTCAGCTGCTCCGTAACGTAGTTGTTTCCACCCTGCAAAATAAAAGAGAAAATGTCAAAAAAAAAATTGCATTTGCATTTGCACAAAAAAAAAGAGAGGAGAAAAAAGCATATACATGCATCATGCAACACAAAGTTTTGAAGAAAATTCGGCAGCATAACAGCATGCAATGAACCTAGCTCCATTTTTCTCGCACAAAAAAGACAGTTTTCAGCAAATTCCAATCAACATTCATCCATAAAAAAAAAATGCAAAGAGTCAACGGAAGTAAAAACTCCGTCCCATTTTCAAAAAAAAAAAATGCATACATGCATATCATCCATCATCCCAAAAAAAAAAATCCTACATGCATTCCTACAAGAAGTCGACGGAAGTAAAAACTCCGTCCCATTTTCATAAAATTGCATACATTCAATCAACGGGAAGAAAAATTCGTCCCGCTTTTCAAAATCTTAAACATACATACATTCATATCATCATCATCTCATATTGGCAAAATGCCCATTCTTTTCAAACAAAATGCATGCATTGCATCATTTTTCAAATCACAATTCTCGAATTTTCGAAAAAAAAAATGGCGACAATGCCAATTCTTTTCCCAAGCAAAATGCACATTTTGGGACACCAACAAATTCATTGCAACATGCATATCATCAAGATCAATATTCAAATTTCAAAAAAAATCACAATTCATAATTTTCGAATTTAAAAAAAAAAATGTGGCGAAAATGTCAATTCTTTTCCCAAGCAAAATGCACATTTTGGGATACCCATGTACTCATCAAAATCAAAATCCAAGGCCATGAACATTGCATAATTTTCAAAAAAAAAAAAAAATCACCCAAAAATCAATTTCAAGCAAAAATCGACAAAAGGAACAAAAGGATTCGAAGTATACCGTTCGGAGACTCGGATCGGTGGCCCAATGTTGCCAAGCATCGGGGTATGGCTCCTCCGCAATCGATTGCGAAAGTGCGTAGTGCCTCCTCATTCGGACGAGCTCCAATCGTCTCTCCGCTACCGGGCCACGTCCTTGGCCTTGAAAAGCACCTTCCCCGTGTTCCATTGCTTGAAAAATCGAAGAAATCGGAAGAGTTTTGAAGCTTCTAGGCCAACAATGGCGGATTTGCGGTTTCTCTCTCTCTGCTCTCGTAAAATTCAAAAAAATAGACTGGGGAAGAGGAAGGGCGTTGGCCCCTCATTAATACCCTCTGATTCTCAACCCTCTCCGCGCGGACAGGATTGTCAGGGTCAAAATGACCCTTTTGCCCTTTAAAAATCAGGACTCTGCAATTCAGTCCTCAACTTGACAGAGTTAACCAAAGTGAACCCAAGTCAACCCCCTTTCAAGGAAATCATCTCCGGCAGTAAAACGTAAGACCGATTTCTCCGAGAAAGTTAACGGAATCCCGTTTCTTTCATCAAAATCATTCCCGACAGTCAAACGTAAGTCCGATTTTCCCGAGAAAGATAACGAGATCCCGTATCTTTCATCAAAATCATTCCACGGCAGTCAAACGTAAGTCCGATTTTCCCGAGAAAGATAACGAGATCCCGTATCTTTCATCAAAATCATTCCACGGCAGTCAAACGTAAGACCGATTTCCCCGAGAAAGATAACGAGATCCCGTATCTTTCATCAAAATCATCAAACGGCAGTCAAACGTAAGATCGATTTTCCCGAGAAAGATAACGGAATCCCGTATCTTTCATCAAAATTATTCCCCGGCAGTAAAACGTAAGACCGATTTCCCCGAAGAATACGTCTGATTTTTCCCCAGCAAAGGCTAGCGAAATCCCCAGCAAAGTCAACGGAATCCCAAAAAGCCAACGGAATCTCGAGCAGATTTCGAACTACGAAAGGGCTTGATTCCCACTAGGGATACGTAGGTAGCCTATCATTAGGTCCAGCCACTCGACCAGCACGGTCATCCTTCGGCAGCAGACGTAAGACCGATCCTTTCAAAATGAAGTCCACTAGAGGACCAACTATCCCAGACCATCAAAGGAAATCATCACCATTAAGGTTCGAGGCACTTAAAACGCCATCTTCAAGGCTCGAGGCACCTAAAATGCCATCATCAAGGTTCGAGGCACCTAAAACGCCATCTCCAAGGTTCGAGGCACCTAAAACGCCATCTCCAAGGTTCGAGGCACCTAAAAAGCCATCATCATCCAAGGTCCGAGGCACCTAAAACGCCATCATCAAGGTTCGAGGCACCTAAAAAGCCATCATCATCCAGGTCCGAGGCACCTAAAACGCCATCATCAAGGTTTGAGGCACCTAAAACGCCATCATCAAGGTTCGAGGCACCTAAAACGCCATCATCTCCAGGGTCAAAATCCCGAACTACGACTGGCTTGATTCCTCTTAAGGATACGTAGGTAGCCTATCATTAGGTTCAGCGACCAGACCAAAAATGGTCATTCCTATCCCCGGCAGAGCGGATAGCCATCAGACCGAAAATGGTCATTTCTTATCCCCAGCAGAGCGGATATACAATTTCAGCCATCCGACCAAAATGGTCATCTCTTATCCCCAGCAGAGTTTTCTTTCCAGCAATCGACTGCAGAACTCGCTCATCAGGTTCGAGGCACCTAAAACGCCATCATCTCCAGGGTCAAAAACCCGAACTACGACCGGCTTGATTCCCATTCGGGATACGTAGGTAGCCTATTAAATAGGTTCAACCACTCGATCACTTGATCATCCTGCCAAATATGGAGCCTTACTCTTATCGACGACCCCGCTTCCTTCGAAAGCGCCGTCGCCGAGGGGCTACTGTAAGTGCTCCAATTTGAGCTTGTTAGTATTTTCGTTAGAAAATTAACGAAAGTTATAACATTTCTAACAATTCCTAACATTCCTAACATTTCTAACAAAGTGAGGGCAAAATGGGCATTGCTATTTAAAGATAAACCTTCAAAGGAATCTCAAAAAGCAAAAGAATTAAGAAAATCCCGAAACAGCAAGTTGAAAAACAGTTTCTGTTTGGTTTTTTGAAAAAATATTCCTTGTGTCCAAAGCCTGGAGCTGCATTTAATGAACAGTGCACGCCATCAACCCTATCCGCGCGGACATGTCTGCATTTTCCAGAGGGCTATAAATTGAGCCCTCCAGTCACAGAAATAAAAAGAGAGAACACAATCCACAGTTGCACCTTGGCAAAAATACTTGAGAAAATAGTGAGAATTCCCTTGAATTGTCACTCTTTTCTCTTGATTATCTTCCCAAATCTCACTCACTCACTATCATATTCAAAGCCTCAAACACTCTTACATTCAAAGCCAAAGCTCCAAAACACAAAGAAGATAGGTATAACCTCCCTCTTCTTACCCTAAATCTCTCATCCATGCATGCATTTTCAAGCTACAAAATGTAGTTCATTCATCTTCTTGTCTTAGATTCAAGAAGATCACCATGGAAGTTCATCTCCATGGATGATCTTCTACAAGGATCAACATTATTTTCAAAGTGTTCTTACTCTTTTCCAAAGAAAACACATTTTCAAAACCCTAAAAAATCATTTTCATACATCAAATCTCATTTTCAAAGGATAAAATTCCCCTTCCAAAGCAAATGAAATGCTTAGTCCTAATGTACCCCAAGGATGGTTTGATATAGTTGATTCACCACTAAAATGTCAAGTGATCACTAATCAAAACCTAGGGAAATGAGGACAAGCATGGATGCCAAACCCCCTTTAAAACCACATTTTCCTTCTTGAGAAGTTGCTGTCCAGTAGCAATTTTCTAAGACCCCAGTCCATGGTCTAAATTTTTGGACACAGATAAACTTGGAATTTGGTGTTGACTACAAAACACTTTTTGTATCCAACATCCAGAGATTTCCAGACATATTTTCACTTTATTTTTTGCGTGAGTAAAAATCCCTTTTTCAAATTTTCTTTTGAAGGTCAGATCACCAGTCTCTGGGAGTCCAGATCTCATATATGAGATTTCCAGAAGGTTTTGAGTCCTCAAATCTTCTCCAAAATGAAAAATTCTTTCACAGAAATCTTATTTGAGGTATTTGGAATAACTTTCATTCTCTGAGTTTTCTCATATTATGAAGTTTTGAAGCCCTTAAATCCATTTCAAAATCAAGAGTCCACTGCCTTTTTCATTCTGGCAGAAGTGCTCTTCAACTTCCAAAAATCTTTTGAGCACCAAAACTCTACCCAAAAATCACACCAAAAATCATGACATCTGACCAAAGTCTAATAAAGAATTCCCAATTTTTACTTTTCTGAGTTTCAACTTATTTTGGCCAAAACACACACACACACACACACAAATGATTTTCAGCTTGGAAGACTCGTTTTACGAGGCATTCCGGGTGCACACTAACGTCCTTCCCGGCGTGTAACATGACCTCCGAACCCAAATCTCTAATCTCGGGAATTTTTCAAAGTTTTGGCCCTTAAAACAAAAATGGCGTGGCGACTCCGTTTTCCGGTTTTATTTGGTTTTCAAAGAAACGCAAAATCGAATTTTCCCGCGAAATGGCACATCATCACAGTAAGCAACCTGAAATATCATCCTCAGCAGTCTAGAGGTTAAGATCAAGTGAGTCATCAAAAACAACATTGGCAGATTCCATAATGGTTTTTTTTTTCAGATTAAAAACCCTAGAGACTCTACTATTAGTGGAATATCCCATGAAAATTGCTTTATCACTCTTGGAATCAAACTTGGAAAAGTACTACCTATCATTAAGGATGTAGCATATACACCCAAACACATGAAAATACTTTAAAGTGGGTTTCTTGCCAAGAAGAATTTGGTATGGTGTCACAGTGCTTCCAATTCGAGGAACACTCTATTGCCAATGTGACATGCGGTATTCAAAGCTTACGCCCAAAATTTTTGGAATGATTTTTAGAACTTAGCATAACCCTAGCCATTTCTTGCAAGGTTCTATTCTTCCTTTCTGCAATTCCATTTTATTGTGTAGTGATGGGAGCAGAAAATTCATGTGTGATTCCCTTGGAGTTACAGAAGGCAGTAAACATTGAGTTCTCATATTCAGTACCATGGTCAGATCTAATCCTCACAGCCTTAAGACCATAAAGATTTCTAACTTTTTTGTACCAGTTTTTGAACTCTCCAATAGTCTCATATTTTTCCCTTAAGAACATCACCCATGTGTACCTAGAATAATCATCAACACACACAAAAGCATACTTTTTCCTACCAAAGCTTTCTACTTCTATAGGTCCCATCAAGTCAGTATGTATCAACTCCAAACACCTAGATGTGGAGCACTGTTGGACCTTTTTGTGTGAAGATTTTGTTTATTTTCCCTTTTGACATGAACCACAGACATCAGTGTTCTTGAAGTTCAGCTTAGGGAGGTCCTTTACAGCTTCAAACCTTTGAAGTTCTTCCAGTTTTCTGCAGCTAGCATGCCCTAGTTTTTTATGCCACAGATTGACATCATTAGCTTTAGAGCTTAGGCAAGAAAGATTGTCACCAAATTGATAACAATTATCTGCAGACCTAGGACCAGTGAACACACACTTATTATCTTTATCAAACACTTCACACAAGTGTTTATCAAATTTCACATAGAGGTCATCATCACATAGCTGACTGATGCTAATTAGGTTGGCTTTCAAGCCTTCCACATGGTATACATTGTGCAATTATGGGAGTCCCTTAACATCTAGGGTTCCTTTTCCAACAATTTTGCCTTGAGCACCACTACCAAAATTCACCTTTCCCCCATAGATTGATTTATAGTCTATTAGAACAGCTTGGTTCCCAGTCATGTGCCTAGAGCACACACTGTCAAAATACCAAGAATCAGAGACACTACTCTTGAGGGAAGAGTAAACAACATTGCAGGTAGCACTTGGTTTAGCCACCCACTTAGTTTCAGATTTCTTTTTGTGGTGTAGAGGTCTCAGATTACTTGGATGTGCGTTTGGACGTGTAATCATCTTCTCACACATCTGAGAGTGATTATCATAACCAGTCCTTTTATCAGCTTTTAATTTGTAACAGAAAGGGTTTAATGTGCCCAGGAGCAAAACAATAATGACAGATGTAATGCCTTCTCCTTGGCCTTTTTTCACTCAAAATTGTTTTTTTCACAGTTTTTAAAGTTGAAGCCTCATATCCCTCCTTCACAAATTTTGGTTTTTCAAATCCAATACCAATTTTTCCAGTTTGACGAAGAGCAATAGCTTCATCAAGATTCATTTTACTAGTATTCAACCTAGTTAATGTACTTTCAGCTTTCTCATACTCATTTTTGAATTTTTCAAGCTCAACTTCTCTCTTGGTTACTAGAACTTCAAGTTTGGCAATGATATCTTTTTTATCATCATTTTCTTTTGAAAGTCTAATTTTTTCATCTTCACAAACAACTAATTTATCAGAAAGAGACTTATTTACTTTATCAAGTACCTCAATCTTGTCCATCCTCTTCAACCAATCAGCATGCAGTTCTTTATATGTTGCAAAGATTTCCTCATAGGGAATGTCCCTATCCTCATTATCAGAATCTCCTTTTACAGAGAAACAGTTTAGAGTTAGACCAGTTGAATATTCAGATGTGTCTGAGGATGTGTCCACTTTTGAGGCCACATCCACATCTTCCTCAGGAGCTCTTTCTTCAATTCCTGTAAAATTAGCATTGAACACAGAAAGACAGTTTATCATGGATATGTTAGCAACATCCTCTTCATCCTCACTATCACTTAGGGAGGCAGTTAAGCTCATCCCTTTCTTTTTGAGTGTGTTAGCACACTCATTCGCATAGTGACCAAAGCCACGACATACCCTACATTGCACAGAATCAGAGGATTGTTTATTCTCAAGGTTTGGCCTTTTGAACCCATTCTCAGTGCTAGTTTTTGATCTTTCAGCAGCACTGGGAGCAGGTCTATTGGGGAACTTACTCATTCTCTTGTTTTTCAACATAGAATTGAATTTTTTTTAGATAAGGGCTACATCCTCTTCCTCAAGATTAGACTTGTCAATTTCAGAGGAGAGTTCCACAAGCTCTGTTGGAACAGAAGCAACACTTTTGAGGGAAGGCTTATGGACTTGTTCTTTTTCGTAGCTTCAAGATTCAGCTCAAACACAGTCAAAGTTCCCACAATTTTATCTAAACCTACTGTGTTGGTGTCATTAGTCTCCTCTATATCAGTCACTTTTATATTGAACCTCTCAGGTAAGGTCCTCAAAATCTTACTCACAAGTATGGCATTAGAGATTGATTCTCCCAGACTAGTAGATTCATTAGAAATTTCATGGATTTTGTAGCATAAGAGACTATGTCTTTTGTCTCTTCCATTCTAAGTATTTCAAACGTATCCATTAAAATCCTAAGCCTAATAGCTTTTACACTTGGAATCCCCTCACATTGCATCTGTAAGATATCCCAAGCATTCTTTGCAATGCTTTCATTAGCTAGTGATGAGTTTGTACATATTTTCAGAAACATGAATGGAAATAGCACCCATTGCTTTCTAATAATAATTAGCAGCATGTATTTCATCAAGAGTCCACCTTTCTTCAGGATTTCTCTAAAAAATAGATTCACCAACACCAGATTCAGGCCTTTTCTCCATAATAGGAGGTTGCCAGGCCACAATCCAGGCCCTTTCATCAATGCCTTTGATGTAATTACGCATTTTAGACTTTCAAAGAGAGTAGTTTGTGCCATCAAAGACTGGAGGCCTGTTTTGATGATTTTGGCATTCCATTATGACTACACTTTCTGGATCAACACTCAGTAATATTTCGAGAGTTGGCTCTGATACCAATTGAAAGTTTCGTGTAGCTAGGAAAACCTAGTCAACTCAACAGTTCACGGATGTGAGATATAACTGTCCACACATCCACAAATAAAGCAGAAAAAGAAAAAGTAAATAAACACAAGAATTATAAACGTTTACTGGTTCGAAACCCAGCAAACAAGGCTTACGCCCAAAAAGCTTTTCACTATTAAAACTGTGTTATTTACAAAAAAAAACAAATAAGTGAAAACGAAAATATTAAAATACTAAACAAGTTCTTACCACCTTCTATGCTAAGAATAGTCTCCCTTTCCCAAGTAGATTCTATTCTAACCAGAAGTAAAACAGAACTTTTATTAAAAACTAGATGTAGGGGTGTGCACAGTTCGGTTTGGTTCGTTTTTAGGCTAAAATCGAAACCGAACTAAAAAATATCGTTTTTTGTATTTCAAAACCGTTCGGTTTCGGTTTTGTTCGGTTTCGGTTTGGTTTCGGTGTCGTTTGGGACACCATTCAAAATTTTAACATCAATGTAGGTAGACATATAAAGTTGTTTTACAGAAAGGAAGAAAGAGTACCATTAGACATATGCTTATACACCAAAAGCTTCTCCTCTTCAACCAAACAGAATCCCAACAAAGGCATTAAATTAGGATGTCTTAGCTGCCCCAACCTGGTGACTTCTAACCGAAATTGTCTCTCACTCATATTGCAAGTATTAAGCCGCTTAATTGCAAGAGCAGATCCCTGTTCTAGTTGATATTAAGATACTCTCTGAACTAAATTTATTGGTGGCAGCCATTAAATCAGCCAACTTAACTTTGACAAGAGATTTCTGAAACACGGAAACTTGAACAAGCCTGTCGAGTTTAAAGTGAGGCCGCTATGAGAGATTGTCGATTAAACGTCGAATGAGAGAATCAGAGAAAGAAAGCGATTATATATATGGGATATTAAACGACAGCGTATAATGAATTTCGGTTCGGTTCGGTTTTTTTACCGGTTTATTTATACAAAATCAAAACCAAACGGGTTCAGCCGGTTTTTGAATTTTAAAAAACCACACCAAACCATTAAGTGATCGGTTTGGTTTTTCAGTTCCGGTTTTTTTGGTTTTTTTTTCGGGTTTTTCGGTTTTTCGGTTTTTCTGCTCGCCCCTAACTAGATGTGAGTACGGATGTATGACACAACCTTCACTCACAACCTAAAATAACAATATGAAAACGTGAAGAACAAATATGTATGTCTTTCAAATTATACTCCAAAGTCGTGTCTTCTCTTTGTGCTGATCACTTGTATTTATATGCACATTGAGAAGATCTTCACGAATCCAACACCTTTTCATATGTGAGTTTCCAATTTCTACAAGGAAACATGAAGCACACTCACAAGGAAAGAGATTTTGTTAGTAGGTTTGTACTAATATAAATATATGTACATAAATAAAAGATTTTTACAATATTAACAATGTCATTTTCATAATAGGACAATATAAATCTTTTCATGAAAGTCCCAAAATCAATTTACCAAATGTATGTCATTGATTCGAAATAGGAAACACATTGTTTCCTAAAATCTCACTCTTTCACATTACTATTTGTAGTTCAAACTTTCTATAATACACTCTCTCTCTCTCTCTCTCTCTCTCTCTCTCTCTCTCTCTCTCTCTATATATATATATATATATATATATATATATATATATATATATATATATATATATATATATATATATATATATATATATATGTGTGTGTGTGTGTGTGTGTGTGTGTATGTGTGTGTGTGTGCGTCCTAAAATAAATTTCCAATTTTTTTAAATGAAAACTAAATTTAAACATTTATTTTAGTACAGAGGGAGATAGTGTTCTACAAACGCAATAATAATCAAATTCAATGTTCCAAAGGAAGATAAGAGGCAAAAAATTTAGAATATATTAACAATATTATTCCCAAATATACAACAAATGGCATATACGGATAAACCTATACAATCAATCTTAATGAGTGTATGTATTTGCATATGCAGCTTCATTAAATACCATCTGGTTTAAGATGGACGGTTTGAAGGTTTGTGACAATTTGTTTTGGTTGAAGGGCAGCGGCAACTTCACTATTCATGGTAATGCTTCAATGAAATCATTGTGCTTCATTTTAATTTTAGCTCTGTTTTACTTTGAGTCTTGTTATTCATCATAAGAAATAATTTGAAAGTCTAAGAATTTTAATAGTTAAATGATATTCAGAAATGGCCCAAGTTGATTTTATCGTGGTATCTTCCGAAAGGGTATACCACTTTTGCGTACTAACGTAGAATAAGCTTATTTTTGGTTGATTGGCTATCAATATGGAAGTGTTTTTCTTATAATAAACTGATTACTGTACTCATTTATAGGGTTGTCTGTGGCATACTTATCTGGTAGCATTCATCGAGTGGCTAAATATATGGAACTTACAGTCAAGACGATGTGGATGCATTGCGGGCATTAGCAGAGGAACCTGGAATAATAGACATATTGAGTGACCAATCTATCTGAAGCTTCTTTAGTGCCTCCTAAGGGAAGGCTTTGTCAAGAAAAAATCGTCTATTAAACCTAACCTTCGAGGAAACGTGTCTCCCTACCATAAGTCCTACTTGGTCATTTAGCACCGTGGCTAGTATTGGTTTAAGGTCAAGGATTTCAAAGAAAAGTTCTTGCCTCATTGCTCGGGAAACAAGGAATCTGTTCCCATCTCATTGTTTCAGCCAATATCGTTACTGCCTAAGACAATGTTGACTTGGTAACTTCCACCATCAACCTTGTGATCAATTCAATATCATACTTGTGCTTCACTCCCATTTCTTCCTGATTCTCTCTTCCCTCTCTTTCATTTCCCAACTCTCGCATGGACAACAACAGTGGATTGAATACTCTAGTTATGATACATCTTATTTGATGAGACACCAGATTCCGAAACCGAGACTAATTTACTGTGTTCTGTATTTGTTATGACTTTGCTGAGACATAAGTAACTACTGAAGTAGAATCAAAGTGATATCTTACAAGAGGAGATTTGACCTTGTCTTGAAAGAGGGCTGGATACTTGAAAGGGCAGCAGCTGCATTCCTTCTTTGAACACACCAAGACTCAATACCTGCCTATGTTCTTTATTGAAATTCAAGCTATATGAAGAAAAAACGAAGAAAAAAAAACAGTTCTCTGTACTATGTTTTTGAGTTGCCATAGCAAGAATTTCATTGTTAGTTTCTGTTTCGCGCTATGATTTATGCAAAAAAAATAGTCAATTTTGGCACAATGAAGTAGTTAATGAATTTGGGAATTTTATATTGACAATCTGAGAAATGAACTCCACAGTATGATTTTGAAGGAAGAAAGGATTTGGTTAAATTTCTGAAAGTATTTGCGGAAGCTGGTTTATATGCTCATCTTCGAATTGGCCTTTATGTCTGCGCTGAATGGAACTATGGGCAATTACGATTTTCTAGCCGTTTTCCACTTTCATATATATTATCATTCTATATAAATTAAGCTCCTTCCCTTTTAATTAGTTTTATTACTGAACTTCTTACTTTTGAACAGCGGGCAGCTTTCCGGTTTGGTTACTCTTAGGGGGCGTTTGTTTTTAGTTTTAAAGTCTTATTTGCCTCTTAACACTTATTCATTAAAAGGATTAGAGAAATAAGTGTGTTTGTTTTTTTTTGAAATAAGGCTTGTTAGGCTCTTAAAGTCCTCTTAATTTTAAGTGGTTAAAATGTTGCTGAATTGCCTCTGAAAGCCTCTGAAAGCCACTGTTTCATATTTGGTTTTGGTTAAATTTTTTTTAAACTGTTTACTGTTTCATATTTGATTTTGACGAATTTTTTTTTTATTATTTTTTATTATTATTTTTTTAACTGTTTCAGAAAATGAATTCAGATAGAAAATCAAACAACTTATCCAATTCAGAATTCAGTTTTCAGTTGCTGCCTCTTAATCATTCAGCCATTTTCAGAACTGAAATCAGATTTCAGCACTTATCACTTAAAAAAACAAAAACCCCCTTAAAGTATGATATAGACAAGGTTTGTCAATTCTCAATGTGGGATAATATCTCTAACACCGTAACACGCCTCCTCACGTGTAGTCGGGCTTTGCCAAAGACTTACAATGTGGACTTATTAATCGGGTGGCGCGGAGTAACATCATAGGCCGTTGGGCCTGCACGTGTAAATATCTGCTCTGATACCATCTTAAAGTCTGAGGTTTCACCTTAAAACCAATTGGTGTCAAGGGGAGTGATTCAGGATCTTTACATGTCATAGGCAGGGTTTGTCAATTCTCAATGTGAAATAATATCTCTAACAATTAAATTTTATACCGGGAATTCAATTTCGAACTGATAATGAGCCTTTCAGGTTTCCCCTCTTTACTCCATTAGTACTATGAATGATTGATTCTAGAGATATGGAGGATCTGCCATCTTAGGGGGTTTTTGTTTTTTTTAAGTAATAAGTGTTGAAATCTGATTTCAGTTCTGAAAATGATCGAATGATTAAGAGGCAGCAACTGAAAACTGAATTCTGAATTGGATAAGTTGTTTGATTTTCTATCTGAATTCATTATTTGAAACAGTTAAAAAAATAAAAAAAAAAATAAAAAAAAAAAAAAAAATAAACGTAAATGCAATATGAAACAGTAAACAGTTTTAAAAAAAAAATTAACTGAAACCAAATATGAAACAGTGGCTTTCAGAGGCTTTCAGAGGCAATTCAGCAACATTTTAACCACTTAAAATTAAGAGGACTTTAAGAGCCTAACAAGCCTTATTTCAAAAAAAAAAACAAACACACTTATTTCTCTAATCCTCTTAATGAATACTCCCTCCGTCCCGCTAATATTAGCACACTTTCCTTTTTGGGCGTCCCGCTAATATCCGCACACTCCCAAAAAGGAAACTTTATATTAATAAAATATTCACCCAACTCCACTCATTCTCTCTCCTACATTATTTTAATACTCACAACACCATTATAATTTATTACACCCTCCACTCATTCTCTCTCCACTCATTCTTTTACACTCACAACATTTTATTAAAATATCATATTTCTTAATTCCCGCGCAAACAGTGTTTGTGCTAATACTAATGGGACGGAGGGAGTAAGTGTTAAAAGGCAAACAAGACTTAAAATAAAAAAACAAACCCCCCTTACTAGCTTATGATGTTGAAATTTGTCTTGCTGGTGCTGGTGAATGTTGTGTTATTTTAGGCTGAAATGAAGAAATTCACGGCCAAAATTGTTGACTTGATGAAGCAAGAGAATCTCTATTGTGTTATTTTAGGCTGAAATGAAGAAATTCACGGCCAAAATTGTTGACTTGATGAAGCAAGAGAATCTCTATGCATCCCAAGGTGGACCACTTATATTATCTTAAGTTAGTTTCCTATGTACTATATTAATTAGAGTTTCCTTTTTAAATAATAAAAAAAATGGTTTTTAAATAATGAATTACTTAATCTATACACCCTCCGCCCCAATAGAAGCTGTCCAAATTTTGCTTTGCACGCAAATTAATAAAATGGGTAGGAAGAAAAAATGTTGTGAGTGTAATTTGAAAATAGGAAAGAGAATGAGTGGAGGGAATAGTAAATTATAATGGTGTTGTGAGTATTAAAATAATGTAGGAGAGAGAATGAGTGGAGAGAATAGTAAAGATTTCTTTGCCAAAAAAGAAAAGTGAAAGCTATTATCGGGACATCCAAAATGACAAAATGGAAAGCTTCTATTGGAACTGAGGGGGTATTACACAAGTACATTTGAAAGTGCAAGCAAAAATGTGGACTTAGAATTGGAATGGCTGGTGAGGCCTTTGGCTATTTGTTGTTTCAGTTGCTAAACTGCATAATGGTTTTATGTCAAAAATAGGTTTCAAACATGGGGGGCTGCTTTTCCATACAGGCAGCCGGAAGACATTGCTTTTGCAATAGAACGTTTTTACCAGAGAGGTGGAAACTTTCCAGAATTATTATATGGTACTTTTTAGAGTTGTTTTTAACAAGAGTGTTCTACTAGGTAGTACCCCCTCCATCCCAAAGTAAATATTGCATTTGTCTTGTCATTGTTTCTAAAATTGCTTCTAAAATATGCGCTATAATTGTTTGTATAATGCTTGTACCATAGTTAAGTTGCACTAGGATTGTTTCCTTTTTTATAGAAATTGTGACTAAAAAAAAATGTGACATTTATTATGAGACGGAGGGAGTATTAAGAATGCGAACTTAGAGTTCACATATGTTTTCATTTGCCTTTTGATAGTACCATGGTGGCACTAATTTCGGTCACAGTTCTGGAGGACCCTTCATTGTGACTTCATATGATTATGATGCTCCATCGGGAGTGTTAAGAATTACTTCTAATCTTTTTTTAGCATAAATTTTCATGTCCCAGATTTTTAGAGATTCATATAGAGAATGTTTTCAAGAAATTATTTGCTAAGCGAAATAGTGTTAAAGTCTTTGACATGAAATGGTGGTGGCGGTCGTGGTTATTAAAATTGATTTTATTTGACTTGTAATCAAATTTAATTAGTTGTTATGTTGGTTTTAAGATTTTGATTAATGTTGATTTTATTTTTACATGTTTTTGGTGAATGTTTGATTGAGTTTTATTTGGATGTTGGTATTTTGGGATTTGAATGCTAGTATTTTGGTTTTTGAATTTGAGCAGGTTGCATGTGGCTTTTTAAATAATTTTTTTTTTAAAATTCTGAACAATTTACCGACGGACCTTTCCGTCGATAAATTTTTAAAAAACTAATGATAATATTACCGACGGAATACTTTATCGGTAATATTAAGTCAACAAAGTAAATTTACCAGATTGCCGACGAATTTATCCGTCGGTGGATATAATATTACCGACGGAAAAGTCCATCGGTAATCTCCGACGATAACGTCGGTAATCGGCCGGCAAGTATTTTTTACCGACGGACAATCTCCGACGAATTATTGGTTACCAACGGATTGGTCGTCAGTATTACCGACGGAATATTCCGTCGTTATTACCAACAGAAAATTAACGACGGAATCCGAAGGATCATTTTCGTCGGTAAATCAATATTACCGACAGAGTTTATTGTATACCGACAAAAATGTTCGTCGATAATTCATTAGTTTCTAGTAGTGGACTGGATTACCTTCCTCTCTTTGACAAACACTAACATAAAAATGAAAAATGCACTTTAAACCTTCTGAACTGCAAAACTTCCTTCTCTCACCTTAAGAACTAATCTGCAGTTGTTGGTGAGTAAGAATGTGCAACTGCTATGTAGTGCGAAGATTGCTAAATTAAAAATGAAAAATAATGCTCTTTTGAAAAAGCAATAATGCCACAATATTAATCAAAGGGTATGGTGCAAAAACTATACTTATGTTTGAACAGACGATTAAATACAGTCTAGATAATATTCATTCAATCGGGATATGATAATATTGGTACCCCTCCCCTCTCTCTCCCCGCGACTTCTCTCGGCTCCAATTTGACCCCCCTCCGTATCACCAGATTAATGCCTCCTCCTCCTCCTCTTCTTCCTTAACAAAAGGGTATTCCAACAACAGAACGTCTTTGAGATGGCGGCGGCAACAAAAACTATCAAAACGAAACTTATATAAACAAAGTAAAAAAAATAAAGCCACAATGCTGCCAACAATGAGGAACTGAGGAAGTTTTTATCTTTTTAAAGTGGGAAGTTGATGTAGGAGTCTTAGAGTTGGATACATTCAATTGGAGACCCGACCCGTCTATAGAATATACTCAGATCATTTATGGAATTTCCTCGGATCATACATATCCCGTCTTTTGCATATCATGATCATGCATATCTTCTATATTTGTATGTTATATATGTACATCTTCTTTCCCTAAGTTTAGGATCTAGATAATTCTAGGCATTGTATATATATGAGATATTGTTGTATCAAAGTTTATTAATGAAAACTCCAGTATTTCTATGCCTAGCTCTCAATTTCTTCATGGTTTCAGAGCAGGTTATGTGATTACGGTTCCACACACTTTTCTCTTTTCTTATTTTCTTTCAACACATAAACATCATGAATACCGCAGATGGCAGCAAGGTTGAGAGCAGCGCCACAGGGGAGCAAAGGTGGATGTGATGTCTCCCTATTTCATTTCATTGCAGCCTCGGATAGTCCAAACACTGTATTCATATGTGATCTTCTACATGATGGGAATTACGTGGGTTGGGTCGATGAGATGAGAAACGCCATCTTCTCTAAGAACAAATTTGGGTTTGTAGATGGAACGATTCCATGTCCCAAAGGAGATGCTACCGAATTAGGGTTATGGAGAAGATGTAATGCCATGGTGAAAGGAAGGGTACATAACTCCATGGAGAAGGATATTCGAAGCAGCGTTAAACATGCAAACGTTGCACAAGAAGTATGAAAAGATCTGAGTGAACGCTTTGGGACCCAAAGTGCACCTAGAGCGTATTAATTAAAGCGGGAGATAACTCTCACTCGACAAGAAAAACTCTATGTATCATCTTATTATACCAAACTGGAGGGACTGTGGGACGAGATCCAGTCGATATCTCTGATACCAAGGTGCAAGGGCAGCGGTTGCACGTGTGATGTGCCCAAGCAGTTGGTGGAGATGAGGGAGAAAGAACGATTGTATAAGTTTTTAATGGGCTTAGACGAGAGCTTCGGAACAATTAAGACATAAATCCTTAGCAGTCAGCCAGCCATGTCTTTGGATGTTGTACCATCTAGTGTCCGAGGATGAGAGATAGAGGAAAATTGCAATGGCTGTAAAGGCTACAATTGAAGATGCAGCCTTCCAAACAAGGAGGACAAGAAGGATGGTGTGCAAGAAAAACTGAAGTGTGCTCAATGTGGAAAATTCTATCAAACAATTGAGGGTTGTTACAAGCTCATTGGATACCTAACTGGAAAAAAGAAGGGAGGAAACAACCGCGGCAAGGACAAAGGCCCAAGAAAATCAGCCCATTTAGAAGCCGGTGAAGACATCCCCATTCCAGAATTATCAGCGGCCAATTTTGCCAAGTTGGTACTATATCTCAACACACAGTCGAATGGTGAACACTTGGGAGATCATCCAACTGCAAACATGGCGGGTAAGATGGGAAATATGACATCTTGGAAAATTGATTCGGGTGCAAGTGAGCATATAACTTGTGATGTTACAATCTTGCAAAACCGGCGAATGCCCGAAGATTCAATGCCAGTCAGAATACCTAATGGAGATACTATACTCGTCAAAGGCCTGGGTGGTACTAGTCTACCAAATAGGTTGAAAATGGATCATGTTTTAAACATTCCGTATTTTAAGTGCAATTTGCTTTCAGTTAGCAAACTTACTAAGGATCTAAATTGTGTACTAATTTTCTTCCCGAATTTTTGTGCAATGCAAAACTTAGCTTCGAGGACTATGATTGGAATGGGTAGGCGATACAATGTACTATACTACATGAAGCAAGTCAAGAGCGAAGGTATGACATTGACTGTTGTTGTTGATTTAAGTACTTGGCATCGAAGACTAGGTCATGCAGCTTCTTTGAAATCTGACTATTATAGTAGCTTTTGTGGTAGTGAATAAAGGAAGAAAAACGTTGCGACTCTTATGTTAAAGATAAGTTAACAAGACTTACCTTTTCAAAAAATTAGAATTCAAATTATTGCCTGTTTTGACATGATTCATTGTGACATTGGGGGCGGGTATAGAACACCTTCATTTTTATGACGAGGCAGATGACTACAATGTTCTCTGATGGTTACTTGCATCTAGCAAGGAGAATCATGGCTGATACATCACTCAGCATAGATCTGGAGAAGCTTGTCTGGCTTATAACTAAAGATTCTTATGACGAGGCAGCCAGGTCCATTTATTACCTCGTCCCTTTTTCAGAGTATGCTCTGGGTGTGATCGCTGAAGCTGACGAGGAGGTGGGTCATCCGGCCTGGGTTCCTCCGGCCGTTGATCCCCAAAATATTAATGCCATCATTACGCAGACTGAGGATGAGGATTTTAGTGACGAGGACGAAGGGGACGCTAATACAGAGGAGCCGATCACCTAGGAGGCTCAAGTCGATGCTCAGAGTCAGCGTGTCAACACTACTATTGATGCCGAGGTGCAAGCTGATGCTGATATGCGAGCTTTCGAACAAGAGCGTACTTAGAATCTTTTTCTTTTTGTCTCATGTAATAGAATAGGGCCATTGTAATTCATCGTTTATCAATGAAATGTCTCTTTCTTTTGTTCTTAATTGTACTTTTTTACTGCTTGTTTGAGTGTTCGTTTGGTCTTAAACACTTGGTAGTTTGACAGTTTAGGTCATTAGGCCGAGGAGGGTTCCTCGGGATGACTGTTGGATTCTTCTTTTTCATCTATCTATGACAAGGAAGATGACTCGTATATAGGTCTAGGATGGTTCTGCCGATAGTCGTTAGGCCGAGGTGTTTCCTTGTCAAGACGTTAGGCTTTCTTCTTTTTCATCTACTTATGCCGAGGAAGATGACTCGTACATAGGTTTTAGATGGTTCTGCCAGTAGTCGTTAGAGCCGAGGGGTTTCCTCGTCAAGATGTTAGGCTTTCTTCTTTTTCATCTACTTATGCCGAGGAAGATGACTCGTACATAGAGTTTAGACGGTTTTGCCGGTAGTCGTTAGAGTCGAGGGGTTTCCTCGTCAAGACATTAGGCTTTTTTTCTTTTTCATCTACTTATGCTGAGGAAGATGACTCGTACATATATTTTAGACGGTTTTGCCGGTAGTTGTTAGAGCCGAGGGGTTTCCTCGTCAAGATGTTATGCTTTCTTCTTTTTCTTCTACTTATGCCGAGGAAGATGACTCATACATAGATTTTAGACAGTTTTGTCAGTTAGTCGTTTAGGCCGAGGTGTTTCCTCAGCTAGACGTTTGGCTTGTCCTTCTTTTTCATATCCTTATGACGAGGAAGGTGACTCGTATATAGGTTTTAGATGTAGGTGGTCTCACCTATCTATGACGAGGAGGAACTCGCTCGGTCATAAGTCAGGTGATTTATGGTGGGATCTTGTCCCTTTCGAAGGCCAAGGAGGGCGCTCCTCGTCTTCCAGTGTTGTCTCGATAGTTGCTTTGCACGTTGACGAAGTAAATATCATTAATTGAACTGATTATATCAAACTGCAATCCTACCTTGCTAGAAAAGTAAAAGACTAACAAAGATTAACCTATTACATAAAAAAACAGACTAAAACTAATGATAGAGTCCTGCCCTTGCTTGCTTGGGGTCTTCATTCATTTGCTAGTTGTCATAGTTTTGGATTTGAATTTTTTGCTGTAAGGGTGGTCAACTCAACTGGTTCGTCTACGTCCCACAGCACTCCTTGTCTCAAGTCATGGGTGGCCCCCGAGTTCTGGCCGTTGACGAGATGAGGGGATGTATCTAGGACGGGCAGAACTGTATCATTTGTTGTCTATATGATCATCTAGTATCTCACTTCCAATTGTTCGTCTACGTCCCACAGCTCTCCTTGTCTCAACTCATGGTTGGCCCCCGCGTTTTGGCCGTTTGATGAGATGAGGGGTTGTATCTAGGACGAACAGAACTGTGTTTAGGAGAAAACTAATGGAGTTTGGCCCTAGGAGGCCTGTCTTCTTCTTCTTCCTTATCCTTATCATCAATGTCTTCATTTTTTCTCTTTTGCTTGTTATCCTTCTTCATGACATATCGATCGAGTTTGCCTTTGTTGGGTTTCGAGGGTCCATGCGCAGCGGAATAATGCAAATTAACTTGAAAACCCGGAGCCCTAGGATCCGTTCTAGATGATTAATTAAGAAGAATGATTTAGAATTACTAACCTTGTGTGCTTTTGTCGTTGATAAACACGTTCCAACTCCAGATTGATGAACTTCAGAATCCTTGATGAACAATCAATGAATCACGAACGAAAGATCTTGAATAGCGAAGATCATCTATGTGTATCCACGCGATGAACGAACCCTAGAACAGTTCTAGGAGGATTGCTAGATCCCTCGATTGAAACTCCTTTCAATCTATGATGTATTATGGAATTGGTGTGATGTTTTTCAATTCACAATTGAAAAACCTCTCAATTTTGTGTTTCTCTAAACTCAAAATTTGTGACTGGCTGCTAGGGTAGAAGAGGGATAGTATTTATACGTTATAAATATTATTCCCTAATTAAAAACCCCAATTAAAACGGTTTCAGCACAGTTCGGGTCATGGGCGGTCGCCCACCAAGGCATGGGCGGCCGCCCATGAGTACAGTGCCTAATCCCCTTATACGAAATCCCACATGGGCGGTCGCCCACATGGGCGGTCGCCCATGCACGATCTCAATGTGCAATTTCGAACAACAAGTGAGCGGTTGCCCATACCATTTGAGCGGTCGCCCAAGCCAACCATTGGCTTATGGGCGGTCGCCCATGGTACACTTGGGCGGTCGCCCATCACACCAGAATCCATAATTCCATTTTTGACAATTCGTTCGATGCGTGTGACCCAATAGGACTATATTATGTTGGCAATGAGTTCGATCACATTGACCCTCATAAGACATGAGCGGACTCTAGCAAGCCATCATGCCTACCCAAATAATATAATATCAAGTTCGATTTTCCTTCATAGAACATATCACAATCCCATTGTCACACGATGTTATATTGAACATGAGTCATGGTCCACGTCAACTCATATTGTTCAATGCTTTCTCGTTACCAAGTAAATTGATTAATCGAATGATATTAATCACATTAATTCATTCGGGCATGGCCATGCACTACATCAATCTTACTTACGAATGGCCTAGCAAACATCTCTCTTTACGAGGGACAAATTTCCATCTTGATTTATCATTCTTCCCAACAAGAATCATATCATGCCAATAATAGCCCTTATTGTTATTCGGTTAAAGACAACGTTAAACTATATCAAACATAATATTCATCGAGTGGAAGACGATGATAATCTCAGGTCAAAGGATATCAATGATATAACTATATGAGATTTATTTATGACATACGACCATGACATAAATCTCATAATGGGTCAAGTCCAGTACCTTGTTCTCTAACAGGTACCCATGAATCTAATGTGCATCTCCATGCATATAATCATCACATGATTATCCATTAGACTTCATACTAGTGCTTCATAAGTACTAGGGACACGATTATTAAAGCAAACATGCAAACATATAATAATCAAAGTAATAATCTCATATATATAAAATGAATAATGACATTACAAATAAGTCTATCTATATAGGCCTAGGGCACTAACACCTACAGTCTCCCACTTGCACTAGGCCCAATCATTCATGTATCTTATACCCGTGGACCTAACATGACCATCATGTTTAGCTTGTGGCAAAAGCTTGGTGAGAGGGTCCGAAATGTTGTCATCCGTTGGTACCTTGCATATCTTGACGTCCTCCCTTTCACAGATTTCTCGAATGAGGTGGAAACGTCTCAAAATGTGTTTGGATCGTTGATGTGACCTTGGTTCTTTTGCTAGGGCAATAGCACCATTATTGTCACAATAAAGCTCTATCGGGTTAGTGATACTCGGAACGACTTCTAAGTCACTAACGAACTTCTAGATCCAAACCGCCTCCTTAGCCGCATCTGATGCTGCTATGTATTCGGCTTCGGTTGTAGAATCAGCAACAGTGCTTTGCTTGGAACTCTTCCAACAAACAGCACCTCCATTTAGCATATACACAAACCCAGACTGCGATCTATAGTCATCTTTGTCGGTTTGGAAGCTTGCATCTGTGTAACCCTTTACAACCAGATCATCTTTCATTCCTCCAAATACCAAGAATACATCCTTAGTTCTTCTCAAGTACTTAAGGATATTCTTGACTGCTATCCAATGGTTCTCACCAGGATCAGACTGGTATCTACTTGTTGCGCTTAGAGCATACGAGACATCGGGTCTAGTACATAACATGGCATACATGATAGACCCAATTGCCGAAGCATATGGTATATCACTCATCCTCTTTCACTCATCATTTGTCTTAGGACAATGAGTCTTGCTAAGAGTAATGCCATGTCCCATTGGCAAGTTCCCTCTCTTAGAATTTTCCATGTTGAATCTTCTAAGGACCTTGTCAATATATGTACTTTGACTCAAACCAATCATCCTTCTTGATCTATCTCTATAGATCTTTATACCAAGGATGTAAGCCGCTTCACCCATATCTTTCATTGAAAAACATTTTCCTAACCAAGACTTAACAGTCTCAAGTGCAGGAACATTGTTTCCAATAAGCAAGATGTCATCGACTTATAACACCAGAAATAGAACTATGCTCCCACTTATCTTCTTGTATACACAAGGCTCATCTTCGTTCTTGATGAAGCCAAACTCTTTGACTGATTCATCAAAACGTAGATTCCAACTCCTCGAAGCTTGCTTCAATCCATAAATGGATTTCTGCAATTTACATACTTTATTAGAATTCTTTGGATCGACAAACCCTTCAGGCTGTATCATGTATACATCCTCAAGTAGGTTTCCGTTAAGAAACGCTGTTTTGACGTCCATTTGCCATATCTCATTGTCGTTATATGCGGCTATGGCAATTAGGATTCTAATAGACTTAAGCATTGCTACGGGCGAAAAGGTTTCATCATAGTCAACGCCATGAATCTGCCTATACCCCTTAGCAACAAGCCTAGCCTTGTAAGTATGTACCTTCCCATCCATGTCGGTTTTCTTTTTGAAAACCCACTTGCACCCTATGGTTTTTACACCTTCAGGTGGATCAATCAAGTTCCAAACTTGATTATCGTACATGGATTTGATTTCGGATTCCATGGCTCCTAGCCACTTGTCCGAATCAGGAGTGGACATCGCCTCTTGATAGAAAGTAGGTTCATCATTCTCAATGATTTCTACTTCGTTACTTTCCGTCATGAGAAATCCATATCTCTCAGGTTCGGATCGTATCCTATCCGATCTGCGAAGAACTTGTGTATCTTGAACCGGTTCCACAATCGCTTGTGAATTTGGTTCCGTCTCTACTATTGGTTCCTTGTCATTTTCGGGTTCTTGAATTTCTTCAAGATCAATTTTACTCCCACTAGTTTCTTTAGAGAGAAACTCTTTCTCTAGAAAGACACCATGTCGAGCAACAAACACTTTGTTCTCGGAACGGTTGTAAAATTGATATCCTTTCATTTCCTTGGGATAACCAACGAAAATACATTTATCAGATCTAGGTGCAAGCATATTTTCAGAAACCAATTTCTTCTTATAAGCTTCACATCCTGTAAGTGCTCCAATTTGAGTTGTTAGTATTTTCGTTAGAAAATTAACGAAAGCCCTAACATTCCTAACATTTCTAACAATTCCTAACCTTTCTAACAAAGTAAGGGTATATTAGGGATTGCCATTTAAGGTTAAACCAAGAAAAGAATCTTGAAAAAAAAAGAAAAATCCGAATTAGGCAAGCTGAAAAACACAAACTGCTGGAATTTTTGAATAATATTCCTTGTGTCCAAAGCCTGCAGCTGCAATTAATGAACAGTGCACGCTGCCAAAACCCTCCGCGCGGACAAGAATGCCATTTTCAGAGGCCTATAAATTAAGCCCTTCAGTCTCAGAAAAAAAAAACAACACTTCACTCACAGCACCTTGGCGAGAATACTAGAGAAAACAGTGGGAATTCTCTTGAATTGCCACATTTTTCTTTGGATTATTTTCCCAAATCACACTCACTAATCACTCTCAAATCTAAGCCTCAAACACTCTCAAATTCAAGCCTCAAACTCAAAAAATCAAGGGAAGATAGGTATAACCTCCTTCTCTCCACCCTAAATCTCTCTCACCCATGCATGCATCTCATACTTTGAAGATGTAACTTGCTCATTTCTTGCCCTAGATCCAAGAGGATCACCATGGAAGTTCATCTCCATGGATGATCCTCTACAAGGATCAACATTTCTTTCAAAGTTGTTTTTACTTCTTACAAACACATTTTCAAAACCCTAAAAACCATTTTCATACATGAAATCTTGATTTCAAAGGATAAAATCTCCCCTTCCCAAGCAAATGAAATTCTTAAGTCCTAATGTACCCTAAGGATGGCTTTATATAGTAGATCACCACTAAAATGTCTAGTGACTACTAATCAAAGCCTAAGGAGATGGGGACAAGCATGGATGCCAAACCCCCTTTAAAATCATATTTTTCTTCAAGAGAAAGTTGCTGTCCAGTAGCCTTTCTCTAAGACCTCTGTCCATGGTCTAATTTTTTGGACATAAAGAAACTTGGAATTTGGTATTGACTACAAAATACTTTTTGTAGCCAACATCCAGATATTTCCAGACATATTTTTACTTTATTTTTTTCGTGAGTATAACTCCCTTTTTCAAATTATCTTTTAAAGGTCAGTTCATCAGTCTCTGGAAATCCAGATTTCATATCTGAGATTTCCAGAAGGTTTTGGTCCACCAAATAATCTCCAAATGGAAAAGTTCTTTTACAGAAACCTTATTTAAGATGTTTTGAACAACTTTAGAAACCTTATTTAAGATGTTTTGAACAACTTTAATTCTCGAACTTTCCCCAGATTTTGAAGTTTTAAAGCCCTTAAACCCATTTTAAAATCGAGTGTCCACTGCCTTTTTCATTCTGGCAGAATTGGTTTTCAACTTCAAAAAATCTTTTGAGTACCAAAACTCAACCTAAAAATCATATCAAAAATCATGGGACTTTTTTGATGTCTTATAAAGAGTTCCCAATTTTTAGTTTTCTCATTTTCAACTTATTTTGGCCAAAGAAACACACACACACACACAAATGGTTTTTAAGCTTGGAAGACTCGTTTTACGAGGCATTCCGGGTGAACACTAACGTTCTTCCCGGCGTGTAACGTGACCTCCGAACCCAAATCTCTAATCTCGGGCATTTTTCAAAGTTTTGGCCCTTAAAACAAAAATGGCGTGGCGACTCCGTCTCCATTTTGATTTTCAAAAAAAAAGAAAGGAAAAATCGGGTGGACATCATCACAGTGGCGACTTCGCTGGGGAAAAACAAGTTTTATCTTTTCAAAAAAAAAAGAAAAACTTTTTGAGGGTCAAGCTTCCGTCCCGTCATTTGAAACCGTTTGTTGTGTGTGTGTTGATTTTTCACATTTTCGTGTTGTTTTGGCCGCCTCGGAAAAGTCAAAATTTTGACTATCGGACCCGTTGCCTTGAATTTTGAATTATGTGCTTATGTGTTATTTGCTTTCAAAAAAAAAAAGATTTTCAAAAAAAAAATTCAAAAAAAAAGGATTTTCCAAAAAAAAAAAAGGTTTTCAAAAAAAAAAATCATTTTGTGCATGCATCATACTTTTTAAGACACATGAAAAATTTCTATTTTACTCAGAAAAAGAAGATAGACTGCTTGCACACTACGCGCACTTAGCCTTACACTGCACACTACGTCCCTAACCCGGGGAAATCCCTGTAGCGGCCCGTTTGGTCTTATTACGCCTCTCGGTGCAAGCACGGGACTACCCAAACATCCCATGAAGCCTCGTGTCGACCATGCACTTGTCCGTGACACACTTTGTCCGAGATCCGGTTGGTTTTTAGTCTGGTCTGTGTCATGCCCTGTCTGTGTATAGACTTTTCCTTTCAAGCCTTAGTCGGCATACCAAGTCAATATCTTTCGGGACCCTAATCAGTCGAATTCCTGCCGGTTTTCCGTCACGGGCTTTGACCAGATATTGACTGGCGCCTTGACTCTGACTTTGACTCTGACTGGCACAAATTATACACTGACTCCCAGCATGACACTGAGTCATCAAGGATTAACGATTATTCCATGCCTAATTACGGCCTAATTGACGACAAGTCAAGATCAATTGTGGACATTTATCAGTCCGAACCATGCCGACTTTTTGTCGAGCCCTCGGACATGATCTTGACTTTGACGTCAGCTTTGTCCGTAATTTACATCGAATGCTCGTTAAGACTCGATTACCCGCCAGACTTTTAGGATCGTTTTTCTTTCGGTCGGTGGGACCCGCTTGCCCTATAGGACCCTCGCCCGGAACTGTCCACCCTGGGAAGTCGAAATATAGGTGGAATACGAGGGGCTTATAGACGTAGTGATGGTGTAAGTACCCCAATCTGGATCACACCCTTTCAAACGCACGGGAAGCACCGCAGACTCATCAACGCAGTCTCGACGACCCCTCTCACTCAAAACCCTCTCTAAACCCCCAGCCAAACCAAGGGAGGAGCCTTCCTGGGATAAAAAGGGACAAAAGGATCTTTCGGGAATTTTCAGGAAATTGGAAAAGCAATAATGGTCCGTACGGACCTCTTTGTTATCATAATTACTGAATCCCCTTAAAGTCCACAATATTCCCTCAAATCCCGGAGAAAATGATTACCCTCATGCTTAGTTGGTCCGTACGGACCTCTTTGCATGCAAGATGGTCCGTACGGACCTTATTGCTCAGGGGACACCATAATTACAGAATATTCACCATCATCACATATTCCCTCAAATCGAGGAAAACCAAAAACTCGGATTACTGTGGAGGTCCGTACGGACCTCTTTGCACCAAATCTCGGCACTATAAATAGAGGGCTCCCCTCCTCATTTTCACACACCTCCCACTTCTCTCTTCCTCCCTAGGCCTTCGGCTTCCCTCTAAGTCCTTCCGAGGCATTCCCGCCCTTTCGGATCCTTCCGAGGCCTTCCGAGCCCCCTCGTGGTGCTCCGAAGCCTCCCGAGCGCTCCCGGACGCTCCCGCGCTGCCCCGAGGCACTCGAGGTACTCCGAGGCCCCTCGTGGTACTCCGAGGCCTTGCCGGTCTTTCCACCTGTCCGAGCTCTTTCCGAGTCAAACCGGCGATCCCAAACCACGCCGAAACTCCGCCCGAGTGACTCCCGCCACCACAACGCACGCGAACCTCGCCCGAGTGATCCCGACGATCCCCACGCACGCCGAACCTTCGCCCGAACGCAGCCTCGCAACCTCAACTCACGCCGAAACTCGTCCGCGTACAACCGGCATCTCCCGAAGCAATCCAGATCCATACCGGAACGCTACTCCGACCTCAAACACTATTCCCCAGTGGAAGACAGACACGAACCAACATTGGTAAGGCTTCCTTCCATTACTATTTCAATACATTTCCATACATATCATACAATGTAGACATCCGATACAGCATGCATTTTTGAAAGCACACACACACACACAACATTTAAAGGATATTAGGGGTATCCGAAAGCTCGTTTTACGAGGCGACTCGGGTGAGCTCTAATATTCTAATATTCTCTTCCCGAGGAGTCATCTGACCTCCGAACTCAAAATCTCATCACACAAAAAACAGTTTAAAATTATCTTTAAACTGATGCCCTTTTTCAATGTTTTGGGCTTAATAAAAACGGCGTGGCGACTCTACAAATGCGAAAACAAACGGCGAGACGAAACCGCCGCCAACGCGAAAGATGCCAGATGCCGGGGCGCGAGCCTCTCGGATCCGGGTAATTTCAGTTGGCGACTCCGCTGGGGAATTTTTGTTTTAAAATCTTTTTAAACAAAACAAAAGATTTTTAAAACGATGATGAGGGTCAAACTTTCATTTTACCCCTTCCTTTAACTGTTGTGTGTGTGTGCACGTGCTTTACTTTTTATTTTACAAAAAAAAAAATTAAAAAAAATGCATCAATATACATCTGTGCATACATTTAAAATTCTTCAAAAACTTCTGTTTTACTCAGAAAAATAATTTTAGAGACCGCACACTACGCGCACCGCCGCCTCGGTTACACCGCACTCTACTCACATTGCCGCTCGGTTACACCGCACGCTACGCGCACCGCCGCCTCGGATACACCGCACACTACAACCCTCAACCCGGAGTGGTCTCGCTTGCAGTCCGTTTGGTCTTCCTAGGCCTCTTGGACGCGCACGGGATCATTCCAAACATCCCACCCTAGCCAAGCGTCAACCCTGCACGTTTGAGTCTTGAGTCACACTCTGTCCAGACTCGGTTGGTTTTTACCCACCCGTGTCATACACTCGGATATATATACCATGCCGGCCATTTTTCGAGTCAAGGCTCGGAACTCAAGATCCCTTGCGCAAGCAAAGCGATGAAAGGTCATGCTAAAATCTTGACTCCGATCTTGATTTCCGAAGCTACACCTGCACGATGTTCCGTCCCGATATACATCCATGCTCACATGACACCATGTCATCACGCCTTTGATACGTCGCCCATGACAATATGACCACCAACGCCTAACGTCATGCATCCCTTGCGCAAGCAAGGTAAAGAGAGGTCATGCCGAACTCTTGACTCCGATCTTGACTTAGTGGCCGGCTCGGTTCACTATTCACATGGCTAACGCATCAAAACGAACATGACAGGCTCGGTCCTTAGGTTCGCTTTTTCTTTTAGGCCGGTGGAAACCGCTTGCACTATAGGACCTCGCCCGGGCCTGTCCACCCCGGGATGTTGAAATACTGTGTGCAAAACGAGGGGCTTATAGCCGCACGTATGGTCTCCATCGACCCAGATCTAGCATAGTTGCGAAAAAGAAGAGCAATCTTTTCCAACCTACCTAGGATTCTCGAGAAAACATGTTTTAAGTAAATTAAAACAACAAAAAAATCATAAGAGAAACGGAAACCGCATGCCACGTGAGCTTTCCCCTTTATCCCGTTAGGCCATTCCCGTGTCTAAACCTTGCCCATCACCCTCCAAATAACCGAGAGTGGTTGAGAATACCTGGAAGCCGCCTTTTCGCATCGAGGTCACAAGGTCCGATAGCCCTTCCAGTTCAACGGTCCGCACCGTCCGCTACTCCCCATGACGGGATCAACAGATAACAAGTGAGGGAAATGGAACCCCGCCACTAAGGAACCTCCGCACAATGGAGGAGGTGCCGCGAGCCTTCGAAACCATCAAGAAGCGCCAAGAAGAGCAAAGCAAGCTCGGATCGTAGACACCTTGCGTCTTCGAGGAACCGTTGCAGTTTCCCAACCCGACGGAACCTTTGTTCTCATAGAGGACGAAGACATACCGGCTCCCCCAGTCTCTCAAAGCTATCAGCAAGTTCCGCCTCCGCCAAGCTACGAGACCCCAGCAACGCAAAGCGCCTCTCGCTAAAGCTCCTCGGGCGTCGGTCAAGCCCGACATACCCGCCAAGACAGCTGGTTTCCCGGCTCGCACATCAAGCTTTCGCACCAACAAAGACACATACGTGCTCGCTCCGTCGATCCTAATGCATCTCGGTATCCCCTGTGATTCAATCCTTTGCCTCTATACGAGCCTCGCAATCACAATCAAAAGTCCCCATGCTTACTGTGGACAGGCATCCCGAGCGGATATCCCGACATCTCAAGCTTGCCACCGCTAGTCCGCCAATTGGGGCTAACGAATCGTTTCCCAGCCTCCCAAACACAACCCTAGCGGACCCGGCAATCACGCCCTCAACTTCAACACCCTGTGGTATGGGTTGGTATACACTCAACTACCTCCCCAAGACTCCCGAATGGCAATTCCATCGCCCAATCCACCTCCATCTTCGGTTTCCGTCCCCGAAAACGGTAACCCACCTCGCATACCGATCCCCACATGGCTTGGCCGATTGAACAAATGAAAGACATGCAAGGCAAGCTAGCTAGTTCTCGGAAGGACTCCTCCCGCCTACCGATCCGAACAAAGTGGTCCCTCTCCCTCCAAAGTTCGGGATGCCGGAAATGGAAAAGTTTGACGGGACAGTAATGCCCAAAACCCACATCGACACCTACGTCCCGGGTATGAGAGCCAAAGGGGCAACCCTCAACAGATGGCGTATCATTTTCAAAGATTCCCTCAAATCCACAAAGACTAAGGTGGTTCCTCAATGTGAAGGCGTAAAACCGCTCCACGTGGGATCGATCGTTGAAATCTTCCCCGGAGAAGTACCGCGCCAATCTTGAATGGGAAACAAACCGCCATGACCCGCAAGCCACCGAACAAAAGGATGACGAACCAAATGGGCGAGTTCTACAAAAGATGGAACTGGAAGCTAAGCGAGATAATGGATCCACTTTCCAAAGAAGAGCAAATGGACATCTTCCATTCCCGCCTCAAGCCATCTTTGAGGACCTTGATCGCCCACCATTTCTATCCGGATCTCCGTGCCATGGTCAACGCCGGACAAAGTTTGAAAAGACTCGAGTCTTCAAAAGGCAACAAAGAACCCCGCCTCATCTTACCGCTATCGAACAAACCCGGCAACTTCAACTCCCGCCCGACCAAAGGAAAGGAAGCAAATGGAACAGATGCACTACATTCGTAACGGAGCTCAAGTAAACCGCGATCAAGCGCCCCAAAGAATAACAATCCCCTCGCTTCCCACAGTTCCAAAGATTTAGATAACCTCGGAAATGCCCTTAGGTCAAGTATTTGAAGCTTTGGTGAAACGAAATCTTCTCAAGCCACTCGAGAATTTCCAACCGAAGACTCCCAAACCCAACATGGATATGAGCAAGCACCGCGCCTTCCACAACTACCCCGGCCACACCACCGACAATTGCTTCGTGCTCAGCGAGGGGTGGTCCAGGGGCTCATTGAGGAGGGAAAATTGGAACGCCCTCGTGGTCCCAATACCATCGGAAATCCATTCCCCGAATGACAGTGGTAAACTCAATAGCCTTTGACGAAACTCCAAGCGAGAGCTGCACCCCCGCAATTTCCGAAACCGTCGCATGCCGTCCCGCTACGATCGGGAGCGTGAAACCAGAGTCAAGAGATCTCGTGACCGGGAATTCCGACAAGAACGCCCAAGGGCAACCGTCTCCCTACGATCTTTGCCCCAGCCCAAGGCATACAAATGGATGGATTGAACGTTCTCCGTAAGAGACCGAGTCCAAACGGTAGCACGGGAAGCGGTTTAGCCTTCACGTACGATGACTTGCCAATATGTGAGAATCGGCACAACGAAGCCCTCCTCATCCTCATAAAAATAGAGATGTTCTTCCTCCCGAACGTCTTGATTGATAACGGCTCCGCAGCCAACATCATCGCTTTGAGCACACCGAAACGACTCCGCATCGACCGTTCTCGATAAGGCCTTCACCTCGGGTAATCCGAGCCTACGATTCCACCGCACGACCAATCGTAGGAGTCATCAATTCGAGGATCCAATTCGACGTACAACCGGAGCTCGGTAGAGTTCCAAGTCGTGGAAATTAAACCAACCTTCTCTCGCTTTGTTGGGACGACCTTGGATACATCGGATGAAAGCAAGATCATCTACTCTTCACCAATGCGTGAAATTCATCAATGCCAATGGAGCGATCGAAGTGATCCGCGGAAGCAAGGCAATGGCAAGTGCTTGGCCGCAAGCTATGACCTGTAAGAAGGTCCCGACATGACCGAATACTCTTCCCCATGATTCTCCTACCCCGTCCCGCTACGAAGTGGATCCTTACATCCACGCTCTAAGCCGCGACGAGCCGGAAATCGAAGAACTCATGGGTCGTGATGACAACTCGATATATGCGACCGTGAAGAATGCTTGAGAGAGGATCAAGAGATGGATGCCCTAATGGAGATTGATCGAGGAGTAGACCCTTACTTCGCCGAAAACCCTCTTGCAAACTTGCTCATCACCGATCCCCGGTACAAGACAACCCTCTAGCCGACACTCCTCGGATCTTATGGGGACAGCCATCACAGCTTAGTTCAATTCAACATTCCTGTCCGACTGGATGAATAGTGGCGCAACCTCCTCCAAGGCTTAATCGGGGAAGGAGATATAGCATGCCCTCGAATCGACATTGTAAATGTCGTCCAAGCAAAGATCCTGCATAAAGAGGCGCATTCTATGAAAGTGATCAACATCGCAAGAATCAACTCCGACCGCCGAATGCTTCGCCCTCCTAGAAGTAGCCCTCGCCGACTTCTATCATCAAAAACCCCCAAGGACTCGGTGGCAACACTAATGGAGGGACATCATCGGGAGCAGCCAAAACCTCCGCGATCCGGTTTGAAATCGAACCGCATGCAAGCTACTTTCCGGACTCATGCCAAGGGAAGATTGGCCACCCGAACCAAAGACTCCCTCCTCTAGAGCTACAACCATCCGAGAGTAATGAAGCTCGGTCCAATCCCTCGTCGCCTATAGTCTAGCTTCGAGTCTTGTTGTCTCGTGTATTCACATCTTTTGAGTCTTTTGACGGCTTTACGCCCGACGATTGTGAATCTTTAATCAACAATGTACAGCCTTCACGCTTTCAATAAAAGGTCCGACCTTCCTAAAAATCATTTCATTGCATCTTTAACAAATGATGATATTAACTAATCAAAACAGCTTAATAACAATTCATCTATACAAAAGGCAAACACATTAATTAAATAAATGCATCAAGCAAACATTTAAGCATGTTGTCAAACGAGAGAAAACCGGGCCCAAGCCGCCGAGAAGGTTTTAATCACAACGATTTGCAAGATTGCCGAAGAGCCAAAGAGACGCAAGTCCGACGCCATTTCCAAAGACAAACCAAGCATCTTCCAATACCTCAAGAACGGGGAAACCACCTTCATGAACAAGGAAGACCCACGCACGGAAGGGGTCAAAACCAAGAGCATCATGGCCCTAAAACGCCTCGCCTCTCACTTCGTCATCCTTGGGGACATGCTATACAAGAAACGCTACCATGGGCCACTCCTACGCCGCATCGCCCAAGAAGAAGCAAACAAGTTCATGAACGAAGTCCACAATGGGGCTTGCGGTCCCCACATGAATGCGAGCCCCGATGCAAATCATTCTCGGGATGGGCTACTACCGGATCTCCATGGAGGCAGATTGCATCCACTTTGTCCGAAGCTGCGACAAGTGCCAACGGTTCTCCAACCTCAATCATCTACCTCCTCACGATCTCTACTGCATGACTACACCTTGGCCATTTGCCACTTGGGGAATTGACGTCATCGGGAAAATCGCTCCGCTGTGTAGCAACGGCCACGAGTTCATCTTAGTAGCCATCGACTACTTCACCAAATGGGTCGAAGCCAAGTCCTACAAGGTACTCACCTCCAAGAAGGTCGCGCATTTCCTCAAGGAAAACATCATCTCGCCGATACGGCATCCCAAATGAGGTCATATCGTACAATGGTTCACACTTCGAAGGGAATTCGGCATCGCCGGCTGAATTCAAGATCACACGCCACAAATCTTCTCCCTACCGCCACAAACAAACGGCGCCGTGGAAGCAAAGAAACAAAACCCTCGAACGGATCATCCGAAAATGACCACCCGAGGACGAGATTGGCCCGAGAAGCCGCACCTTGCACTTTGGGGCTACCGCACACGGGCCGAATGTGCCCACGGAGAAACCCCATTTGCCCCGACATACGGGATGGAAGGCCCTTCCCATCGAGCTAGAAATTCCCTCACTCCGAGTGTCGCTGAAAATGACATCAACGAAGTCGAATGGCTCCAAGCCGACATGACGAATTGGCTCGCTAGACGAGCGACGACTAAAGGCCATGGAACACGTCCGAGCCTATCAAAGCAGGATGGCTAGAGCTTTCGACAAGAAAGTCAAATCCCGAGACATCGTGGAAGGTGACCTTGTACTCAAAGAAAAGCCTCCCACTCGAACCAACCCACCGGGAAAATGGGAACCCACATGGATCGGCCCTTTCGTGGTTTAAAAGATCTTCTCCGGAGGTGCCATGAAGTCGGCTGCACCTAGACGGCAATCCCTTCATGAATCCAAATAACGGAAGAAAACTTCGCAGATACTTCGCCTAAAGAAGAACAACTATGCATCTCTTGGCACTCCATGTAGTGTCGAACTACGTTGCACTGAGCCCTCTAGTCCGGGGAACGTAGGCAACCTTAATTGGTCCGGTCTAAAAATACACAAAAAAAGTCAAAAGTTTGAATGTCAATCAAGACCTCCATCAAGCTACGCACTTTTCAAGAAACACGCCCCAGCAGTCACCTTGACCAAGTCAAACGACGGCGGCAACATCAAAGGACATCCGAGGGTCACTCAAAGATCAAACGATCGACTCATGTCTCGCTTTCCAAGCCAGGGCTTGTCTTCGTCCTCACGCGCTTCAAAAAAAAAAAAAAAAAAAAAGAGAGAGCTCGAGCAAGGGCTCACAAAAAAAAACAATAAATAAAAAAAGAAGCTCAAGCAGAAGCTGCAAAAAAGAGGTCAAGAGCCCGACGCCAACAAGAGGCAAGAAAGCTGTGGAAAAGACCGTCAAAACGACTTGTCAAGGGAGCATTCAACCTCTCAGCCAAGCACAAAGCCTAAGCAAAAGGGATTGCCGTCATAGCCTGCATCGCTTCAAGTCCGCAAATGCAATGTAAAAGTCCAAGGACGGACGCCGACAAAGGGCACAACAAAAGCAAAGGCAAACAAGAGATCTTGCGTCTCGACAAAGCTTTAAAAGTAAATCACAAATCACTAACGGTTACAACATTTCTTGATGAGTTCAAGCACGGTCTACTCTCAAGTTCACAACATGCTAAAAGACAGCTTAATACATTTAACTAATAATGTGTTTGCAATGCAATGAATGGATACCTAGGAGGTCATTCCGCGCCGTCTGCACTTGTCCCCTCGCCATTCTTCCCTTTCTTCCCTCATCCACGGCGAGTCTTCTTTCGCTCCACGTGAACCAACTCTGCGTCTCTCGCCCGAGATCCGGGGTCCTCCCGTAGAGTCAAACAATCCAAGAGCTCTCGTGGCTTCATTCGCCCGTGCTTCGGCTCGGATCTCCTCCCCGCGAGTCCGCAAAGAGGACTTCTCCTCGCCAATCGGTCAACTCTAGTCTCGTAGTCAAACAAAGTGTCTCCCCGTCACATCCAAAGGGTCGACTGTGCTTCGGAACTCCTAAGGCAATAGCTACTATGGCAACCGGGTCCTGTAATCGCTACACGCCCGCTCTCCAAGACCACTGGGACTGCCCAACACGTTACTCATACTGTGCCGTGCATCGAGTCGTCAATACGACACTCCCGACGCCTAAGGAGTACCACAGAGGGAAAGCGGAATACTTCCATACCCTCGTAAAATACAAGAAGGCACCCGAAGCCGCCATACAAAGAGGAACTACCTCCGCAAGTAGCAAGGTCATCCTACCAACAAAGGCTCCCGCTTCATCCCAAACCGCCGGGAAACAAGCGACGGAATATAGAAGGAGGACCAAGACAAACCTGGAATTCGACAACGTAGGACCCTCCCGCAAGATCCTCCTAGTCTCAATCCCCTGAGGAACCCACCAAATGATCTCGATGCATACCAAGCCGTGCCATCCATCTCTCCCAAGCGGATCGATCCATATCCAACACAAGAGGTCGCTGAGCAAATGACCACGGGCTAAACGACGTCTGAGCCTCGGGCATGGCCCGAAGTCTCTCTCGCAGCCCACAAGGTGAGCAAAGCGGGCTTCCCCTCTCATAAAACGATCCCTGGGCCGCTGACGGTCCGATACCATGAAGAGTCTCCCCAAAGACCAACGGGACAATATCCTCTCCACTCTGCAGTGCCCTACCACATCTAGCAAAGCCCCATCACAAATGCCAAGGGAGCTGACCATGAAGAGCGTCGCTATCGTGCACAAGGCGAATGCATCCCAAGAGACGTCACTCTCATCATCAACCATGAACCGCTCCGGCAGCTCAGAAATGTCGATATGACCCGAATCAAGGATCATGCCCTGCACTTCTTCCAACAAAGTACGAAGAAAGCCTGCAAGCTTCACGCTCACAGCAGCACCACCAACCAAAGGAAGCGAGATGGCCTCCACCTCCGGTCCCCCCATCAAAGCCCGAAAATCCTCAAAAGTGGGCACCATTTCATTGTAGGAGAAATAGTACACATGCCTCCTAACATCCTGCAACTTCGCGGCAGCCCGCAACAAATCCCAATCAGGAACCAACTCCTTAAAAGACCAAATCAAGCAAAGACGAAACCTTACCTCGAAAGCCCGTCTCTGATGCCTCATACGGCGCCGCATCCACGTTTTCAGCTGCTCAAGGAAGTGTGCTTGCCTCTCCTGCGAAAGCCTCGGCAAAATTCTAGGGACGTACGAAGAATCCATGGAAAAAATGGAGGTTCCTAGAGAAAATGGGGAAGAAAGCTCGAAAATGGCTGCAAATGGGGAAATGGGGAAGAACCGGACACTGGAAAGCATTTATCTCCTTCCCAAAGCAAGGTTGGTCCGTACGGACCTCTTGCATGCTAAGTATGTCCGTACGGACCTCCTTGCAAAAAGAACCCATTTCCCCAAAGAACAAGCATAACAACCACCGTCCTCGCAGGACCTTGCTCCAAACCGCCCAAACACTCGGCCAAAGCCATTTCCGGCAAACATACACTACCCACAAACGCACTCTCAGCTCACGTGGCATGCACAAAATAAAAATAATAATAGCAACCATTTCTAGGACAAATCCCGGAATCACAAAAATGACATTACATCTTAAAATAAAATGCTGTTTGCCGTGCAAATATGAGTGTTTTATTACAGGTATATCAAATGTCTGTTGCTAAACAAAAAAAAAAAGAGAAGATATGGAAAGAGGGAAAGCAAATGGACCCTAATCCGACTCTTCAGCATCATCATCATCCTCGCCGAGGTCCTCCAGAGAGAAGTCGGGCATCCCTGTGAACTCGCCCGCCACATCCTCGTCATCGAGTACCGAGCCCCGCCGAGGCCGCCACTCAAAGTAATCAAGGATCAAATCCGGCGAAAGGATCAAAGAAAGAAGGCTCGACGGACCCTCGCCCGCGCATCCCGAGGAGGGAAGAACTGATAAAAGGGCCGCCGCCTCGGAGCTCCCGAAGACGTCCCGCATCCATGCTATGCCGCCCTCGAAGGTCCCTCCCGCCGCGGCTCCGGCTCGGCTCTCGGTGGAGGAACATCTACGTAATGCCTCGAAGGCATCGGGCCGGTACGCAGGTGCACGCGTCGCGAAGACCGGCAAGAAATCTTCGACGCCATCTTCTTCGCAAACGACCTCATCGCCACATAACGGCGAGTCAAGATATCATAGGCTCTCCCCGGACTCGCACCAACAAGCAGCCAAGGAAACGCTCAAAGAATACGCTTATACTCAACAACAAAAAGAGAAAAATACGTAAAAGATGCCAAGATGGAAAAGAGTCAAGACACTCACCGATCTATCGGGATCCACTCGGTATGCAAGCAGAGCTCGCTCAAACGGTCACAGACACCCTCCGCCTCGGCCCGTCCCCACGGACATACGTGAAATCCGGCCCCGCATCGGAACCTCTCGGGAGCCTCGCGGGCAGCCTCTCTCCTCTCGCCGCACTGCGGCGTCCCTCGCCTTCCTCCTCACGAAGGCCCCGTACTCCTCTCCATACAAGATGAACTCCTTGGCGCCCACACCGCCAAGATACCTCTCAAAGTCAAGCACATCCATGTCTCGGGAATCAAGCATCCCAAAAGGAGGGTCCCTGAGCCACGGGAAGCACACCGGGGCCATGCTCGCTGTAAGACCCGCTCCCCATACATGACGTCGCAGTCAAGCCCCGCAAAGATCTTCCGTCCGCGTCACCTCGGGAGCCCCCTCAAACTCATCACCCTCATACCGAGCCCACGGGAACAAAACAAACCCCTCCGGGCTACCCCTCTCTAGACGCTCCTGCACATCCCCGTAGGCGATGGTGAGCTTCCCCCTGCTGCTCCTCCTCTTCCTCGCTGTACGAGCCCACCTCAAAGATAGCAGGATACGCAAGAATGCCCCGGATCTCTATCCCACGGGAAGCACTGGAAAATCTCGTAGAACCACACCTGTGACAAAAACAGAAAGGGCTCAGTGCAAAAGAAAACGGAGAAACGACAAGTTGCTAAATCAAAAACAGCAATGAACTCATACCTCCAAAGCGAAGTCAAAACAGCCAACGAATCACACCCCCGGCTAAACCGGTCCAAGGAAAAGTAGAGCTCGCCAAGCTCGCCTCGCCCCAAGCAATGTCACAAACTCTATCCAGATCACTCAAGCTCTCCAACAGAGCAAAGGGAGCCGCAGTCGCATGGTTCGAGAACAAGGGCTCGGAAAGTGCATACCACAAAAGGAGCGCGCCACCGCTCCGCCGACACTGGCCGGTACCCCTGGACATAGGCCCCAATGCTGGCCGTGATCCTCAGGCTCCACATCGCTATATAGCATCCCTGTGCCCTCGCGAGGACGAGGCTCAAAGCCCAGCAGCTCGGTCAATACACATCGGAGATCATATCTCTCCACCGTACCGGCCCTCCTTTCAAGGAAAGCCCGTAATCGCAGCAAAGTCCTCGGCGTCACCGTCACCGCTCCCCAACTCAGATGGAAGGTGTGGGTGGTATCCCACCAATACTCGGAAAGGCCAAGGAAGACGCTCTTGTTCTTCCTCGTATCGAAACTCCGCCAGTGTTCTCTACGAACACACAGCCGAAGCGTAGACCACCTCCGGGACTCGGCCTACCATCCACGGAAATATCGTGCATCCGCTGCCACAACTCAACAATGTACCTCGAGCGATCCCCGAGTCTTCATCCTCTTGGCCTTCCGGCCATAAGCCCCGCCTCCTGCAGTAAACACAAAGAAAGGTACGTCAATCACAGTACTTAATATAAAACAAAAGGCACAAAAGTCCGTCCCAACACGGAAAGCCATGAAAAATAACCCGTCACAAAACACGGCACACATTACACATAATTTTCACATACATATAATTTTTCCCATGCAGTCCGTCACAAAAACACGGCACACATTGTACACATTTTCTCAAAAGAGGGATTAAGCCCTACACGACACATATTCAAAAAAGTCCGTCCCAACACGGCAAAGGTACATATAACCCGTCACAAAAACACGGCACATATTGCACATATTTTCCCCACAAAGTCCGTCGCCCAAAAACACGGCACACACTGCATAACACATTTTCAAAAAAAAAAAAATCCGTCCCTACACGGCACACACTTTCAGACAAAACCCGTCACAAAACACGGCACATGTCACATTTTTTCACAAAATTTGTCACTACACGACAAACTTTTCTCATAATGTACATACATAAATAGCATACGGTACAAAACACCAAAGCATGCATTTCATTAGAGAGGCACTTTATTTTCACAAATAAAAGCCAATCTACACATTTCTGCACAAAATACACATACTCACAATTTTTACATGTCCATTTTCAACAATTCATCAAGAATTTCACAAAAGACATAAAAAAAATAATAATAATAATAACAAAAATTTCAAAAATGCGAAAAACTAAAATCTAGTTCTAGCATTCAAAAATTCGAGCAGGGAATCAAAACGGAACGGATTTCTTACCTCCCCGACGTTCCTAGAACGACGATTGTGCACCTCCGGATTTGGATACAAGACATCCGGGTTCTTCGAAGAGGGAACAAACGAGATCCAATTTCTTTGGAGCTCCATCCGTTGCTCGACCACCTCTTGATCAAGGCTGACGACGATTCCTTCGAGATCCTTCCGCCATGGCAAGCAATTCAAGCAAAAAATGGAGGATTTTGGTTAACAATGGAGGATTTTCTCTCTTTCTCTCTCTCTGGTTCACGCACGGAAGAAGAAGAAATGGGGAAAGGCTCCAGCATTTAACCTGGTCAAAACCTGGGAACTGTAAAAAACCAACTTGGTCCGTACGGACCTCTTTGCAACCAGGTTGGTCCGTACGGACCTCTTTGCAAGGGGTGGCCAAATTACTTTCCCCGCCTTATAATCTTTGGCCTCGTCGGTCCTAAGGCCTTTTCCAAAGAAATCCAAGTGCGAGAATGGTCCCTAACCCTTCAATTCAATCCCCGGCGCGGTCAACGTAAGCCCGAGCCTCGCCCACTTCAACGGCAATTCAATCCAGGCTAGCCGTAAGCCCGAGCTCTCGCCACTCCAACGGCAATTCAACCACCGGCCGTCAATGTAAGACCGGTCCTCGCCCACTCCAACGGCAATTCAACCCCCGGCCGTCAGTGTAAGACCGGTCCTCGCCCACTCCAACGGCAATTCAACCACCGGCCGTGAATACAAGACCGGTCCTCGCCCACTTCAACGGCAATTCAACCACCGGCCGTCAACGTAAGAACGGTCCTCGCCCACTTCAACGGCAATTCAACCACGGCAGCCGTAAGCCCGAGCCTCGCCCACTTCAACGGCAATTCAATCCCGGCCTTTCAGCCAGCACCGGTCCTCGCCAGCTCCAACGGCAATTCAACCACCGCCGTCGGTGTAAGACCGGTCCTCGCCACTTCAACGGCAATTCAACCACCACCAACGTAAGACCGGTCTTCGCCCACTTCAACGGCAATTCAACCACCTATAGCAGCCGTAAGCCCGAGCCTCGCCCACTTCAACGGCAATTCAATCCCGGCCGGTCGGCGTACGCCCGAGCCTCGCCCACTCCAACGGCAATTCAACCACCGGCCGTCGGTGTAAGACCGGTCTCGCCCACTTCAACGGCAATTCAACCACGGCCGTCAACGTAAGACCGGTCTTCGCCCACTTCAACGGCAATTCAACCACCGGCGGCGGCGTAAGCCCGAGCCTCGCCCACTTCAACGGCAATTCTAATCCCCGATCCGGCGTAAGCTCCGAGCCTCGCCCACCTAACGGCAATTCAACCACCTGGCCGTCAATGTAAGACCGGTCCTCACCCACTCCAACGGCAATTCAACCACGCGGCCGTCGGTGTAAGACAGGTCTCGCCCACTCCAACGGCAATTCAACCATCATTGCTGGCCGTAAGTCCGGTCCTCGCCACTTCAACGGCAATTCAACCACCGCCGTCAACGTAAGACCGGTCTTCGCCACTTCAACGGCAATTCAACCACGGCACGGCGTAAGCCCGAGCCTCGCCACTTCAACGGCAATTCAATCCCCGGCAGTCAGCGTAAGCCCGAGCCTCGCCCACTCCAACGGCAATTCAACCACCGGCCACACGTAAGACCGGTCCTCGCCCACTCCAACGGCAATTCAACCACCGGCCGATCGGTGTAAGACCGGTCTCGCCCACTCCAACGGCAATTCAACCACCGGCCGTCGCTAAGACCGGTCTCGCCCACTTCAACGGCAATTCCAACCACCGGCCGTCAACGTAAGACCGGTCTTCGCCACTTCAACGGCAATTCAACCACCTGGCGGTCGGCGTAAGCCCGAGCCTCGCCACTTCAACGGCAATTCAATCCCCGGCAGTCAGCGTAAGCCCGAGCCTCGCCCACTCCAATGGCAATTCAACCACCGGCCGTCAATGTAAGACCGGTCCTCGTCCACTCCAACGGCAATTCAACCATCGGCCGTCAATACAAGACCGGTCCTCGCCCACTCAACGACGACTCAAGAAGGAGCCAACACCTCCCAGTACGAATATCAAGGCACGAGACGTCTCCAAAACGCTCGACGGCAATTCAAGAAGGAGCCAACACCTCCCAGCACGAATATCAAGGCACAAGACGCCTCCAAACGCTCAACGACAACTCAACCACTGGCCCTCAAAAGAGGTCCGAAGTCATCTTCCCAATGAAAGGGCCCTGCTGTGGTCATGCATCCCCAGCAATTCAAGCACCGGCGGTCGGTGTAAGCCCGAACCTAGCCCACTTCAACGGCAACGCAAGCACCGCCATCAAAGTAAGCCCGAGCTCCTCTCCCAACAAGTCAAAGGGAAGTCATACAAGACTGCATATCCTCAAAGACCGACCATCATCCTTGCCCACTCAACAAGAAACAAGCACAAGAAGGAGCCAACACCTCCGAGCACAAGGCCCAAGGCACGAAGCGCCTCCAAAATGCCAAATGGTGAAGCAATCACCGGCCGTCATCCTTGCCCACTTCAACGGCAACGCAAGCACGGGCGATCATCGTAAGTCCAACCTTCTACTCAACATGCAAAACACAAAGGCATCTACGCCCCTCGCAATCAAAGCATAAGGCAGCCATGCCTCCGCAACTGCGGCTAGAAGACGATTCAAAGTCCTCGCGCATAACATCAACTGCGGCTAGAAGACGATTCAAAGTCCTCGCGCATAACATCAATTGCGGCTAGAAGACGATTCAAAGTCTCGCGCATAACATCAATCAGCTGCGGCTAGAAGACGATTCAAAGTCCTCGCGCATAACATCAAGCTGCGGCTAGAAGACGATTCAAAGTCTCGCGCATAACATCAATCAAGGCTAGAAGACGATTCAAAGTCCTCGTGCATAACATCAACCGCCGCGAAGACGATTCAAAGTCCTCCCGCGTGGCACCAAAACCGCCGCGAAGACGATTCAAAGTCCTCACGCGTGGCGCAACCACATTCGAAGACGATTCAAGTCCTCACACTATCCCCAGCCCGGAAGGCTTTAAACCACTCGGTCCGGAAGACCGTATAAATCTCCCAAATCACTATCTCCGGCCCGGAAGGCCTTAAACCACCCGATTAGGAAAATCGTAAAATTTCCATCCTAGGACGCCACCATGTCCTCACAATTGACCTCGGCGGTCACCCAGACACCACCACGTCCTTACCACCGACCTCGGAGGTCACACGACACTTCGTGGCACCACCACGCCCGCATTCACAAAACACTCACCCCACACCCGAACTACGACTGTGCTTGATTCCCGCCGTGGGATACGTAGGAATCCTATCACGGGGTCCAGCCTGCCGACCTAAATGGTCACACAATAGGACACCACCACGTCCCTCACACCGACCTCCCGGCCACATTATCTCCCAAAGACGCGATCCAGTTAGGACCCTTATCTTATCGGCGACCCCACTTCTTTCATAAGTGACGTCGTCGAGGGCTTCTGTAAGTACCCCAACTGGATCACACCCTTTCAAACGCACGGAAGCACCGCAGACTCATCAACGCCTTGATCCTCGACGACCCCTCTCACTCAAAACCCTCTCAAACCCCCACCCAAACCAAGGGAGGAGCCTTCCTGGGATAAAAAGGGACAAAAGGACCTTTCGGAAATTTTCAGAAAATTGGAAAAGCAATAATGGTCCGTACGGACCTCTTTGTTATCATAATTACTGAATCCCCTTAAAGTCCACAATATTCCCTCAAATCCCAGAGAAAATGATTACCCTCATGCTTAGTTGGTCCGTACGGACCTCTTTGCATGCAAGATGGTCCGTACGGACCTTATTGCTCAGGGGACACCATAATTACAGAATATTCACCATCATCACATATTCCCTCAAATCGAGGAAAACCAAAAAACTGGATTACCAGGGAGGTCCGTACGGACCTCTTTGCACCAAATCTGGCACTATAAATAGAGGGCTCCCCCTCCTCATTTTCACACACCTCCCACTTCTCTCTTCCTCCCTAGGCCTTCTGGCTTCCCCTCTAAGTCCTTCCGAGGCATTCTCGGCCCCTTTCGGATTCTTCCGAGGCCTTCCGAGCCCCCTCGTGGTGCTCCGAAGCCTCCTCGAGCGCTCCCGCGACGGTCCCGCGCTGCCCCGAGGCACTCTCGAGGTACTCTGAGGCCCCTCGTGGTACTCCGAGGCCTCGTCGGTCTTTCCACGGTGTCCCGGCTCTTTCCGAGTCAAACCGGCGATCCCAAACCACGCCGAAACTCTGCCCGAGTGACTCCTGCCACCACAATGCACGCCGAACCTCTGCCCAAGTGATCCCAACGATCCCCACGCACGCCGAACCTCTGCCCGAACGCAGCCTGCAACCTCAACTCACGCCGAAACTCTGTCCGCAGACAACCGGCATCTCCCGAAGCAATCCAGATCCATACCGGAACGCTACTCCGACCTCAAACACTATTCCCCAGTGGAAGACAGACACGAACCAACATTGGTAAGGCTTCCTTCTATTACTATTTCAATACATTTCCATACATAGCATACAATGTAGACATCCGATACAGCATGCATTTTTGAAAGCACACACACACACACAACATTTAAAGGATATTAGGGGTATCTGAAAGACTCATTTTACGAGGCGACTCGGGTGAGCTCTAATATTCTAATATTCTCTTCCCGAGGAGTCATATGACCTCCGAACTCAAAATCTCATCACACAAAATGCTTTAAAATTATCTTTAAACTGATGCCCTTTTTCAATGTTTTGGGCTTAATAAAAACGGCGTGGCGACTCTACAAATGCGAAAACAAACGGCGAGACGAAACCGCCGCCAACGCGAAAGATGCCAGATGCCGGGGCGCGAGCCTCTCGGATCCGGGTAATTTCAGATGGGGCCCACTGATCTAGGATCCAGAGTAGTTTGCGAAAAAGAAGAGCAATCTTTTCCAACCGATTAGGTTAATAAAATATGTTTTAAGTAAACAAGAACAAATAACCGCATGTTGCATGAGCCCAAAGCCCAAACACCTACCCTCCTTCAATCCCCAGACATCTGAACCCTCGTGCCTTTTCCCCGCAGCTCCTCACAAAGCTTGGTTTCGGGCGTCGGGTCACCGTTTGATCAGTTGGGAAGAGTCAAGCGCATCATCAGCTTCACCGTTTGTTCCGACTCCGGGTTTCAGAATGTCTGCATCAGCTGGTAACGATGGGGATAACACCACTCGGCCGCCTGGGACTCCTCAAACAGAACAGCAGTGGAATCAGTTAGCAGAACAGATGAGATTGCAACTGGAAGCACACCTGAATAGCCTTGTGGAGGCTATTAAGAGCCATGGTTTGGCCGCCAGCCTCAATCCCGATGGCACTTTTACCGTAAAGAAGGAAGAAAGCCCTCCTCCCACTCTCAACCGTCCTGGATATGTCAAGACGCCACCACAAGATTCCTATGTCTCCACCGCCGGGACTCCTGCCCGTCGACTTACAGGCCAACTAGCCCCCAAACAGCAATTCAAAGGGCCGCCATTCCAACAGCAGTCAGAGATGGAGCAGTTCGGCATACCTCGCCAGCCCATCGTGTCCCCTCTCAGAGTGATACCGATCCCGCAGAAGTCAGTAAGGGGAACGGAGATTGGGAAACAACGGAGGAAATATGGTTAGCCATCAGGGCTCTCGAGGAACGCCAGAATAAACAGCAGGCCTGGATCGAAGAGGCCACACGTCATTTCGGAACATTGTCAATCCCTCAAGTGACTAGGGCTCCCCTGAAGGACAAATATGTGCCTGTTCCCCCGGCTCCTAATACCTCTCATTACCCGGCGGAGTCTAACCATTTGCTTCCCGATGAGCCCAACAGCAGATCTCCCCAGACCAGTTAAACTCAAAGTCATTCCAGCACAGCTCAACCCGAGGTCCCAAATCCACCACCATCCGTAGAGCACATTTGGTGGGATATCTCGCATCGCTCGACTGTCTCGAAAGGGATTATCAAGACTGGATAAATGAAGATCGTCCTCCCAAAAAGAAGAAGTCCTCTTCCCAGCAAAAGCTGAAAGAAAGGTTCGAAGCCGGTGATACCAGTGTAGGCACACTCGGAGAGCCATCCGAAAAGTTTGATTACCACGTACTCTACTCCAGCCAATCCTCCCTTCCTCCAGGCCATGCCGCTCTAGAGCAAACAGGGGTGAGAAAGCCAGAAAGCCCTGCTGACAACAGAATCCAGACCTTGGGACACCAGAGTACCTCAAATTTGGGTAATTCTACCGCCAGTCAGAAACCTAATCCCCTACGGGATCAGCCCAGGTCCAGTTTGTCCAGCTCCCAAGCGCATACCGGCAAAGAAAGACCAACGCCAGTTTGGCGCTCGCGCTCAATTAATATGCTGACCAATGGTGGCAACCGCTACAAACAGCCTCGACACAACCTTGAGGCTTCAGCAAACGCTTTCCCTCGCAAAAGAAAGACGGGAAACAGACGGCCTGATAACTCTCTTTCTCTGGAAAAGGACCAAATCTACGATCCTCGACTGTATGGAAGTATGATCACCTTCTATGACGAAGACCTGCCAAGAGATGTATCCAGACACAATGAAGCCCTGTACATCACCCTCCGGCTCAACACCGTATCACTCCCCGGAGTATTGGTGGACAACGGATCAGCCGTCAACGTCCTTCCTCAAAGATGATGCGGGCCCTACGCATCAATGAAAGGCACATGATCCCATCTACCCGGTCAATCAAGGCCTACGATGGCACGTCTCGTCCCATCTTGGGGACGGTGGTTCTGGAACTCTGGTTCGAAAACCCAAATGGTACCAGAAAATTTCATGTAATGGACATCCCATCCGAATTCACAGCTCTGTTGGGACGCCCTTGGTTACACCACATGAAAGCCATAGCTTCCACTCTCCATCAATGCGTCAAGTTCATTAACCGGCAGGGGGATCTTGAAGTCATTAGGGGTGACAGTTTCCTCATAGGGAACGAAGCCGAGACAGTCGCCAAGCGTGCCCGCAGCCAGACACCGGGGCTACCTCCTTCGAATCGACCAAGGGACTATCGGGGCAAGTCTCATCAGAATCCCCCAGAATCCGGTGATGCCAACTATGTCAACGAACTCAAACGGGCAGACCCTGAAGCAGTTCGATTCATTAAGTTCAATTGCCATTTCCAACATTTGGAAGCAGAATGGAAAGAAACACTGAATACCGCCATGATACGAGCACACAAACCTCCAGTCTCCAATCAGAGATTTGTCAGCATTCTTCAAACCCATTCTCTGGCCTCGCCAAGCGAAGAGATTTTCATGATAAAAGTCGACAAGTACCGGCAAACTCGACTCGAATGTATGAACATCGTATGGGACGTCCTCCTCGAGGAGCTACCCGTTAAGCCTTTCCGCTCAAGCATGGGGCATGAGAATTTTCCAGCAGCACACCAAGACGCAATACGTCCTTACATCTGGATTGAGCGGTCGACCGCGACGAGTTAGAATTCTCCAGACCGAGGATGCGGCAGATCCGCAAAAAGATCCCTACATTCATATGCTCGCTGTGTGCCGGACCCGATTGATTCTGGTTCAGACAAAGAGATGATAGCAATGATTGAGGAAGGAGAACAGAAACAAGATAATCCCCGAGTCATGAGGCCACTGACAGCGATGCCATTAAGGAATTGGGAAACTCTCTCAGGCCCGTCCGCGACCAAAGAAGAAATGATCACCAAGCTTGGACTGGTCCCCCGTCCCTTTGTGTCAACCTGTGTAAAGTCCTCTGAGTCTCTCATTGTTGAGTTCGAGTCTCTCGATTCGTCCGATGGCCTTACGCCTGAAGACTACGAAATTGTAGCCAATGTTGTATTTCCCTTCGTTCTTAATGAAATGATGGACCTTTCTGAGTATCCCCTGATTGCCGCTTTAACTAATGATAAATTAACTAATAACTTAAAAATAGTTAATAATGATTCACTAGATAAAGAAGCAGACACATTAAACGAACAATATATCAAAGAAATCTTTAAGCAGGTTGTTCGGAAAGAGGAAAATCGAGCCCAAGCTGCCGAAGAGATTTTGACAAGTGTGAATTTGGGAAATGCGGAAGAGCCTAAAGAGACGCAGATTGGTAGTTTCTTCGAAGGGACTGAAAGGGACGCCCTGATTGAGCTTCTAAGAGAATTCGTGGATGTGTTCGTATGGTCCTATAAAGATATGCTAGGCCTCGATCCTTCCATAGTTGAACACCGAATACCGCTCGACCCAGAAGTCAAGCCAGTGAAGCAGAAACTAAGAAGAATTAAGCCCGAATGGTCCCTACAAGTGAAGGAGGAGATAGAAAAGATGCTCAGAGCAGGGTTCATCAGGGTCATTGAATATCCTACATGGCTTTCCAACATAGTAACGGTAACCAAGGCCAACGGAAAGATCCGATGCTGCGTAGATTTCAGAGACTTGAACAAAGCTAGTTCGAAAGATGATTTCCCCCTGCCAAACATCGACATTCTGGTAGATTCCACGGCCAACCACGAAGTTAAATCCTTCGTCGACGGCTTTGCCGGTTACAACCAAATCAAAATGGCAGAAGAAGATCAAGCCAAGACAGCCTTCACAACCCCTTGGGGTACGTACTGCTACACGGTCATGCCGTTCGGACTAAAGAATGCTGGGGCTACGTACTGCAGGGCGCCACAGCTTTGTTCCATGACATGATCCACAAATAAATTGAGGTCTATATAGACGACATGATAATACACTCCAGAGGATCAGATGGCCAGCACTTTGTTGATTTGAGAAAATTCTTCGGCCGCCTCCGAGACCACAGTATGAGACTGAATCCAGCCAAATGTACCTTCGGTGTAAGACGAGGCAAGGTGCTAGGATATATGGTGACAGAGCGAGGAATTGAAGTAGACCCCGTAAAATCAAGGCCATAGTGGAAATGAAGCCACCCCGACACCGACGTAAGTAAAATCCTTCATGGGAAGATCGCAATACATAAGCCGCTTTGTAAATCGACACCCTGACCTCGACCGCGAGCCGATCTTCAAGTTAATGAAGAAAAATGCCTACACAGAATGGACTCCAGAATGCCAACTCGCCTTTGAACAGATCAAGGCGTACCTTGTGAATCCCCCGATTATTTGCCCACCACATCAGCAAAAGCCACTACTGCTATACCTAACTGTCACGGACACAGCAATTGGGGCTATGTTAGCTCAAGAAAAGACAAATTCCAAGGTCGAAAACGCCATCTATTTCGTGAGCAGAAAGCTTCAAGGGAGCGAACTCAATTACTCTGCTTGTGAAAAGACTTGCGCAGGCCTGGTCTGGGTAGTGGGAAAGCTGAAACACTACATGCAGTCTCACCCGATACATCTCGTCTCAAAGATAGACCCCATCAAATATCTGTTCGACAAGCATTCCATCTCCATGAGGTTGGCAAAATGGTCGTTCTTTTTGGCTGAATATGACATCACTTATGTTTCAAGGAAATCCGTAAAAGGGCGTATAATGGCAGAACATTTGGCCGATTTCCCAAGTGATGAGTCCCGAGGACCTGAACCTCAATTCCCTGATGAGGGAATCTTTTCCCTAGAAGGAGAAAATTGCTGGCAACTCTTCTTCGACGGGGCATCAAACAAAAGGGGGAATGGAATAGGAATGCTTCTGGTCTAACCTACTGACGAGCACACCCCCATAGCAGTAAGATTGAACTTCGAGGTCACCAACAATGCTGCTGAATATGAGGCTTGCATAGCCGGGTTGGAAGCCGCCCTTGAAAGAAATATCAAAGAATTGGAGGTGTACGGTGACTCTGCCCTCATCATCACTTAGGTCTCTAACAAATGGAAGACCGTGGACCCGGGTCTGCAGAAATATCACACTTACATGGAAGAGCTAGTAACTCAATTCAAGGAAATCAGCTTCCATTACTTGCCCAGAGATCGCAACAGATTCACGGATGCTCTGGCAACACTAGCCTCCCTCGTTGAAATACCCGAAGGAAAGTCTGTCAAACCATTCAAAGTCGGGAGAAGAGAAAACCCCGCTTATTGCTTTGAAATCGAAGCGGAGGCCGAACCGGCCAGTGATCCCTGGTACACTCAGATTTATCAGTACTTAAAGGATGGCGAAGCCTCTTTCAAAAATGAAGATGGGGAATATAAAGAAGGAATCAAAGCAAAAAGCCTCTCAGCCCTAAAGCGACTCGCCTCCCATTATGTTCTTTTGGGAAACATGCTGTACAAGAAGCGTTATCAAGGCCCCCTCCTGCGATGTATCGGCAAACAAGAGGCTACCGGACTCATGAAAGAAGTACATGGTGGTACCTGCGGCCCCCATATGAATGCTCGGGCTCTAATGCAAATCATACTAAGAATGGGATACTTTTGGATCTCCATGGAAACCGACTGCATCCAGTTCGTCAAAAGCTGCGACAAATGCCAGCGGTACTCAAATCTCAATCATTTGCCTCCTCACGAGTTATACTGCATGACAACCCCTTGGCCTTTCGTCACTTGGGGAATTGATGTCATAGGCAAAATCACACCACCAGGCAGCAACGGCCACGAATTCGTCCTGGTAGCTGTGGACTATTTCACCAAATGGGTTGAAGCCAAGTCCTACAAGGTCCTCAACTCAAGAAAAGTAGCCCTCTTCATCAAAGAAAACATCATATGCAGATACGGGTTGCCGGTCAAAATTATCTCAGATAATGGATCCCACTTCGAAGGGGAATGCGACAGGCTGCTAGTAGAGTTCAGAATAACCCGTCACAAGTCATCTCCCTACAGGCCCCAAACTATCGGAGCCGTTGAGGCAGCAAACAAGACCTTGGAAAACATCATTCGGAAAATGGCTGTCCGAGGTCGAGATTGGCCCGAGAAGCTTCACCTGGCACTCTGGGGCTACAGAACATCCGTCAGAACGGCAACCGGGGAAACACCATTTGCTCTCACCTACGGAATGGAAGCCGTACTCCCAATCGAGCTAGAAATCCCCTCACTCCGAGTGCTATTGGAAAGTCAAATCAACGAGGTCGAATGGCTTCAGAGTCGCCATGATGAGCTGGCCCTGCTAGATGAACGCCGATTGAAAGCAATGGAACATATCCGAGCTTACCAAGGGAGAATGGCCAGAGCCTTCGACAAGAAAGTAAAGCATCGGGAGATCCGAGAAGGTGATCTCGTTTTGAAAGAGAAGCCCCCTGTCCGCATCAACCCGCTTGGCAAATGGGAGCCTGTCTGGGTCGGACCATATGTCGTCCAGAAGATCTTCTCCGGAGGAGCCATGCAACTCGCAGACCTCGACGGAAATCCTTTTGTACACCCAGTGAATGGTGACAAGCTGCGCAGATACTACGCGTAAAACACTGAGTCAAAAAAAAAACAACAAAAAAAAACAAAAAAATATATATATAAAAAAAAGAGTGCTAAAAGAGTAATACCCAACTGGTTGAAAACCCGAAAAGGGCGGCCTAGGTAAAAAACAGGGTTGCACCAAAACAAAAACAAAAAAAATTAACTGGGTCGAACTACGAAGACCTGAGCCCTTTAGTCCGAAGGGAACGTAGGCAGCCGGAAATGGTTCGGTCTAAAACACAAATAAAAGTCATACTTTGACATCAATACATTGATCAGACCATGAAAGCGTCTCGAAAAACTCTAAAGAAATTCACATATTCATTACAATTAAAAGCTCTTTGATGAGTCTAAGCTCGGTTCATTCCTACAACTGACAACCTGCTAAAAGAAACTAAGATACATAATCAAACTAATGTGTCTGCTATGACAAGAAAGGGATACTCGGAAACCTCAAGGTCACTCCAAGCCACTCGTACTGGCTTCTCCCCTCTTCTTCCCCCTTCGGGTCTTCTTCCTCTGAACAGGAAAAATGTCGGTCTTCCTCCTACCAAGCTCTGGTGTAGGTACAGGATCTATCAAACCAGCCTCTGTCAGGGCCTTAGTAGCCCTAGCGTCATCTCTCATCTCTTGTAGCCAAGCTGGTAACGTAGGAGTCCTCTTCTCCTGTCTCTTGACATAAGCTTCATAGTCGGTCACAACATCTCCGCTCCTGTCATAAGGGTTGGCCCTCGCCTCGGCCCTCCTCCTCTCCGAAACTGTCAGGTCCTCCGTGTAAGTGCTCCAATTTGAGCTTGTTAGAATTTTCGTTAGAAAATTAACGGAAGTTATAACATTTCTAACAATTCCTAACTATCCTAACATTCCTAACAAAGTGAGGGTAAAATGGGCATTGTTATTTAAGGTTAAACCTTAAAAAGAATCTCAAAAAAGAAAAACAAATGAAGAAAACCAAATATAGCAATGCTGGAAACAAAAACTGGCTGGTCAATTTGAATTTTGAAAAAGATTATTCTTCTTGTCCAAAGCTGAAGCTGCATTTAATGAACTGTTGGAACTTGTGTGTGGCTTCTTCAAAATTTAACGGAAAACTTGACAGAAAAACTAACGGAAATTGGGAAAAAACAATTTAGGAAGTCGAGTCTTGTGTATCACAATTTCCGTAAGAAGTATTTGCCCCGCACAGGTGCTTACGGTTTAAATGGCAAACTTCTCGTGAGATAAAACGACTTATAATCACCAATAGGAGCACTCCAAATTGGTAACTCTACGAACTAATCACTATTTAGAACTTTGGACTTTGAAAGATTTGATGCAACAAGATGCCAATGATTTGGGTATGTTTTTCTATCTCACTAGAGGGTAGGAAGGGTAGAAATACAGTATGAGTAAATTGAAATTCGGAGGGGGAAGTATATAAGGAGAGTCAAAAGGTTTTGTGCCTTTTCCCTTGAAAAGGTGCAATCTTTCGAACAGCTGTGAAGGGCACGAGTCGTGCTAATTGGCACGAGTCGTGCCCACGACTCGTTCCCAAGCATTCCACTCGTTCTGATCAGAATTGAGCAAATGGTCATCAGAATCCCACTCGTGCTCACGACTCGTGCTCAGAGTCCCCACTCGTTCTGATCAGTTTGAGCCAAAAACTCATCACCCAAAAACACTGTTCAAACCCAATTTGATCCAAATGATCAAATTGACCTTTTAACTAACTTTTCATTAAGTTACAAAAGACTATTGTCATTAATTCTCATTCACCCTAAATGGTTTTGAGATATTCAATGATTTTAGTAATCTACAACAAATGTAGAATACAATTTGTAACTAGTTCCGTTAACACATAACAAACTTCCGTTAGAAACTAGATCAACGTTAAGTTAAACCTAACTTTCCGTTATCCATTTCCAACAATCCCCCACATGAATGACAATTAATGCATGTATGCAATTTCGTCCAAAGTTCCGGCGAACTATTATTACATCGGGATAGATAGCTTGTGGCCTTGAATCTTCCCTAGTGAAATATTATCGGATATACTAGCCATTTGGTAGCGAGTCGCTTTGAACCAGTGACTGTAGGTTGTATACCAAGACAATAATACTCACATAATAATAGCTCTAATAGTTTTTCATTCTCACGGTTTTGTCCATTTCGGCCCTGGACCGTATCTCATTCATAAGCGTTTATTTAGAGGCGGCCTAATTACCTCTCGCTTTATATAGGTGATTCTCACTATAAGGAGTATCATGCACTACTCCACCCGAAGGTATAGAAATCATTAAAAGTTTTCTCAACTTATCCTTACCACTGCTGCATGTGCTTGTACTTGGATGTTCTGGGAATGAGTATTCAACATCTTCGGGTTAATAAACCGAGTTGTTGTTTCCAAGTAACTCTACTAAAACTTATAACTTGGTTGTCTCATTGAACCAAGGGCCTGGGATCTCCATTTCTCAAGGTTGAGTGTCCGCTATAAGTCCTTTTGTTGTGGGTTTTAAACCCATTCCCCTTAACAGTTTATACAGTTGATCTCTATTACTACCCTTAGGTAGACGGATCCGATTTTGACTTCACATGGCTAGTTGTGACAGTCACATTGAGATCAATTGTACTATGGTAGTGTGTCTAAGACCATTATGTCTAGACTTACCATGACGTTCTACACCTTTTCCTATTTTTCATTGTCGTCACAATGCCTTAGGTCATGTAGACACAAGCTTATTCCACGAAGGAATATCTTCCAAGACCATTCAACTTACATAGGAATTGTAATCTTTAATCATAAGTATATCTTTAAGTACACCAAGTACTATGATTATACTATTCTGGTGATTGATTACAATTACAATTAGACCTTTAGTCTATCTAGAATGATCAGTCCCTTCGAGTGATCAAATTCTTCTATCGGTCAGTTTCTTCAAGTGGTTATTATCTCTGTACCGTTTCGATTTCCCAAATCTCTAAGTGGTTTGACCTCCTTAGAGTCTACTTTTTCAGGAATATACTTTACAGAGAATACCTCTCAAGAATCTATTTGAACTTTCGAAGTACTTTCTTTTTAAGATAATGGAATTGTGATAGGACGATTCCTTCTGATGTTCTAGAAATCTTTATTTCTAATATGACATCGGCTAATCCCATATCTTTCATGTCAAAGTTCTTCTTTAACATGTCTTTGGTATTCATGATCAATTCATGACTACCATTGTTATCCACGTAAGGACAGACTATTAACAAATGATTCAGGTGTTCCTTTAATGTATGTTGACATATTTGTCACATTCATTAATCTTGAATCCATTCGATAACATAGTTCTATCGAACTTCTCATGCCATTGTTTAGTTGCTTGTTTTAGTCCATATGAATACACAAGTAGATCCAACACGGTTGTGCGACATAGAACGCTCTGTTGTGTCAATGGGATAATCTTGCATAAATCATCATGTCCTTTTGACAACTAGCCTGGCTTTATACTTTTCAATAGATCCATCGGCTTTATACTTTCATTTAAGAATCCATTTGCAACCTAATGGTTTGCAACCTGGAGGGAGATCTACCAATTCCCAAGTATTTATTAAGCATTATGGATTTTATCTCACTGTTAATAGCCTCTTTCCGTAACGAACTATCCAGGACCAGAGATAACGCTTCCTTAACAGTTGCTGATTCGTTTTTCAACATAAATGATAGAAAATCAGGACCAAAAGACTTTTTCACTCTTGCCCTTTTACTACGTCTAAGTCCTTCATCTTCAACTTGAGATGGACCTTTTGTAGATTCATATGTTCTCTTTTGAGAATTTACCTTATTTCCTGTCCTTAGCAGGAAAGATATTTTTCAAAGAATATTGCATTCCTTGATTCTATTTGTCTGTAGAGACTATCTTTCAAGATCTTTTTATCAAGAAAAGTACTTTTCACTCTTTAGACTAGACCTCTTGAAAATTCTTCTTATTGAATTTAAGAGTCTTAACATTTTAAAAGTTTCATCCTTGGTACATCTAGGTTTTGCAACCCAACGGTTCGCATAAGGAAGATCAACCATCTTCCTAATAGAGTAGGATGAATTTGTCCTTCAACTGTATACCACTTACAGTTTTTATAAATTTTCTTATTAAAATTTATACATTTCCTATCATTTCAAGGAAGTATATTCTTTAAAGAATATAACGTGTCTTGCTTAAGTATTTCTACTTTAGCCAAATACCCCCACAGTTTAGGTATTTATAAAACAGCTTACGAACACTTCAAATTCGTTAGGAGTTTTTATCATCAAATAATCTTCCAAATATGTGATGATCCATTCTTTTAAACTGTTAACATTTTAACAGTTTATGTTAATACTTAGAAGTTCATATCAATAGAACTTATGTATTTCGCTTGTACCCCCACACTTGAGGTGTACCTCCACATATCAAATATTTTATGAATGTTCTAATTCATATTTAATATTTTCTTTTATGTGGAGTCATTTAATTGTAATAACCATGTTATCTACAATGTATTTCATCTTCTTGAGATGAACTGACGACATAGTCATAACTATGTTTTTAAGTGAGGTCTCTTCAACCATTTTCCTTGTTTGAAGAATACTGCATTGCCAATGGAAACGTAATCCATGGTTTTTGGGTCCTATCTTAACCTCTTTAGGTTTAGATATTTCTACCTATGCTAGGTATACCCACATAAGACGGAACTTATCAATAAGGAGTTCACCATCTCCTTAAAAGTTCTATCTTCTTTTTTTTTGTGATTCAATTGATTTGAGTGAGTAAGAAGCATTCATTTGATAAATAAGTATCAGCGTCCCAACAATTATTTTTCAAACGGTACTTCATACTAACCACCTCTATCACTACGAAATTCTTAATTGTTCATTAAGATGAATCACAAACCTTATTGTTTACTCAAAACTTTAAGGTTTTACTTTTACTTTTCCAAAAAAATGAACTTTGCATTATCAAATGCAATCATTAATAGAAGTAAAGAACTATCTATTTACTATTTCTGGTTTGAACTGATTTCTACAAAAGAAATCACAATTGTTTTTGCGAATCAAATTTCATTTTAGGTAGTAATTTTAAATTAACTCGTCGACTTAGTGAATTTAAATTTACACGACCTAAATGAACACGCCATAACAATTGGAACACTTCAAACCAAGTAAATAAAATTTGAAATTTTATTCTTCGCACTTAGGCGGACAAACAATTACAATTTAAGTTAAGGAGTCCTTCAACAAGGTACCCTTTACTAACACAACAACCACATTTGGTCAGATCAACACTTATCCCGATAGACTAAGTTGCTCGAAGTTCAATGGAACATTTCTATCTTCGTTCATATTGGCTTGAAGAGGATTTCCATCTTGGTTGTTGATTCTAGGATGTCGACATTCCCTAGCCATATGCCCGGGTTTGCCGCAATTAAAACAACTACCTTTAACCTTCTTGGCGGACCTCTTCACTTTCCCGGTGTTCTTTCTCTTGTTTCCGGTACTTCTTTCTACCAAGTTCACTTGCGGTCTTTTAGTCACAATACACATAGTATTGTGCATCTCGAGAAAATCCCAAAGTTCTCTCGCGGTCTTTATGCCACAACATACCTTGTATTGTGCATAATCCAAGCCATTAAGAATATAATTGCGACACAAGAAATCGTTGTGATTCCATGTATCCAAGTCATTCTTTGCTTTGGATTCATCCTCGTCGGATATCAATGGTGGATATTCCCAAAGAAAATGCACCAATTTTAAAGTTGTCAAATAGACCAACATTTTCTGTTGCCACTTCTTAAAGTTCATCCCGGTAAGAATACCCGGTCTTTCTGCATGTACGAATACATGAGACGGATGGAGAGCATTAAGAGGTGCAACCCTTGAGGTTGTACGTGAAGGAGGTTTCTTACCATGAACCGGGTGAGACGGTGTAGCATTTTTGAATGTAGCGTCACCTTGAGAAGGAGGCGTAACATTCCCTTGACTGGAGGAGGAGACGTCTTTCTCATTTGCCATCTAGAAGATCTTGAAGAAGCGTAAAATACTTCTTACGATTGTTGGAACTTGTGTGTGGCTTCTTCAAAATTTAACGGAAAACTTGACAGAAAAACTAACGGAAATTGGGAAAAAACAATTTAGGAAGTCGAGTCTTGTGTATCACAATTTCCGTAAGAAGTATTTGCCCCGCACAGGTGCTTACGGTTTAAATGGCAAACTTCTCGTGAGATAAAACGACTTATAATCACCAATAGGAGCACTCCAAATTGGTAACTCTACGAACTAATCACTATTTAGAACTTTGGACTTTGAAAGATTTGATGCAACAAGATGCCAATGATTTGGGTATGTTTTTCTATCTCACTAGAGGATAGGAAGGGTAGAAATACAGTATGAGTAAATTGAAATTCGGAGGGGGAAGTATATAAGGAGAGTCAAAAGGTTTTGTGCCTTTTCCCTTGAAAAGGTGCAATCTTTCGAACAGTTGTGAAGGGCACGAGTCGTGCTAATTGGCACGAGTCGTGCCCACGACTCGTTCCCAAGCATTCCACTCGTTCTGATCAGAATTGAGCAAATGGTCATCAGAATCCCACTCGTGCTCACGACTCGTGCTCAGAGTCCCCACTCGTTCTGATCAGTTTGAGCCAAAACTCATCACCCAAAAACACTGTTCAAACCCAATTTGATCCAAATGATCAAATTGACCTTTTAACTAACTTTTCATTAAGTTACAAAAGACTATTGTCATTAATTCTCATTCACCCTAAATGGTTTTGAGATATTCAATGATTTTAGTAATCTACAACAAATGTAGAATACAATTTGTAACTAGTTCCGTTAACACATAACAAACTTCCGTTAGAAACTAGATCAACGTTAAGTTAAACCTAACTTTCCGTTATCCATTTCCAACATGAACAGTGCACGCTGCCTGATCCTATCCGCGCGGACAAGTATGTAATTTTCAGAGGGCTATAAATTGAGCCCTCCAGTCACAAAAATAAAGGAGGAAGAACACAATTGCAACGAAGTTCTGGCGAAATATAGAGAGAAAACAGTGAGAATTCTCAAGAATTGTCACCTTTTTCTTTCCAATCTTTCCCAACTCATACTCATCCACTCACTCTCATATTAAAGCCCTAAACACTCATACACTCAAGCCAAACACTCAAGAACACAAGGAAGATTGGTAAACCCTCTTCTTCCTAACCCTAAATCTCATCCATGCATGCATCTTCAAACTACAAAATGTAGTTCTTTCATCTTCTTTCTCTAGATCTAAGAAGATCACCATGGAAGACCATCTCCATGGATGATCTTCTACAAAGATCAACATTATTTTCAAAGCTTTTCTTTCTTACTTGCAAAAATGCACTTTCAAAACCCTAAAAAACCATTTTCAAGCACTAAATCTTGATTTCAAAGGGTAAAATCCCCCTCCCCAAGCAAATGAAATGCTTAGTCCTAATGTACCCCAAGGATGGTTTGGTATAGTTGATTCACCACTAAAATGTCTAGTGATCACTAACCAAAACCTAGGGAAATGGGGACAAGCATGGATGCAAAACCCCCTTAAAATCATATTTTCTTTCTTGAGAAGTTGCTGTCCAGTAGCAATTTTCTCAGACCTCAGTCCATGGTATTAATTTTTGGACACAGATGAACTTGGAATTTGGTGTTGACTACAAAACACTTTTTGTAGCCAACATCCAGAGCTTTCCATACATATTTTTACCTTATTTTTTGGGTGAGTAAAACTCCTCTTTTCAATTTTTCTTTCAGAGGCTAGTTCATCAGCTTCTGGGAATCCAGATCTCATATCTGAGGTTTCCAGAAGGTTTTGACCCATCAAATCTTCTCCAAAATGGAAATTTCTTTCACACAAAGTTTATTCAAGGAGTCTAGAGAAACTTTCATTCTCTGAGTTCATCCAGATTATGAAGTTTTAGGACCCTTGAATCCATTTCAAAATCAGGTGTCTGCTGCCATTTTCTTCTGGCAGAAGTGACTTCTCAACTTCAAAGGGTTTTTTGAGTACCAAATCTCAAACCAAAAATTCTCCAAAAAATCATGGGATCAGTTTAAAGTCTTAAAAAGACATCCCAATTTTTACTTTTTCCAGTTTCAACTTATTTTGGCCAAAGCACACACACACACACACACAAATGATTTTCAGCTTGGAAGACTCGTTTTACGAGGCGCGTCGGGTGCACACTAACGTCCTTCCCGACGCGTAACATGACCTCCGAACCTAAATCTCTGATCTCGGGCTTTTTTCAAAGTTTTGGCCCTTCAAAATTAAAATGGCGTGGCGACTCCGTTTTTTCCGGTTTTATTTGGTTTTTCAAAGAAACGCGAAAATCGAATTTTTCCCGCGAAAAAGGCAACACATCGTTACACTCCGCACCCACAATGGCCTCACGCCGTCTCAAAATAGCCATCTGAGTCTCTCCCAAATGCCTCTCGTACCAATCCAAGTACCAAGTGGTCAGAAACACAGGTCTCAGACGTCTGAGGATAACTCGAGGAGGAAAGACGTCATACCTCCATGCTCGGGAAAGAAATGGGAACACCGAAGGATAATCCATAGAAGCAAGAGCCACCACCCTAGTGGCTATATCATCGAAGTCCTCCAAAGGAGCCTGCTCCAAGCCAAACTATCTCGTAACTGCAGCCGGAATGTAAAAGCCGGATCGAGAAAGCCCCGGAAGCATAACCACGGGAGATCCATCCTGAAGTACTCTCCGAGTCTCCACCCGCCAATGAGGCACCAACCATCTGATATCTTCAGTCTGGCGACCAGCCATCCAACGCTCCCACGAGCCCTGATCATCAAAATCCACAGTAACCCCTCTCCTGGCAAATGTCCAAGGCTTGATCATATCCGAAGTCTCGCGAAGAACCCCTGTGCGCTCCATCGCCCACGGGTAAAAAACGGGCTGCCCCCGTGCATGTACCGCCTCCCGGTAGCTAACCTGTCAAGAGCATGAAAAGTCTCCCCCAGGATCAAAGGTACAACATCTCTGCCCAAGCGACAGTGAACAACTACATCCAGCAGAGCCCGATGACAAATTCCAAAGGAATAAACCATGAACAAGGTACCAAACATGCAAAGTGCAAAAGCATCCCAATAGGCATCATCAAGCAAGCCTAAGCCCCTAAATCTATCAGGAAGACCAGAAATGTCAAAGTGATCGGGACCACGGATCATACCTTGTGCTTCCTCCGGGGAAAGATGAAGAAGGTTGCACAACCTATCAACGAAAGAGGCTCCTCCTGGCAAAGGAATCGCAATCTCCTCCACCTCGGGACCACCAAGCAAAGCCCGAAATTCTTCAACAGTCGGGACCATTTCATTGTAAGAGAAGCAAAAAACATGCCTTCTAGTGTCCCAAAATGAGGAAGAAGCTCTCAAAAGATCATAATCCGGAATCAATTCCTAAGAGACCACAAGCATCGTATCTTGTACCTTTCTTCAAATAATGACCTCCTCTCATGCATAATCTCCCGGCACCACTCCTTAAACATGGTGAAGAATGACATTTGAGAATCTTGGGATAATTTGGATGGATTTTGCATGCTCACAATTCTCTCCATGGATTTTCTCTCCTTCTCCCCGAAAATGGCTGTTTGAACTGGTGGTTGAAGAAGGTGTTTGAATTTGAAATAAGGGAAAACCAGATCTGAAGCAAAATTAAAGGACAGTGTCAGAAGACTGTCTCATCCGCGCGGACATAAGTGCCACAACCAGAAAAAAATCTGCAGCAGTTCAAACTGCTGCACCACGGAGGAATATTTCATCTCGGCCGCTCGAAACCTGTGCAAAGCCTGCCCAAACAGTTCACATACCATACATTCGCACCCTAGCCAAGAAACCTGGACTCATGCAACATTGCATTCATAATAGATAAAAAAAAAATCTAGACTATTACATCCCAAAAAAAAAATAATAAACAAAAAAAAGAGTGTGCATGAAAAATAAGTTGTATCTGTCTAAATAGGTACAATCTCAGAAATCAATAAAAGATAGTCAGTCAGAATCCTCAGTGGCTGGCCCTTTCCCCCGATCCCTCTTGCAGCTCGGGCCCACCTCCTCAGTAGCCATGAATGTCTCGGGCTCGGAATCATCGTCCTCATCTCCAGAGAGAGGCTCGCCTGGATCAACCGGAACGCCGCGATAAGGCAAGCCAAGATCCGCGAAGAAGTCGTATCCGAACGTGAACGCGTCGGATTCCTGGACATGCGAAGAAGAGCCACCATGATGCCAAACATGTCCCTGCCCATGCAAATCTCCGAGAATGATGTGGTCCGGAGGCAACTCCATGTCGGGATCTATGAGAGGAGAGAGAGGAGTCTCGGTAGAATGCTCCGAAGGAATAGGGGAAGTCTCCCGCTCCACAGGTGCCGGCTGTGCCCGCCTCGCTCTGGCCTGAGGAGCCCCACAAGCAACCATCCTCCTAATGAACCTCTTGGTCCCAATCACCTGCTTCGTCAGCTTCTCCACCACCACAGCCGGGAACTGCACGGGAACAAAAGTGTCAGAAAGAATTGATGCGAAAAATGATGAAGCGAAAGGAAAGAAGAAGAGACAGTAAAAAAACCGTACCTTCATATCCGGATGAGGCCGAAAAGGTCGTGGGACCCGCTCAGGTTGAGGGATCTGCACCCTCAATCTGACCTCATCCTGGACATATGAGAAGTCCGTCCGGGGGTATCGCACAATCCCTAACCCCTCTCTCTCAAGAACCTGGGGCATCCTCAGCCTCCTCAAGATAAATCGCGAATACTCCTTAATCGCCACGAACGTCGAGAAGTACTGGCCACCTCGATAATCACCCCAGGTCTCCGACCTCTCACTCGGATGCATCATGTCGGCAGGAGACTCTACCGGTGCCATCAGAGGCGCACCCTCGCCATGCTGGCGCGTCACTCTCTCCCCCAGATAATACACATCGCAGGTCAAGCCCCTCAAAATCCTCCGCTGCACAGTCCATCTCTCGGCACCCTTCAGCTGCTCCACGTCGAAGCGGCCCCAGGGGTAGAAAACCATCCCCTCATCCGTCTCAGCCCTCGTCAAAGGCAGGCACTCCCTGTACTTAAGGGTCGTGCGCCCCTTAGAACCTATCTTCTCCCGAGCATGCTTGCTCCAGGAGAGCATGGCCGGATATGCCCCGATGTGCTCCGCCGGCTGGCGCCACATCGTGACATGAAAAAACTCCAGAGCCCATACCTGCGAAAGAGAAAGATCTCATCAATCAAGTGCGAAAAGAACAGTGCGTGCTTAAGGAAAAGAAAAGCAGAAGCATATACCTCCAAAGGGAACTCGAAGCATGTCAGAGAGCTGACAGCCTTCGGGCTATATCGATCCAGAGCGAAATATAGCTCTGCCAGCCCTGCCTCTCCCCAAGACACCTCCCCAGCCATCTCGACATCCTCCAACGTCCTCAGCAAAGCAAACATCGCCGTCCCCTCGGCGTGTCCAAAAAGTATGCTCAAAAAAGCGAACCACAAAAAGGCCCTAGCAATCTGCACCGCAGCCACTCTCTCATCCCCAGCCTCGTAGCTCTCGATGCTCTCCACGATCTTCCCGTGGACCACGGCATACTCCATACCCATCCCCTTTTTGGGAATGGGGGTAAAGCCCAGAAGATCCTGCAGCTCCAAGTCACTGTAGCCGTCCCTCCACTCAATGCTCCGTCCTTTAAAGGACAGGCCCGTGATCGCAGCGTAGTCGGAAGGTGTGACTGTGGCCTCGCCCCAGAAGAAATGAAATATGTGGGTCGCGTCCCACCAGTGCTGTGCCAAAGCAAAGATCAGGCCCTTGCTCTTGGAGAACTTAACCAATCCCCTCAGGCACTCGATAAACTCGTACAATCCAGTCCCAATGACGATCTGTCTCGGACTCATCAAAGCTCCTCGGCCCAAGACTGGAAGCCGGTCCCACAGGTCAACCACGGCCTTCACTGACCCTCGAGTCTTCAGCTTATTCAGCTGCTCCGTCACAAAACGATCTCCTCCCTGCAATTAAAAAAAAAAGAGAGAGAAAATGTCAAAAAAAAAAAAAAAAAATTGCATCTGCATCAAAAAAAAAAGAGAGCATACACATGCATCATAAAATTTTGAAAAAAATCGGGCAGCATAATAGCATATAATGAACCTAGCCCCATTTTTCTCGCACAAAAGAAAAGATTTTCAACAATCACCATTTATCATTCATCATGCATATAAAAAAATGTCAATAACATTGAGTCAACGGAAGTAAAAACTCCGTCCCATTTTTCATAAAATAGCATGCATAAGCAGTTTTCTACAATTCATTCATCCAATCAAGGGAACGAAAAATTTGTCCCATTTTCACAAAAAATCACATTTTCTACAAAGAGCACACATGCATACATTCATGTCATTCATGGAAGCATCATCTCATTGCAAGAATCCTACATACGACAAAAAGTCCGTCCCGGATTCGGGCAAATTTTCATCATCTCACATTTCAAAAAAAAAAAAAAAAGGCAAAATGCCCATTCTTTTTTCCAAACAAAGTGCACATTTGGGTTACCCACATACTCATTACAACATACAAATCATCAAAATCAAGATTCAAAGCCAAGAACATAATTTTCGAATTTTCATTCCAATTTTCGGATATTAAAAAAAAAATCACAAAAATCAATTTCAAATGAAAAAATCGACAAAGGGAATGGAGAAATTCGAAGTATACCGTACGGAGACTCGGATCAGAGGCCCAATGTTGCCACGCATCGGGGTACGGCTCCTCCGCAATCGATTGCGAAAGTGTGTAATGCCTCCTCATCCTTACAAGCTCCAAGCGCCTCTCCGCTACCGGGCCACGTCCTTGGCCTTGAATAGCTACTCCCGCGTGTTCCATTGCTCGAAAATCGAAGAAAATCGGAAGATTTCGAAGCTCCAAAGGCCAACAATGGCGGTTTTGCGACTTTCTCTCTCTCTCTCTCTTCTCTCGTAAATTTCAAAAAGAAACTGTGAGGAAGAAGAAGGGCGGCGCCCTTTTAAAATCTGTCCAGGTCACGCTCCTATCCGCGCGGGCCAAATTGAAGTGGCAAAATGACTGTTTTGCCCTTTAAAATTTCAGGACTCTGCAGTTTAGTCCTCAACTTAATAGAGTTAACCAAAGTTAACCAAAGTTAACCCCCTTTTTAAAAGGAACCTCACCGGCAGTCAAACGTAAGTCCGATTTCTCCGAGAAAGATAACGGAATCCCGTCTCTTTCATCAAAATCATCAACGGCAGTCAAACGTAAGTCCGATTTCTCCGAGAAAGATAACGGGATCCCGTTTCTTTCATCAAAATCATCAACGGCAGTCAAACGTAAGTCCGATTTCTCCGAGAAAGATAACGGGATCCCGTCTCTTTCATCAAAATCATAAACGGCAGTAAAACGTAAGTCCGATTTCTCCGAGAAAGATAACGGGATCCCATTTCTTTCATCAAAATCATCAACGGCAGTCAAACGTAAGTCCGATTTCTCCGAGAAAGATAACGGAATCCCGTCTCTTTCATCAAAATCATCAACGGCAGTAAAACGTAAGTCCGATTTCTCCGTGAAAGATAACGGGATCCCGTTTCTTTCATCAAAATCATCAACGGCAGTCAAACGTAAGTCCGATTTCTTCGAGAAAGATAACGGAATCCCGTCTCTTTCATCAAAATCATCAACGGCAGTCAAACGTAAGTCCGATTTCTCCGAGAAAGATAACGGAATCCCATCTCTTTCATCAAAAACCTTCCCGGCAGTCAAACGTAAGTCCGATTTCTCCGAGAAAGATAACGGGATCCCGTTTCTTTCATCAAAATCATCAACAGCAGTCAAACGTAAGTCCGATTTCTCCGAGAAAGATAATGGGATTCCGTCTCTTTCATCAAAATCATAAACGGCAGTCAAACGTAAGTCCGATTTCTCCGAGAAAGATAACGGAATCCCGTTTCTTTCATCAAAATCATTAACGGCAGTAAAACGTAAGTCCGATTTCTCCTAGAAAGATAACGGAATCCCGTTTCTTTCATCAAAATCATCAACGGCAGTCAAACGTAAGTCCGATTTCTCCGAGAAAGATAACGGGATCCCGTCTCTTTCATCAAAATCATAAACGGCAGTCAAACGTAAGTCCGATTTCTCCGAGAAAGATAACGGAATCCCATTTCTTTCATCAAAATCATCAACAGCAGTAAAACATAAGTCCGATTTCTCTGAGAAAGATAACGGAATCCCGTTTCTTTCATCAAAATCATCAACGGCAGTAAAACGTAAGTCCGATTTCTCCGAGAAAGGTAACGGAATCTCGTTTCTTTCATCAAAATCATCAACTGACGTAAGTCATTTCTCAGAAAGGTCAATCTCGTCTTTCATCAAAATCATCAAAGCGTAAGTCAAAGCTAACAAAATCCCCAGCGAAGTCAACGAAATCTCCTTTCTTTCCTTATTATCATCGACGGCCATAAAACGTAAGCCCGATTTTTCTCCAACGAAACCCCCAGCAGCGTTTCGAACTACGATTGGCTTGATTCCTCTTAAGGATACGTAGGTAGCCTACCATAGGTCCAGCCACCCGACCAAAACGGTCACCCTCTCCTTCGGCAGCTGACGAAGTCCACCGAAGGACCATCCATCCCAAACCATTAAGGAAAAACATTTCAAATCAAGGTCCGAGGCGCCTAAAACGCCATCATCAAGGTTCGAGGCACCTAAAAAAGCCATCATCATCAAGGTTTGAGACACCTAAAATACCATCATCAAGGTCCAAGGCACCTAAAACGCCATCATCAAGGTCTGAGGCACCTAAAAAGCCATCATCATCAAGGTCCGAGGCACCTAAAACGCCATCATCAAGGTTTGAGGCACCTAAAACGCCATCATCAAGGTCCGAGGCACCTAAAACGCCATCATCTTCAAGGTTTGAGACACCTAAAATGCCATCATTACCAGGTTGACGCCTCAAAATAGTCATTCCAGGGTCAACATCGAAAGACCCGAACTACGACTGGCTTGATTCCTCTTAAGGATACGTAGGTAGCCTATCATTAGGTACAGCCATCAGACCGAAACGGTCATTCCTATCCCCAGCAGAGCGGATATGCAACTTCAGCCATCAGACCAAAATGGTCATATCTTATCCCCAGCAGAGTTTCCTTCAGCAACCGACTGCAGAACTCACTCACCAGGTTGACATCCTAAAACAGTCACTCCAGGGTCAAAGACCCAAACTACGGCCGGCTTGATTCCCATTCGGGATACGTAGGTAGCCTATCGCTAGGTTCAGCCACTCGATCACTTGATCACCCTGTCAAATATGGAGCCTTACTCTTATCGACGACCCCGCTTCCTTCGAAAGCACCGTCGCCGAGGGGCTACTGTAAGTGCTCCAATTTGAGTTGTTAGTATTTTCGTTAGAAAATTAACGAAAGCCCTAACATTCCTAATATTTCTAACAATTCGTAACCTTTCTAACAAAGTAAGGGTAGATTAGGGATTGCCATTTAAGGTTAAATCAAGAAAAGAATCTTAAAAAAAGAAAAATCCGAATTAGGCAAGCTGAAAAACACAAACTGCTGGAATTTTTGAATAATATTCCTTGTGTCCAAAGCACACCGCATTTAATGAACAATGCACGCCGCTTGACTTGTCCGCGCGGACATGAATGCCATTTTCAGAGGCCTATAAATTAAGCCCTTCAGTCTCAGAAAAAAAAAAACAACACTTCACTCACAGCACCTTGGCGAGAATACTAGAGAAAACAGTGGGAATTCTCTTGAATTGCCACCTTTTTCTTTGGATTATTTTCCCAAATCACACTCACTAATCACTCTCAAATCCAAGTCTCAAACACTCTCAAATTCAAGCCTCAAACTCAAAAAATCAAGGGAAGATAGGTATAACCTCCTTCTCTCCACCCTAAATCTCTCTCACCCATGCATGCATCTCATACTTTGAAGATGTAACTTGCTCATTTCTTGCCCTAGATCCAAGAGGATCACCATGGAAGTTCATCTCCATGGATGATCCTCTACAAGGATCAACATTTCTTTCAAAGTTGTTTTTACTTCTTACAAACACATTTTCAAAACCCTAAAAACCATTTTCATACATGAAATCTTGATTTCTAAGGATAAAATCTCCCCTTCCCAAGCAAATGAAATGCTTAAGTCCTAATGTACCCTAAGGATGGCTTGATATAGTAGATCACCACTAAAATGTCTAGTGACTACTAATCAAAGCCTAAGGAGATGGGGACAAGAATGGATGCCAAACCCCCTTTAAAATCATGTTTTTCTTCAAGAGAAAGTTGCTGTCCAGTAGCCTTTCTCTAAGACCTTTGTCCATAGTCTAATTTTTTGGACATACAGAAACTTGGAATTTGGTGTTGACTACAAAATAATTTTTGTAGCCAACATCCAGATATTTTCAGAAATATTTTTACTTTATTTTTTTCGTGAGTATAACTCCCTTTTTCAAATTATCTTTTAAAGGTCAGTTCATCAGTCTCTGGAAATCCAGATTTCATATCTGAGATTTCCAGAAGGTTTTGGTCCACCAAATCATCTCCAAATGGAAAAGTTCTTTTACATAAACCTTATTTAAGATGTTTTGAACAACTTTCATTCTCAAACTTTCCCCAGATTTTGAAGTTTTAAAGCCCTTAAACCCATTTTAAAATCAAGTGTCCACTGCCTTTTTCATTCTGGCAGAATTGGTTTTCAACTTCAAAAAATCTTTTGAGTACCAAAACTCAACCCAAAAATCATATCAAAAATCATGGGACTTGTTCAATGTCTTATAAAGAGTTCCCAATTTTTAGTTTTCTCAGTTTCAACTTATTTTGGCCAAAGGAACACACACACACACACAAATGGTTTTTAAGCTTGGAAGACTCGTTTTACGAGGCATTCCGGGTGAACACTAACGTTCTTACCGGAGTGTAACATGACCTCCGAACCCAAATCTCTAATCTCGGGCATTTTTCAAAGTTTTGGCCCTTAAAACAAAAATGGCATAAAAAAAAAGAGAAAAATCTTTTTCCGGTGGCACATATTCGTTACACTAGTTTCTTTAGAGAGAAACTCTTTCTCTAGAAAGACACCATGTCGAGCAACAAACACTTTGTTCTCGGATCGGTTGTAAAATTGATATCCTTTCGTTTCCTTAGGATAACCAACGAAAATACATTTATCAGATCTGGGTGCAAGCTTATTTTCAGAAACCAATTTCTTTACATAAGCTTCACATCACCAAATCTTCATGAAAGATAAACTGGGTTTTCTTCCATGCCACATCTCATGTGGGATTTTAGGAGCCGATTTAGTAGGGACCTTATTAAGTGTGAAAGCAGCTGTTTCCAGTGCATGTCCCCAAAAAGAAATAGGAAGGTTAACTTGACTTATCATCGATCGAATCATATCTAATAGAGTTCGATTTCTCCTCTAGGACACACCATTCCATTGTGGTGTTCCGGGTGGAGTAAGTTCTGAAACAATTCCACAACTTTTCAGATGATCGTCAAATTCTTGGCTTAAATATTCACCACCTCGATCGGATCGAAGTGTTTTAATAGTTTTGCCAAGTTGATTTTGTACTTCATTTTGAAATATTCTAAATATCTAAAATGCTTCACTCTTGTACTTCATCAGATAGACATAGCCATATCTTGATAAGTCATCAGTGAACGTTATGAAGTACCGAAATCCTCCCCTAGCAACGCTATTCATTGGTCCACATACATCAGTATGTATGAGAGCCAACAAATCACTAGCCCTTTCACTACTCTTAGTGAAAGGTGCTTTAGTCATCTTGCCCAATAAACAAGGTTCACAAACATCATATGATTCATAATCATATGAGTCTAAATATCCATCTTTATGGAGTTTAGAGACGCGTTTCTCATTTATGTGACCAAGACGGCAATGCCATTTGTATGTGTTGTTCACATCATTTGGTTTAGATTTCTTACTAACATGACATTTTCAACATTATTTTCAATATCCAAGACATAAAGGCCATTAAAAGAATGAGCAATACAGTAAAACATATCATTCAAATAAATGGAAAATCTCTTATTCGCAATAAGAAAATTGTAACCCTCGTTGTCTAAACAAGAAATTGAAATAATGTTTCTGCTCAAATCCGGAACATAATAGCAGTTATTCAAAACTAATATTAATCCGCTAGGTAAAGTGACTTCGTAAGTCCCTACGGCCAATGCAGCAACTCTTGCTCCATTTCCAACCCGCAGGTCTACTTCACCTTCCTTGAGCAACCTTCTATTCTTTAGTCCCTGCACATTTAGGCAAATGTGAGATCCACATCCGGTATCTAATACCCAAGAACTAGAAGTAGAAAGTAAAATATCTATCACATAGATACCTGAAGTCATGGCAATCTCATTGCCCTTCTTCTTCAGTCCTTCCTGATAAGCTTTGCAGTTACGCCTCCAATGCCCAGTTTCCTTGCAATGGTAGCAAACCGCATCCTTTTGGGATTTGGGTTGAGGCTTCTCAACAACGGCAACCTTTGCCTCCGGTTTAGCAACTCTTGCTTTAACCTTGGGTTTCTTGAACCCCTTTCCTTTATTCACCATCAACACTTGATTGGTTTTCTTGGCAATAGTGTTCTCTGCATTCTTAAGCATCCCATGTAATTCAGACAGAGATTTATTCATCCCATTCATGTTATGATTCATAACGAACTGATTATAACTTTCAGGGAGTGAATGCAATATCATATCCGTAGCCAGCTCCAACTGGATAGGATATCCAAGCCTCTCAAGATGTTCGAGGTGACCCTTCATTTTCAACACATGAGGCCCAACAGGTTGTCCTTCAATCATCTTGCATGAATGAAGAGCCTTCATAGTGTCAAACCTTTCCTGACGTGCTTGGAACTGGAACATTTCCTTCAAATGATTTCCCAAATCATAAGCTTCCATGTGTACAAGGTCCTTCTGAAGGGCCTTACACATGGTAGCAAGCATCAAGCAACCAACATCAATAGAATCATCCACATGTTTCTTATGTTGATCCTTTTCAGCTTTAGTTGCATTAGCAGCAGGCTCGGGTGGAACGGGTCCATCGAGAATGTACAACTTCCTTTCCTGTTTGAGAACAATTCCCAAACTGCGGATCCAATCCACATAGTTGTTGCCATTCTCTTCTAACTTGTCCTTCTCAAGGACTGATCGCAGTGACAGATTTTGATTAGTGTTAGCAGCCATTGATCTACAAAGATATGCAACAAATATGAACACATATAAGTAGCAATTTCATTTAAGAGATTAATTATCGTATTTCATAAATACTCCCACTAAATTATATAACCTTCTTATACAATCATGCATAATATAATTTAATAGGCTAAGACCCAACTTTAATTTAATTTCAAGTCGGCTATGGCACGACTGCTCAAAATTAAACTAAAAAGGTAGATAACATTTATCAGTCATATTAACATATGACTCTTAGATCCTTTATGAGATTATAGACATCATATGTCACATGTTTCAATCCCATCTTATGCCTTAGGCCCAAAACTGTTTTGATAGCCTAATTGAGTTTAACCATTTTAAACGTATAGCAATCACCGTTTGCTCATCTTGATCATACAAAGATAGAATCAATGTACCTCGCTGTGGCGTAGCCTACATGAAACTATCCGTGTACTCACAAGTGTTTAAACATGGGTGGCATAGACAAACTCAAATTTCAATGAAGGTTCAATTTTCATGTTTATCAATTGACATGGCAAGGTTGATTCATGAAAATTATATGAGCATAATTATGAACATGGAATGATGCATCACAAATCACATTTGATGTTAACATCATGATTTCTAATCAATTAGGGTTTAATGACTCATGTAAAATCTCATTTATTATGAACATAATCCCTATAACAAACACTTTGTTCAAGATTTAGAAATTCATCAATTACTAGTACGTGGCATTGTAATCCAAGGTTATCCCACACTTCCATCGAAGTGCCTGTGGGGAAGTTTTTGGTGTCCAACCCATATACTAAGTAATATAATATTCAAGACCCATATTCTTGATTAATCACATTAATCAAATAATTCAATTCACAATCATGGTATATCAAAATATACAATTACTTCTATAAGCAATTCTCATATAAAATCATGTTCTAAATCATATTCATCATGAAAATTAACATAATCACATTATATAATTATCATGATAATCTAATATAAACATCATGAACGGGGCTCTGATACCACTGTTGGGTTTTGAGGGTCCATGCGCAGCGGAATAATGCAAATTAACTCGAAAACCCGGAGCCCTAGGATCCGTTCTAGATGATTAATTAAGAAGAATGATTTAGAATTACTAACCTTGTGTGCTTTTGTCGTTGATAAACACGTTCCAACTCCAGATTGATGAACTTCGGAATCCTTGATGAACAATCAATGAATCACGAACGAAAGATCTTGAATAGCGAAGATCCTCTATGTGTATCCACGCGATGAACGAACCCTAGAACAGTTCTAGGAGGATTGCTAGATCCCTCGATTGAAACTCCTTTCAATCTATGATGTATTATGGAATTGGTGTGATGGTTTTCAATTCACAATTGAAAAACCTCTCAATTTTGTGTTTCTCTAAACTCAAAATTCGTGACTGGCTGCTAGGGTAGAAGAGGGATAGTATTTATACGTTATAAATATTATTCCCTAATTAAAAACCCTAATTAAAACAGTTTCAGCACAGTTAAAGTCATGGGCGGTCGCCCACCAAGGCATGGGCGGTCGCCCATGAGTACAGTGCCTAATCCCCTTATACGAAATCCCACATGGGCGGTCGCCCACATGGGCATGGGCGGTCGCCCATGAGCACAGTCTCCAATGTGCAATTTTGAACAAAATGTGAGCGGTTGCCCATACCATTTGAGCGGTCGCCCAAGCCAACCATTGGCTTATGGGCGGTCGCCCATGGTACACTTGGGCGGTCGCCCATCACACCAGAATCCATAATTCCATTTTTGACAATTCGTTCGATGCGTGTGACCCCATAGGACTATATTATGTTGGCAATGAGTTTGATCACATCGACCCTCAAAAGACATGAGCGGACTCTAGCAAGCTATCATGCCTACCCAAATAATATAATATCAAGTTCGATTTTCCTACATAGAACATATCACAATCCCATTGTCACACGATGTTATATTGAACATGAGTCATGGTCTACGTCAACTCATATTGTTCAATGCTTTCTCGTTACCAAGTAAATTGATTAATCGAATGATATTAATCATATTAATTCATTCGGGCATGGCCATGCACTACATCAATCTTACTTACGAGTGGCCTAGCAAACATCTCTCTTTACGAGGGACAAATTTCCATCTTGATTTATCATTCTTCCCAACAAGAATCATATCATGCCAATATTAGCCCTTATTGTTATCCGGTTAAAGACAACGTTAAACTATATCAAACATAATATTCATCGAGTGGAAGACGATGATAATCTCAGGTCAAAGGATATCAATGATATAACTATATGAGATTTATTTATGACATACGACCATGACATAAATCTCATAATGGGTCAAGTCCAGTACCTTGTTCTCTAACAGGTACCCATGAATCTAATGTGGATCTCCATGCATATAATCATCACATGATTATCCATTAGACTTCATACTAGTGCTTCATAAGTACTAGGGACACGATTATTAAAGCAAACATACAAACATATAATAATCAAAGTAATAATCTCATATATATATATAATGAATAATGACATTACAAATAAGTCTATCTATATAGGCCTAGGGCACTAACACCTACAGCCTTCATCAACCCACATTTGGATCATCCTTTTGAAGGCGATGCAGTTCTCAGTGTTGTGACCATAGTCTTTATGGAAATCACAGTGTTTGGAAGGGTCACGTGGATACTTTGGTTGGTCACTGAGTGGACGGGGATTTGGAAGATTCACCAATTGCATGATTTTTGTGATAGGTTTGGTGAGGGGGTGAAGATCTCAGCCTTTTTGGTTCCCCGTGTTCTATTTTTGCCCTTGTAGCTGCTTCCATTAAAAACCTGGTTGGTGCCAGTTGTCTCTGTTTCTATCTTGTCAGACTTTATCTTGCTTTTCTCTTCCGCCATGGCTATGGCGTATGCCACGTTGTATAAGTCAGACTTGGATTTTGGCTCTCTGGCGGAGAGTTCATAGATAAGCTATTCGGATCTCAATCTCGAATTAAAACAGACAATTACTCCCTGTCAGTGAGGCTTTCCTCCACTTGGTCTGCCATAGCTCGGAATCGGTTATAGTAGCTCATCGTGATTTCATTCTTTCCTTGATCGATGTTAGCAAGGCCAGTCAACCTTTTCTTCCTCTTCCCTGCCGTGGCAAAGTGATCCAGGAACTTCCTCCTCATATTCCTCCAGCTATCAATGCTTTCCTTTTTATCTCACGAAACCAGGTCAATGCTGTTCCGGAGAAGGTACTCGCAAACGCTTTACAGAGAATGTCATCTGCTTTGGTAAGGAGGGCCATAGTGGATTCGAAACTTTGCACATGGTCCCTTGCGTCGGTGGTTCCCGCATACTTGTCAAAACTTGGGACTTTAAAGGCAAAGTTAGGAGGTATTTCCTTGATTTCTTGAGAGAATGGACGGGTGGCACCTGTGTCATCTTCTTCTGTTTCTTTTTTACCCATTTCCATTTCATCAATCCTCTTCTTCAGCATCAATAGCTCTCTAGCATCAATCCTATTTTCAGAACTGAAATGAGAGCTTCAGTGGGAACTGCGGTGGGACCTTTCTGTTAGGTGACCATTCACCCTGCTATGCTCCTCATCTTCCCGGTGGTTTTATCCTCGTCTTGAGGGTGTTTTTTCTTTCCTCGGCTCCCCTTCATGGTGAAGGATCATTCTGTAAGGACGAGGGCTCCTCGGCCTTATAATGTTTCTAGGACGAGGTGAATTAAGTCGAGGATGATTGTTATGCCGAGGAGAAATGTTACGATGAGGAGGGGAGAAACGTCAAGCCTGACTGAGCCTTGCTCGTAAGTCAGCCGAGTTAACCTCCTGCTCCCTCGGAGTGTTCAGTGGCCTCTCAGGTCTACCACATTCCTCTCGTTTTCATGGTTGTTTGACCGGGATGAGAAGGTTCTTCTCGAAGGTTTTGCTTAGAAAGTACGACAGGCTCATGGTGAGGGGGATTTTGGCCACGAGGAGGGCTCCTCTGACTACCTCGCCTATCACCCTGAGTTTCCCTTCCACGAGAATTTTATGTCCTCGTAGGCCTGATGAACTCGGTCAATGAGTTTTCGGGATCCAATTGCAACAGAGCATTTTGCGTTTCGTAAATACGTTGCAAGGTCTCCATTTGTTTGTGCAGGAGAGTCCTACGATCAATTGGCTGGGCTGAAGTCCCAGTTGCTCCCTTTTCGGGGTTCCTCGTCATCTGGCTATCAGCAGCCCTTTGCCCACGCCGACGACGAGGAAGGTTGTCCATATTCACCTCGGCAGCTGGCTGTCCCTTAGAACGAAGAGTCATGTCAAGGGGAGGTAGCTCGTCGATTAATGGTGGTGGAGAAGGAAGCAGCTCTCCATGGGTGAGAGGGAGGTCTTCGACGGGAGCTCGTTGTTCCTCGTAAGTAACACTTACGGTATTTCCGTCTTCCATTTTAATTATGATGGTGGAGCAGAATTTCAAATTGAACAGAATTCTTCAGAGAATAGAATCCTTTGGTGAATCAAAATTTCCAGATTCCAAGGGAACAGCTTTCAGGCCAACGTAATTCCGGCATAAATATTTCCGGTGAAAAGAGATTTCAGGCGGAGCAGCTTTCAATTCGGAACAGATTTCGAACAGAATTCAAGTGCAATTTTTAATGTAACAGATTTTTGGCCAAAAAGCAATTTCTGGGCTTAAATAGCAATTTTTCGGCTAAGATGGAATAGGTTTCGAACGGAACAATATTTTTTTGGCCAAAACAGAAAATTTCCGGCCAACACAAAAAATATTTCAGGCTTTTCAATGGGTATTTGAATCGCTTTCCAACAATTGAACCAAACTGATGCTGCCAGAAACGATCGGATCAGCCCAAATCTGGCGATAGGTTATATCCCAGCGATTGAATAGCCTGAAATAGAGAAACAAACACATAAACTAAGCCGGGGATTCTCCGGCGAAGACCTTCCGAAATGAGAGTAAGTATTTGCTTTGTGAGAGAGAGAAATCAATTTGACAGAGTTTTAGAGTCAAAAGATAACGTACCAAAATATGTGAATTATGGCTTGGATTTATAGGTATAGCAATGTATAATCCATGTTGAATTGGATTGCTAAGAGATAAGATATCAATCCTAAGAGAATTATATTTTAGGAGTCCTTGTTGGACCTGAATTTGGTATGTGAGTTGGTTACAATCCTAGAGAGATTATAACTGCTAAATGTCCTTAATTGAATATGACTAATATGAATTGCAACTCTGCACGAAAGTCGAGATGGCCTCTCCTCGTCATACGTGGCCAGGTCGGCCTACGATGAGTCGGGGATGAGATAAGAGACAAATGAGAAACCCGTCATGGTTTGATAGCCGAGGAGGCCTCCTCCTCGTCAAGGGAGCTCCAGCTCGGCCTTGGAAGGAGGTCTCCCTAGGTCTTGCGTTGGGCCTTGTTCATTTCGCCTGCTGGGTCTATGTCGACCTAGGGAAATGACGAGGTGGCTTGGTACGAGGAAGCCCATTTCATTCCTCGTATATGAAACTTGATGGATTATGTTTATGGCCCAATCCACTTGGGTCTTACCCGGACTAGCCCATATTCGTACTTTGGTTTATACTGTTCAAAGAATATAAAATAAAATAAAAGTGATGGGGAATAGGATGATGAGTTGGAAGGTGTAATATGGTTATTGGGTTTATTTTAGTTCGATACATGAAACAATTTTACATCAGTAACCATTTTGCAATCGGTATTCCACATCGGTAATAAACATATTGGTAAGAGTTTTAGATTTTTTTTCTCAAATAATTCTTAAAAATCTATTTTCCAAAATAACTCACTTTTAAAACTATTTTCCAAAATGACCACTTTTTGAGAAATCGCTAGACGGTGTAGCGATTTTGACTGATCGGTCAAAATCGCTACACGGTGTAGCGATTTTGGTGTAAATAGGATTTGCTAATCATCAAATTAAGTATTTAGTTGAGATGGAAAAAATAATATTTTTATTTAGTTTTCTTTATTAATAATTATTATTTTGTAATTTAAAGTGAGACGGAGTTTGTACCTTTGGTTTGATTTGAATCGGTTGTGACCTGATTTGGATCAGTTGTATGACATGATTATAATTTTAAAATAGCAATGATTTATGAGTAACCCAGGCCACAACCGATCCAAGTTAGTCTTCTGCTGTCCAGTTAGTCAGCTGGTAAAGTTCTTAAGAGTAATCCAGGCCACAACCGATTCAAACCAAACAAAAAGTACAAACTCCGTCTCACTTTAAATTACAAAATAATAATTATTAATAAAGAAAACTAAATAAAAATATTATTTTTCATCTCAAATAAATACTTTAAAAAATATACTTCTATAAAAATTATATTATTCATTTCAAAAATAAATATTACTTTCGACTCAAATTGAATAACCAAAAAATAATACTACTTTTTTTATCCAAAAAAATGAACATTACTTCCTTCATCCCAATGAATATTTTAAAAATTAATACTACTTCATTCGCCTCTAAAATTAATGTTTGTAATGTTAGTGCATTCGTCTCAAAATATGATATTAATTTTTTAGACGAATAAAGTAGTATTCTTTTTTTAAATGTTCATTGAGACGAAGAAAGCCATATTCATTTTTTTTTGACATAGAAAAAAAATTCTACTTTTTAAGAAAAAAAATTTCTTCAATTCAAAAATGAATATTACTTTCGTCCCAAAATTAATACTATTTTCTATATCCAAAAAAAAAAAAAATTGTTTCCTTCGTCTCTATGAACATTTAAAAAAAGAATACTACTTTACTTGTCTCAAAAATTAATGTTCATTTTCTAAGACGAAGACACTAATATTATAAACATTAATTTTTACAAAAGAATACTACATCGTCTAAAAAAATAAATTACTATCTTCGTCCCAATGAATATTTTATAAAATATTACTTCATTTGTTTAAAAACTTAATGTCATATATTGAAACGAATGCACTAACATTACAAACATTAATTTTTGAGGCAAATGAAGCAGTATTATTTTTTAAAAAAATATTCACTGGGATAAAGAAGGTAATGTTCATTTTTTTGAACAAAAAATGTAGTATTATTTTTTGGTTATTCATTTTGAGTTGAAAGTAATATTTATTTTTGAAATGAAGATTATAATTTTTTATAGAAGTATATTTTTTAAAGTATTTATTTGAGATGGAAAAAATAATATTTCTATTTAGTTTTCTTTATTAATAATTACTATTTTGTAATTTAAAGTGAGACGGAGTTTGTACCTTTGATTTGGTTTGGATCAGTTGCGGCCTGGTTTGGTAATCTGAACTCGCTACACTGTGTAGCGAGTTCAAAATTTTAGTTTTTTTTAATAGCATAAATTAAAATAAAATTGAGCAAATTTAAATTCACTACACCGTGTAGGGATTTTAACCGGAAAAATTATAAACTCGCTACACCATGTAGCGAGTTCCAAAAAGTTGGTCATTTTAACAAATACAGTAGTTTCAAATGTGGGTTATTTTGGAATTTAGATTTTTAAAATGGAATTATTTGAAAAAAAAATCGAGAAAATGTTGTAAGAAAAACAATTGGAGAAAAATAATCTTTTATATATTAAATTTTAATTGTTAAATACAATAACTTGATTTTGTCGTGCATCGCACGAAAGTACTGGTAGTATTTTATTATAAGGGATTTTTACCAATAAATCCCTGACAATAGGTGGAATTTGCCAATAAAAACTGACATTTTCGAAACTGTCCAAAAAGTCCCTTGCCCTACCCTAGAGTTTACGTCGCTCTTTCCTTTTTCTCTCTCTATACGCAAAAAAATCTCTCTCTCTCTCTCTCTATGCGCTCTCCTTCTTCCCCACCCGTCTCTTTCCATCGTTGACTAGCTTGTAATCACAACACAATTCCTATTATATCCCAATCGATCTAGTCTCTTTCCTTGGAACCCAACGGAATCATCACTGACCAGCGTCGCCGTCGCCGGCGGTAACGGAATGGTTATACCTCGCAACAACGACGCCTCATCTGGAGGAGAATTGACGGTAACTGGAGCCTCCTCATCTGATGATCCGAAGCAAAACCTTACTCAAGTCATCAATTCGATTCAGAAAACCCTAGGAACTGTTCATCAGCTTTATCTCACGGTCTCTTCATTCAATGTCGCCTCTCAACTCCCGCTTCTCCAGCGCCTGTATAATCTGGTTCTAAAACCCTAGATTTTTTCCTAATTATATACGTTTATGAATGAATTTATATTTGAATCGTTTTAATTATTTTTTTAATTTGATTGGTTTTGTAGGAATGCACTTATATGGGAGCTTATTCTGTTTTTGTGCATTTTTTTTCTTTCCAAAACTGGTTTTTGGACCTTTGATTCGCTAACCATGGTGACCTTGTCAAAATCACTGGGGTACATTGCATTGTTCAATAGTTTTTCCTATAATGTTACAGCAGGGGTGTGATTTACTCCTATTTTACTTTGGTGCAACCTCTAGAAAACATTATAGGCTGGAACTCTTTTAGCTTGTAAGAAGTGATTGGTTCATGAAAGGTTCAAAGTGGTTACATCTTAAGTTAGTACCTGAATTAGGTAGTTATGTTTGTGTAATGCTGAACAAAAGAGCAGATTTTCTGTCAGTGTTACGTCTGTAGTTCCACAGCTTGCTTCTTGAAATGACTGAAAAAAGAGACTCTTGAAGTATATTTTCTAATGAATGTGGAAAGATACCAGTCTTATTTAGCAGTAGTTTTTACCCATATATTATTGTCACAGTAATTGTGTGGGGATTTACCCATATATTATTATTTATGGATTAAAGAGAGAATGTTGTTTAGGTTTTAAACAAAACTGTGGGGGATTAAATATTGTTGGTAAAGATTTGAGGTTTGTTGACTGCTTATTTTGTGGAATATGAATGCAGATTATGGCTAAAGCCATTGTATTATATAGAAAGCCAAGTTAAATGGAAGCAGACAAGAACAAAAGAAAGAAAAGTGTTTTGATTGGGAAAATTTGATGTACAAGTGAAAGTGATTCACTTAAACTCTAACTGAGAAATCAGTTTCTCAGTCATTGTTATAACTGAGAAATCAGTTTCTCAGTTGTTCATAGTGTTATGACAGAGATATCAGTTTCTCAGTTGTTCATAGTGTTATAACTGAGAAATCAGTTTCTCAGTTGTATAGTGTTATAACTGAGAAATCAGTTTCTCAGTTGTTCATAGTGTTATAACTGAGAAATCAATTTCTCATTTAGAAATCAATTTTATAACTGAGAAATCAGTTTCTCAGTTGTATAGTGGTATAAATGAGAAATCAGTTTCTCAGTTGTATAGTGGTATAACTGAGAAAATAGTTTCTCAGTTGTTCATAGTGTTATAACCGAGAAATCATTTTTTATAACTTAGAAATCATTTTTTATAATTGAGAAATCATTTTTTATAACTGAGAAATCATATAACTGAGAAATCAGTTTTTATAACTGAGAAATCATATAACTGAGAAATCAGCTTCTCAGTTGTTCATAGTGTTATAACTGAGAAATCAATTTTTATAACTGAGAAATCAATTTTTATAGCTGAGAAATCAGTTTGAAATAAGTTTTAATACCTAAGAAATCATTTTTTATAACTTTGAAATTATTGTGAAATCAAATCATAAAAATGTGAAATTGAAAGATGTGATAATTAGTTTTTATAAATGTAAAATTACTATTGGTCAAATCATAAAGTTATAAAGTTGGTCTAATAATAGCCTAAGGACTTATTGGCGAATTTATTTGGTCTATAATAGCTTAAGGACTTATTGGCGAGTTTTGAAAATGTCAGTCCTTTAAGGTGGTATTTACTTGGCTGAAGGGTGTATTGGTCAAAGCCTCTTATTATAATGATAGCGCTCTTTTGTTTGTTTAGGGAATTGATGAAATTTAATTAAAAATTACAAAAAATATTTTTTTTTTTTTTTACAAAGAGCTACTCCCTCCGTCCCAAAATGTTTGTCTCATTTGATTTTTTTGTTGAACTTTAACCACAATATATGACAATTTAATTATGTTCATGAAATTCTAAAAATTCCTATTGATTCACCATTAATAATATTATCAACAGGAACTTTTAAAATTTATGAACATGATTAATCTCTCATAAATTTGTGATCAAAGTTCAACAAAAAAGTTAAATAAGACAAACATTTTGAGACGGAAGAAGTACTCCCTTTGTTCCGCTACAAACCGCACACTTTCTATTTTGGGCGTCTCATTACAAACCGCACACTTTCTAAAATGGCAAAGAATCTTTACTATTCCCTCCACTCATTCTCTCTCCTACATTATTTTATTACTCACAACACCATTATAATTTACTATTCTCTCCACTCATTCTTTCTCCTATTTTACTTTTACACTCACAACATTTATATCATTATTTTTTTCCTTAATTTCTGCACAAACAGTAACAGTGCGGTTACTAGCGGGACGGAGGGAGTATTTATTAGTAAGAAGCTCCTTAAAACATTTTACAATACTCTCTCTCCGTCCCGGCCAATTCAGAATTTTTTGAAATGGCACGGGGATTAAGGAAAAGGTAAATGTTGTGAGTGTAATTTAAAAATAGGAGAGAGAATGAGTGGAGGGAATAGTAAATTATAATGGTGTTGTGAGTATTAAAATAATGTAAGAGAGAGAATGAGGGGAGAGAATAGTGATTTAAGGTTTCCATTTTGGGCCGTCCTAAGTCGGATGGAACGCCCAAAATGACAAAAAGTCCTAAATCGGCCGGGACGAAAGGAGTAATAAAAAGCTCTACATAACATTTTATATAAATAAAAAGATTTAAAAATGCTCTTAATAAATGAAATTAATGAAATACTGTAATAAGTAGGAAAGAGTAGGTTTTGGGGGAAATTAGTTTCTTCCTAACATTATAAAAGTCTTGTTTTAAAAATCGAAACAAAGACACGTACAATTTTTTTTTAAAATAAAAAATAAGACTTTTTATAATATTTGGGGAAACTAGTTTTCCCCAAAATTTTCTGATATTTTTATAGAATTTAAATATTGTTTCGGTATATTAGATGTTTTACTTTTGTCTAAGCAATAGATTCTCTCTTTTTTTTTTTTTTAATTTACTGGTTATACCCTTATTTGTGAAATACAGTATTATTTTATGTGCATTTAATTACCTAAATAAATGAACCTTAAGTACATTATCCTCCTTGATAATTATCCCTTTTAGGAATAAAGAGTCTTTTCTACTGTTGTTTAAGCATACATGCTCTTTCTCTCTCTCATAGGGTGATTTTCGATTTCGACCGTTAAACTTGTAGTATATTCTTCTTCCATCAAATAAGTGGAAGCATATTTTTTGACCTATTGAAGGGTGTCACGATCGTTTCCCGACAATGTAATCAAAATGATGATACCAAAAACGTTGAATCAACTCAAATCTAGTGGTTCAGATATTCTTGATAACTTGAATAGTGTGAAAAAGATGAACAAACACGTAAAATAGGTCGCAGCTTCCCCGACGAATACCCTCCTACGTAAGATCAAGTATATGTATATGAGATCAAATCAATTGACAATATTTTATAGTCAAATAATGCTTTAATAAAATTATGAGATTTATGATATGTATTTATAGTGGTAAGAGACAGTTTCCTGCCTTGAAAAGGAAGTTAGGAGAGAATAAAGATTTGAATCCTACTAATATCTCAATTTTAAGGTTTTCATATTTGACTAATATTAGATCTCTGTTCTGAATGTATATCGGGCAAGTTATGCTCGGTGCATATAGCTGGTCGACGTAGTCACTGATCACCATTAGTTGGTCGACATAGTATTTATGTTGTAGTCATGTGAGACGATTAAAGATAGGGAAGCCACTCCATTTGTCATTTTTTGGAAGAGCCCATCTGATGAGCATAAATGTGAGAGATATGATCTTTATCGACATATTAGGCATACTTTGACATTGGTCTACTTAGACTTATTTCATGGTCGTCATAGATACAGACGAACTTCCATTATGCCTTGATCGTCATATGATTATTTCGAAATGTTAGGACGAGTATAGTTCGGGATACTCATTCTATACGTTGTATTCAGAATTTATGTAATTCTTTGCTCAGAGCCAGACTTACTGGGCCTTTTTGTGTTTTGGGCTCAATCATGTCGATTTATATCGTTCAAGAATTAATTTGAGAAAAAAAATAAGTACTCCCTCCGTTTCAGATCAAGGGTTCATCTTTCCCTTTTGATCCGTCCCAGACCAAGGGTTCATCTCCATATATTTACCAAAAAACCATTCATTAAACCCTTATACATTCTCTCTCCTATTCCCTACCACACATTTAACTACTATTCCTCCCACTCATTCTCTCTCCTATTAAATATTTTTAACTTTTATATTCTCTCTCCTATTCCCTACCACATATTTAATTTTTACATTCTCTCTCATATTTCCTACTACACATTTAACTACTATTCCATATTCCACATTTAACTTTTATTCATTTTTTTAAAAAATTCTTAAGAAGCGTGAAATCCACCCCATATACTCATGGTCTGGGACGGGACGAAGGGAGTAATAATTTATAATAATCATATACTCCCTCCGTCCCGCTAATATTAGCACAAACACTGTTTGCGCGGGAATTAAGGAATATGATATTTTAATAAAATGTTGTGAGTGTAAAAGAATGAATGGGGAGAGAATGAGTGGAGGATGTAATAAATTATAATGGTGTTGTGAGTATTAAAATAATGTAGGAGAGAGAATGAGTGGGGTTGGGTGAATATTTTATTAATATAAAGTTTCCTTTTTGGGAGTGTGCGGATATTAGCGGGATGCCCAAAAAGAAAAGTGTGCTAATATTAGCGGGACGGAGGGAGTATTTTTAAAAGGCAAATGCGAATAATTGTTATGTCACATAAAGTTATTATTATCGGCGCAGATCTAGGTGTCGACCTATTTTTGGGATTCTCTCTCTAGGTAATGTTAGGCCAAAGATCAAATCGAGGAAAGAGTGTCTCCTCGAGCCCTGTGCAAAGTTGGTGACCACCGGCCATTAATGCTTTGCCCCCAACCCTTCCGTACATTTTGTTTCTTTCCCCACGTGATCCTTAATTTAACACTTTGGATTTTTTCAACTTTTTCTGCTTTCCTTTTCCTACTCACAATATTTTGGGGGAAACTAGTTTCTCCCTAACTTATAAAAAGTCCTGTTTTTTTAAACTGTTTCTATATTCGTCAAATACTTGCAAGTTGAAAAAAATTGGACTTTTTATAATTTATGGAGAAACTGATTTCTCCCAAAACTTGCTCATAAGTAAAACTCCCTGCAAATTGTTCACTGAAATGGGTATTTCCAGTTTGAGTTTCAAAGAACTCTGATGCATGGATTAACACTCAGGCTCCGTTTGTTTAGCGTAAAACATTTTTCGGAAAATAATTTTCGGCAAAATATTTTTCCGAAAATGAAAATATTTTTCGGAAAATAAGATAAAAATAAAGAATTTTCCATTTTCTGGTGTGAAACAAACACCGAAAAATGAGGAAATTGTTTTTCATAAAATATTTTTCCCCAAACAAACGGAGCCTCAATAACATTACCATTAACACAAAATTAGTAAGCCAGTCGAAGTTAGAAAGAGTGTCAGTGCAGTGCATGATTGGCATTCAAAAACACTATCAATAGCATTAAACTGATACTGTCAATTTATGTCAATCGATGTGAGTTATAAAGATTGTCAATACATATATTTTATTAATAACAGTGAATATGTTATTGAGCGCTTGCACCCAAAAGATGTCATTTAGACCCTTAAATGCCTCCTCTGAAGTAGGGGTGTAAGCGGTTTAGCTCAAATCGCGGTTTGAGACCGAGCCGAGCTAAACCGTGGGGTTTAGCTCGGTTTTTTTATTTGAGTGGTTTAGCTCGGTTTGAAAAAATGCCAAATCGAGCGGTTCGATTTAGCTTGCGATTTGAGGGTGCCGAGCCGAGCCGAACCGAGCCGAGCTAAACCGTTTAGCTTTCAAACCGAGCTACGAGACCGAGCTACGAAACCGAGCTACGAAATCGAGCTACGAGACCGAGCTACGAGACCGACCTACGAAACCGAGCTATGAAGTCAAACCAAACCACCATAAACCATAATCCTAACCATTCATTCCAAATCAAATTAATCCCTACCTTTAATTTATTTCAAAACCCTAAAATCTTTAATACATTACCTCTGCCTCTTGGAGAACTTTCATTATATCTCTTTTCCTTCTCTCTCTTCCCCTTCTCTCTCTAAAGTAGATCTCACCATCGCCGCCTCACTCACCGTCGTCGCCTCTCACCGTCGCCGCCGCTCACCGTCGCCTTCTCTCTCTTCCCCTTCTCTCTCTAAAGTAGATCTCACCGTCGCCCTCACTCACCGTCGCCGCCTCTCACCGTCGCCGCCTCTCACCGACGCCGCCTTCTCACCGTCGAGAACAAAAGTAGAGGTATGTTGTATACACCTAACTTAGACGATACTATCCTTTTTTGTGCTAAAATTGTATCTTTACCCGAAACTTACATTTAGTGGCTTATGTGTTTTCTTCGGTACTTTGCTAGTTTAGATCATTACCAAGCAGTCTTTTGTGGCACATACTCCTAATGGAGGCATAAACCTACCCGCATTTTTGTTCTTATTTTATTTTTATTTTTTTGAGGCTTCAGTATGCTCGACAAGTTGTCAGATGTCAGTACTTTGCTAGTTTTGATTTTTGATCCTAATTTTCGTCTTTAATTTTTTGCTTTCTATAGTCGAAGGCTTGACAGTCTGATTACTACATGAACAAACAATAAAATGCATACATATATTTAGTATTCATATATTTAAGAGAGAAAATTTAACTCTGATATTTTTTCAGAGTAATTTTACACTGTTACAAACAGGGTACAACTAAGTAAGCAAAGGATGGAGTATTTGGAAATGTTGAAATTGTACATCATAAGTATGCTGTTCAACCAACAATAGTATGTTCCTCATTATTTTTTAAAAGTTGAAACAATACATCAGAACTATGCTCTTAAACAAAGCCTATCGAGTTCATATATGCATTCAATGGATGAATTTCAAGTTGAAACAATGAGTGCATGTTTTAGCATTTGTTTTGGGATCTATGCTTATGACAAAATATAATTGTAAATTTGTTTGGTTGATTCAAACCGCGGTTCAAACCGAGCTAAACCGAGCTAAACCGATTTAGCTCAGCTCGGTTCGATTTTTTTTTAGCTCAGCTCAGTTTGAAATTTTTCCAAACCGATACTAGCGGTTTGGCTTCTAAATTTGTCCAAATCAAACTAAACCGAACCATTTACACCCCCTCGCTCTGAAGTTCCCCCACGTTTTAACCAGTGGAAGAAGTTCCCCCAAGTTTTAAAAAGTAGAAGTAGTGCATGTGTTTGAAAGTATCAATTAATGTGTTAAAAAGAAAAGAGCGTCATTACTCGTAGTATAAAAGAGAGTCAATGTAATTATTAATAGTGTTATTAGTAGTGTTAAATAGTGTCGGGTTGCGTTAGTAGTGTTAAATAGTATCAGGCTGCGTTGATAAGTTATACTCCTTCGGTTCACTTTGTTGCTTTACAGTTACTATTTATGCGTGGATTAAGGAAAAAAATAATGATATAAATGTTGTAAATATAAAAATAAAATAGGAGAGAGAATGAGTGGAGAAAATAGTAAATCATAATGGTGTTGTGAGTATTAAAATAATGTAGGAGAAAGAATGAGTGGGGTAGGGTTAATATTTTAATAATAAAAAAAATTTATTTTAGGTAAAAAAACAAAGTATAAAGTATGTATTTGAACGCCCAAAAAGCTGAAATAAGAGTTAGACTGAGGGAGTATTTATTTACAAAAAATACCACTGAGTGCGTTTTAAAAGAAGTATTACTGTGCATTTTGAAAATATATTTTTCCTAATTTAGAAAGCATGTTTTTAATATATACTCCCTCCATTTCACGATAATCTGCAAAAAGACACATTTTGAGCTTCCCACAATAGTCTGTAATTTTCAAAAATGGAAATCGGACCCACTTGTCTCTACTCACAACCATTACCCACTTATTCCATTTTCTTTTTTCTACCCAACCATCTACACTTACAACACATCACCTTTTTCACCTTTTATTTTAATTTTCGCATCAAACAAAAATGTACTCCCTCCGTCCCACGTAAATGCAAACTTATTTCTATTTTGATCCGTCCCACGTAAATACAAACTTCCCAAAATGAAAATAAATATTTCATTTTTACACTCACAACATTCTCTCTCCTCACTATTCCTCTCACTCATTCTCTTTCCTATTTAATTTTTCATACTCACAACATTTAACTTTTTCTCTTTCTTAATTCACTTTTTCTTAATTTTTACACCCAAAAAATTGATTTACATTCACGTGGGACGGAGGGAGGACATATTTTCCCAAGACGGAGGTAGTACTTAACTATTTTTTTTTTTCGTTTATAAAAGTTGCTCCACCGACCCTAAATTAATGATGAAATAAATTTCACATGTGCACTTAGGACAAACGGGTTAGCATGAAATGTGTATGGACTTTTTTAGGGGGTTCAGATGAAAATTTTAAAATTAAAGAGATTGAATTTCTTACACCCCACGACCAACCATCATCCCCAATTTCTTCACTTTAGAATTATATTTTCTCGTTTCCACTAGAAAAAACAAAAATTTAGTATTTCAAAAAAATTAAGGAAAGTAAATAGTAAAAAATTGTTGTGAATATGAAAATTGAAGTAGAAAGAGAAAGTGAAATGAAAAATAGTAATTAGATAAGTTATTATTAGTATTACAAATGAGTCATATAAATAAAGAATTATTAAAATGTTTTTATTTTGAGTGTTTACCTTTTCTTTTTAAACAGGACAAACAAAATAAAAATCAGAAAATTTTGGGGGAACTCTGTTTCCCCCAAACTTATAAAAAGTCTTGTTTTTAAAAAATTCAAGGCAAAAACTCAGTGTTTTAAGACATAAACTCGATGTTTTAGTTACTAATCTTAACTCGGTGTTTTAACGCCTAAACTCGATGTTTTAACTTCTAGGTATTTTAACGCCTAAACTCGGTATTTTAGGCTGGCTTCAATGTTTACTGAAGCTCAAAATTAAAAAGTGGACTTTTTATAACTGATGGAGAAACAAGTTTCCCCCAAAATGAACCCAATAAAAATTTGTAACTTTTCGGACGTGGAGAGAGAGAGAGAGAGAGTATAAACTTTCGCCCCTACTCTTCCCTCCCCAGCAGCCAGCGTCTTCCCTCCTCTCGCGCCCCCCCCAACGCCACCCTCTTCTTCAATTGTTTTTTTTTTTTCATCTGGATTTTTCTTGAGCGTGTGTTTCCTCATTTGTGTGTTTCCTCATTTGTGTGTATGTTTAGTGTGATTTTGTTGCAAATCTGGTGGGGTAGAGTGGAGGGGGAAGAAGATGGTAGGTGGTCTTATGTATATTGTTGAGAAGAAGAGGGAGATGGTTGGAAATAATTGAAGGATAATGGAGAGGAAGAGGGTTTGTTTTGGGAAGATGAGATGGTCGTAATTTGTAGAGTATAGAGTGGTGGTAAAAAAAGAATGAGGGAGGGGGTGGTCGGAAATTATGAAAAATGGGGGTTTGTTTTGGGGAAGAAGAGAAAGATGGTCGGGAAATATGAAATGGTATGTTAGTGGTAGTAGTGTCGATGATGGTGGTGCTTTGTAGGGGTGGGTTATGGTGGGGCTGGTAGTAGTGAGAAGAAATTATAAATCAAACTATATACGATAGATAGTCGATAATACTCCATCCGTCTCACACCATTTTCGATACCAAAAACTGGATATGCGGACATGAAAGGTAAGAAAGCAGAAAAAGCTAGAGAGTAATGCGTATATGCAAAGAAAAATGGATGAGAGAATGAGAGGAATAGTTAGGAAAGATAATGTTGTAAGTGAAAAGTAAAATAGAAAAGAGAATCCAGGTAAATAAATAGTACCAAGATTTCTTTCCATTTTCGTAGTAGCATCAATCACGTGAGATTCTAACCAAAAAGAAAATAAGATCAATCGATAATCGATAAGGTGTGGGACGGAGGGAGTATTAGTAATGGTGACATTTATAAATCTGACAATCCATCCAAATTATACGACAGACAGTCGAAAAAGTTGTTATCTAAACGAAATTACAACTATTGAAATTACTTAAGTGCTGGGACTATATTTTAAGGGATGTTTTTATGAAAAACTAATTTTTTATAAGATTATGAAAAAAATAATTTTTGGACCCTTTTTAAATCAATGTACGCGTATTGAATCGGAGAGCGGTTTACTAACAAAATTGATCCGTCATTTATCAACTCAAATTCAAACGAACACACACAGTAAAACACACAGTTACGATGTCGCAACAAAGAAATTCATCAAGCAAAAGCATAATTCAATCGAAAATCAATCTGTTTCAGTCGATTGAGGTAATATATGATTCATTGTCAATTATAGACTATCAATCAATATATTTACAATCATTCCTAATTGTTTCATTCAAAACTGGCGATTTTTATTAGGTTATGATGAGCTTACGCGATTTTGAATATGAAACTGGCGATTTTGTAGATGAAACTGACGATTTTACAGATAATGCTACTGTAATTGATCAAATTCCTCACACAGTTGATGATAATCACGATACAGGTAAGCCAATTTCATAATGCCAATATTTTTTTTATATATAATGTCATAGTTTGTTTTATATAATGCCAGTACATTTGTTTTGTTTGTCTTTTCAATCCCAATGTTATTTATAATATGTTTCAGAGAGTGTGCCAGTGTTTGTTTTCATATATGTCAGTGTTACTTATTTGAACTGACAGTGTTTTTTATAATATGTGCCAGTGAGTGTTGCTTGGGCTATCAGTTTTACTTTGTTGTTTGAAGTGCTAGTGAATGTTGTTTGTAATGCCAGGATTAATTTTTGAATGTGCCAGTGTTTTTTATGATATGTTCCAGTGAGTGTTGCTTGGACTGTCATTGTTACTTTGTTGTTTGAAGTGCCAGTGAGTGTGTTTTAGAGTGCCAGTATTATCTTATTTGAAGTGCCAGTGAGTGTTGTTTGTAGTGTCAATATTAATTTTTGAATGTGCCAGTATTTTTTATAATATGTTCCAGTGAGCGTTGCTTGGACTGCCAGTATTACTTATTTGAAGTACCAGTGAGTGTTATTGTAGTGTCAGTGTTACTTATTTGTAGCTTCAGCAACTTCAGTGTATCAACAACTTCAGTGTCATTGAAGTGCTAGTGAGAGTTGTTTGGAGTGCCAGTATTAATTTTGTAATATGCAGTGTTTGATATTATATGTGCCAGTGAGTGTTATTTGGAGTGTCAGTGTTACTTTATTGTTTGAAGTGCCAGTGAGTGTTGTTTTGAGTGACAGTATTTCCAATATAATATGCCAGCACCTGTTTTTTCAATGTTATTGTCAATCTAATTTTTTATTTTTATTTGCAGTAAGCCATATTGATATTACTTCATCACTGCTGGGGATAAAAGCAAAGACATGAAAAGAACTGTATCAATTGTACAAGGATCATTCTAATGCATTGGGATTTAGTGTTAAAATGACAACCTCACGTGTCTCTAAGAAAACATCAAGGCCAATAGATAAGTATTTTATGTGTTCATGCCAAGGATACACAAAAGGAACAGGAAATGAAATTGATGTTCCAGCTCCATTAGAAGTCGGTGAAGTAGAGATTCCATCTCAATTGGAAAGAATTGAAAACCCAAAGAGGAAATTGAAGAAAAAGAAAGCTCATTCTAAAAGGACAGGTTGTCAAGCTCTTATGAGAGTAAAATTGTTAAATGAGGAAGACTTATATGTGGTTGCACGGCACGAAACTGAACACAACCATGAGATGACAAAGCCATAATGGAACCACTTCAAGCGTAGTGAGAGGTCAATATCAGAAGCTACAGGAAAAATAATAGAGCAATTTGAAGAAGATGGCATCAAATCAAGCCAACTGATGGATATAATGTTTTAGCAAAGACAGCTGGTGGGGAGGAATATATAGGGCATATAAGAAGAGATAATATTAATATTGTAAAGAGATTGAGAATGAAAAAAATAGAAATGAGCGATGCACAGACTATAGTTAATAGACTGAGCCAAATTGAGGATGAAAGATTCTACTTTAAAATGCAGTTTGGGGAAAAAAGTAGGCTCAGTACTTTGTTTTGGAGAGATGGTATGATGAAGGAGGATTATGAAATGTATGGGGATGTTATTGTGTTTAATACAACTTATGACACAAATAAATACAATCTGATTTGTGCACCAATAGTTGGGGTGAATAACCATTGAAACACGGTGATGTTTGGTTGTGCTTTCTTAACAAATGAAAAGACAGAAAAATTTGTTTGGCTTCTCAAACAATTCATAAAATCAATGGAAGGAAAAGAACCAAAAATAATTTTCACCGATCAAGACTTTGCAATGGCGAAAGCAATTGAAGAGGTAAACTATATTTTATTTCCAATGTTTCATTGTTTGTTTTTATACTATGTTATTATTAATGTGCCAGTGTTAATATTAGTAAGTACGAGTGTTAATATTTTGGAGTACCAGTTTTACTTTTTCGAAATGCCAGTTTTTGTTTTATATGTGCCAGTGTTACTTATTTGAATTGCCAGTGTTACTTTTTTGAAGTGAAACATAACAGAAAATAAATTACTAAATTGAAACAAATTTACAAGACTGTGAAAAAAATACAAATAGAAAAAAAAAAGATAACTCCAAATATATTTAAATTACATTTTTCCCTTCCCAAAACCACCATAAGGCTTGACATCAGAAACTCCACCACATCCTCCATCACCTTTGTCAAAGGGCTTCTTCTTGACCTTGTCCTTCTTGCAAGGAATTTCCACAGGTCCAAACAACTCCAAATACTCCTTAAGGTATTTTGTCAAAGCCTTGTGCTCAGCTTTGGCAACATTGGAGAAAGAGGAAGAGGGGCCACAAGAATCAAAGGCATGCTGAAGCATTGCAGTTTGGTTCCTTTCACGTATCATACGCCCTGCGCAAGGCTGTAGAGGGCATACATACAACTTAACTGGAGATGTCCAGTCATTTTGAGGGATACGAAGATGATCAAAGTGGAGTTTCTTTGTCATTTCAGAAAAGACACTCCTAAACTCTTTCTCATCAGAGTCATACTTATCATTTGAGGACATATTGCTTGAAATTATAAGAGAACAGATTTTAATGAAAGAAGAGATGTAGTTTTGAAATATCAAGCCCCTTCCTATTTATAGTGCATATACCTACTAACAAAATTTAATATGTTTGACTAGAGTAGGTGAATTGTAAATGTTTGACTATAATACTGTTGTCATTAACAACTTTTTACACAAACAGCTTTTTACAAAGTTTTTGTCTTATTAACTGCCAGTGTTTGTATGTAATTATGCAAGTGTTTGTCCTTATCATGTTTGACCAAGTTGGTACAAGCTTTTTATATGTGCCAGTGCTTGGTTTAGTATGTGCCAGTTCTTGGGTTAGTAAGTGCCAGTTCATGTGTTATAAAGTGCCAGTGTCAAGCCCCTTCCTATTTATAGTGCATATACCTACACTGTTTAATATGTTTGACTAGAGTAGGTGAATTGTAAATGTTTGACTATAATACTGTTGTCATTAATATTTATAGTGCATAATACTGTTGTCATTAACAAATTTTTACACAAACAGTTTTTTACAAAGTTTTTGTCTTATTAACTGCTAGTTTTGTATGTAATTATGCCAGTGTTTGTCCTCATCATGTTTGACCAAGTTGGTACAAGCCCCTTCCTATTTATAGTGCATATACCTACACTGTTTGTTGTTTGATTTGTAAATACTTTAACATTTATTGTTTGTTGTTTGACTAACATTCACTGTTTGTTGTTTTGACTAGAGTAGGTGACTGTTGTGTAACAGCTTTTTACACTGACCAAATTAATTGCCCAAATCAATATGTTTGACTAAATTATATGATTTGTAACAGCTTTTTATATGTGTCAGTGCTTGGTTTAGTAAATGTCATTTCTTGAGTTAGTAAGTGCCAGTTCATGTGTTATGAAGAGCCATTGTTAGATTTATAATTGCCAGTGTTATTCTTTTTATAGTCCCAGTGTTGAGGTTTATTAATGCCAGTGTTTGACTATATTATAACTTATTGACAGGTTTTTGAGGGAAGAAGAAGACATAGGTTATGCTTTTGGCACATTCAACAAAATGCCAAAACACACTTTGGACAACTAAAGACAGATGAAGAATTTAAAAAGGAATTCAACTATTGCTTGAGAGGATGTAGTGATAAGTTGGAGTTTGAAAATTGTTGGCATTCAATGCTAAAAAAATATAAACTTCTTGAGAACAGATGGTTCAATCGTTTATATAGCTTAAGAGAAAAATGGTGTACAGCCTTGAGTAAAGATTTCTTCTCAGCTAGCATATTATCTTCACAGAGAAGTGAGAGCACGAATCATGCCATATGTTTCAAAACAAATAGAAGCACATCCCTTACACAGTTCTTTGATATATTCAACAAGATAGTAAAACGTTGGAGAAGCATGGAGTAACGAAATGAATTTGATTCAATAAACTCAAAGCCTCGCACATAAATATATGGTGGTTTAATAAGACATGCAAGGGAGGTTTACACGACAGAAATATTCAGTTTTTTTAGAATGAGGTCAAGGCTTCTTTTGCTGCAAAGTATAATATTGGCTTTTGCATAGATGAAAACAACAAGTTATTTGAAGTTGCTCATGAGAACTATTCGGTAAAGTTTGAAAGGGTGCTTTTCACGCGAACTAATGAAACGATAATTTTCAAATGTTAATGCAATCATTTTAGTGAGGTCGGTTGGTTGTGCTTTCATTGCATTAAGGTCCTCAACTTGACAAATATTGATTGGATACCAGAAGAGTACATTCAAAAAAGGTGGACAAAGACAGCCAAATCAACTGTATGGAATAAAACTTACCAAGGAATATCTACTACTCCAACTGAGCAAAATAATTCAATTCCTTGGAAACAACAAATGGCAAGAAAGTACTACGATTTGATGATGACATGCCATGAAGACATTGATGCAAGAAGAATTCTAGAAGATGGGTTTAATAGAGATACACTTCTAATACAAGAATTACTCTCCCGAAAAGTACAAGATGTTGGACCAACAACCAGTGAAAATAATAGTGTTTCAACAATCACAACATTCAATGCTCCTACAGTGACGGATCTTGTTCGTGCAGATACAAACGGTAGAAAAAGAAAACCTAAAACAAACTTTGAACGAAGAAAACCAATTACTAATGAGTATGGTTCGAAGATCCCGAATGAACACTTGATTTGATATTTTTGTAACCAAATTTTAGAAGAGCCATTGTTTGTTAATATAATGCCAGTACACTTTTTTGTAATGCCATTCTTTGTTATTATATGTTTAATAATATTCCAGCATCAGTATTGCAAGATGCCAACATCAGTTTTTGAAAGTGCCAGAATCTTTGTTTGAAAGTGCCAGCCTCAGTGTTTTAAAGTACCAGCATCAGTCTTATTGAAGTGCCAGTGAGTGTTATTTAGAGTGCCAGGATTAATTTTTGAATGTGCCAGTGTTTTTTATAATATGTTCCAATGAGTGTTGCTTGGAGTGTCAATGATACTTTGTTGTTTGATATGCCAGTGAGTATTGTTTGGAGTGCCAGTATTACTTATATGAAGTGCCAGTGAGTGTTATTTGTAGTGCCAGTGTTAAATAGTGCCAACATTGCATCAATAAAAATATTAAAAATGTTTTGTAGTGCCAGTCTTTGTTATTATATGTGCCAGTATTTTTTATTATATGTGCCGATGTTAATTTCTAAATAAATGCAAGTGAGTCCACTGTTATTATATGTTTAATAATGTTTCATCCTTGGTATTTTAAAGTGTCTGCATCAGATTTTCAAAGTGCCAGCATCTGTGTTTGAAAGTGCCAGCATCAGTTTTTGAAAGTGCAAGTAACTTTGTTAGAAAGTGCCATCATCAGTGTTTGAAAGTGCCAGCATCAGTCTTTCACAAGTGCCAGTGTTAAATATTGCCAACATTGCATTTATAAAATGTTAAAAATAACACTAATTCATTTATAAAAAAACACAAACTCAATTACAAATTCTTAGATTTCCTAGTCCTATACTTCTTTCCAGCCTTTTTATCTTCTTCTATTTTTTTCTTCTTTTCTTCTTCTTTCTTTTTCTTGTCTTCTTTCTTTTCTTCTTCTTTTCTTCTTCTATCTTCTTCTTTTCTTCTTCTTTCTTTTTTTCTTGTTCCTTTATCTTCTCTTCTTCTTCTTCTTTCTTCTTCAAGGCTTCTATTTTATCGTTTGTAAACAAATCCAATTGAAGCAATAAACTATGCCTGTCACTGTTAATATCACAAAGAATTAAAGATGCTAGAATCACAACCCTAGTACGCAGTCTTGATGAGTGATCACACAACTCAGGACATTGATAAATTGATCCATTAAATTAACTCATTGCAGCCATTAAGTATACTGCACAATCTGAATTACCACAGTTTTCTTTCAAAACCCATTCAAATGGCATATACTCATACTCAAACTTTGAAACTTCTGAAGCACTTGGATGATTTATATAATTGAAGTAGTGTCTGAACGGTGCTTGCTGCAAATAAAAAAATTAACAAAATTAATATGGATGTTTTGGTAACATAAAAAAAATCAAAACAAAAAAAATTCAATAAAAAATATTACCATGCTATAAGCAAGTTTTGGAATGTTCTCCGTATTCCAATCATTCATTGGCAAGTTGTCAAGATACTGAAATTTTTTACGCTCAGTATTGACAACATAAAGTGAGTAATGGCCACTTCTGTTAACACATTTGTAGAAGGGCAAGAAAATAACAGTGCCAGTGAGTGAATGATCTACAACCAGTTCATGTGTTTCTAAATGCCAGTAGTTGTGTTTCTAATTGCCAGTGTTAGTTATTTATAGTCCCAGTGTTTGTCTCTTATATAGTGTCAAACTCAGTGTTTCAAAGTGCCAGCATAATATTTTCAAAGTGCCAGCATCAGTCTTTGAAAGTGCCAGCATCAGTGTACCAGTGTGTGTCTTTATAAAATGACAATGAATGCATACAAATTTTACTTCACTCAAATCAATTCCATTAGAATTGACAATGTACTCAATCCAATGTGTCAAACAGTCTGTAATTTCTTCACAAGCTTTTAGCACAACATCTTTCTGATTCTTATGTGTACGTTTTAACCAAGCAGCCTATATAACACATTAATAAAATCATTAAATGCACACAAATATAATTTAACTAACAAACAACTATAGATAAAGAACTCACACAATGACTTAGCCTAAAAAAAACTTCCTCATTCTTCCAGACTTTCATTCCTCGTTATTGAGAAGCAAAGCCCAACACTCAACGGTATTTGAAGTTATTTGCCTATCTTCATCCAAGATCAAAATATCTTCAAGTAATAAGTTATGCACCATCGTATACATAGGATGGCACTCGCTATAAAAGAAAAATAAATTAGTAAATATTTTTGCGTACAAGTGTATATAGATTCATAAAAGTTGCCGGTGTTTGTGTATTGATAAATTTATAGCTTACCCTTTAAGAGTTCTTGAAAAGTATGTAGACATGCGTAGGTCAACAACCTCCTTTATCAGCTTCAACATCGGACGAAAAACATCAGGGTTGCTAATCATAAATCGAGAACAGTATACAACTTTCTCGTCCGCGGCTCCACAATTGATTGAGCAACCTACGTTCAACATCTCGTAACAACTCCTAAAGTAACTCCCATTTATATTCTTCAACAAATGTTCAACATCTATCTCAATCTGTTCGGCATCATCTTCTTCACCTTCATCTATCTCATTTAATTCATGTTCCTTCTGAACTGTTTTTTTTTCTCTTTTTCCTCACCCGATTGCTGAGATAAAAGGTCAAATGATGGAGTTGAACCTTTTCTTTTTTTACCTTATCAGCCTTTGTTTTCTTCAAAAGGTCTGAAATAATATTATCAATCTCCGAAAAATCTTCATCATTAAAAATATCTTCTTCTACTTTCTCCCCCTCCCCCTCGTTGTCTTTCTCTTTTCCCTTCTCATTTACTACATTGTTTCCCCAATTCTTCTTAATAAGTTTCAGTCTTTCAATATGTGCATAGACAACATTATCAAGGTCCTTCCTAAATATATCCCATGATTCTTTAGCAGCCTACATCAATGAAAAATAGTAAGAATGATTTCAATTGTGCCAGTGTAAGCATATGATTGGTGCCAGTTTCAGATTGCAATTGTGCCAGTGCAGCTAAATGATTGTGCCAGTGTCAGTATTTTAAGTGCCAGTGCAAGTAATCTATAGTGACAGTATACGTAATTCAAAGTACCAGTGTAAGAATTTCAAATTAAAAGTACTTACATCACTTGATTCTGCATTTCTGTCCTTTTCACCACTTTCAATCAACAATGGAGTAATAACTTCATGAAAATTGCCGGGTACTTAATCAACACAATCGTCTCCTAAGGTACTTATAGGATAAACATGCTTTCCTGAAAAAATCAACTTTCCCCAACCAACTTTAGATTCAGAATCAATCCTTAGTTTCAATTTTTTGCAGTCTAATGCTGAAGTAAAGGGCGAACAGATGATTCTTTCAACCCTTGAAATGGAAATCTCTGAAGGTAAGCAATCACCAATACCATTACATATCCACTACAGTTCTTGGAATTCTTATGAGGTAGCTTAAACCTCGTAACACCCTCACATAATTTATTCATAACATACTGACACCAATCAAACTTCCTTATTTGTGAAACGTCTTCTACAAGGCTTAACAATGATATGTCAATTGTTTTTATAACTACCGAAGCAAGAAAAATTCCAACAACAAATATAACAAATTATAATCTTTTAAACTCATCCCCTCCTTGATGTAACTCGGATATGCGTTCCACAAGTTTATAAGCAGGAAGACCATCTTTAGTATGGCCAAATTCTTGAAAATACCGCTTTCTTAATTCCAAATTTTCATTGGATGATCGATTAACCTTATCATTTGCAACATTCCTAGGGAGACAAAATATATCAAAAACATCTAATGTTGTAATCACATATTCTTTTGATGAATCACTTTGTTGAATCCTTGTTATTGGTTTAAATCTCTCAACAAGAAAATGAACAAGCCTAAGTGGCAATACCTTAACCTCAGGACTTAATAAAGATCCAAAACCAATTGCCCTAACATCTCTCTGCTGATCTGGAGTTAAAGAGAGCTCAACAAGTCTTTTAGGTGTACAGGAATGCTCAAATCTATCACCCCCTGTAGCTTTCTTACTAATAGTGTCAACATCATCATCATCCCCATCCCTTTTACGCTTTGATGCACCTAAAAATACATATCAAAAAATCTTACATCAGTATTTTAAAGTCCCAACAAAAGTGTTTTCAGATGCCAGCATCAGTGTTACAAAAGTGCCAGCTTTAGTGTTTAAAAGTGCCAGCATCATTGTTTGAAAGTGCCAGTGTTAGAATTTTCAAAGTGACAGTATCAGTGTTTCAAAAGTGCCAGTGTTATGGTTTCAAAGTGCCAGTAACAGTGTTACAAAGTGTCAGCATCAATGTTACAAAGTGCCAGCATCAATATTACAAATGCCAGCATCAGTTTTACAAAGTGCCAGCTTTAGTGTTTGAAAGTGCCAGCATCATTGTTTGAAAGTAACAATGTTAGAGTTTTCAAAATGCGAGTATTAGTGTTACTAAAGTGCCAGTGTTAGGGTTTCAAAATGCCAGCATCACGAATATAATGTGCCAGTTTATTAATTCATAACAATACGTGGAATCAAAAGTGACAGTGGTAGGGTTTCAAAGTGCCAGCATCACGAATATAATGTGCCAATTCATTAATAAATAACAATATGTGGATATCGAAGAAAACTACGACTGAAAATATGTCGGAAAAGAAGTAAAATCAAGTATCATACCTTCATTCCGATGTTTGCTCCTGATTTCTTTGGTTTGGCCAGTCATAATGTCGGAGAAGAAGTAAAAATACGACTGAAAAAAGCTCGGAGAAAATGTAAATAGGTGGAAATTGATGATCGTAAATGACGAAAATGTTCAAAATCAGTGAAAATTGATGAAAAACTATAAAAACTGTTCGAAATCCTTGAAGAACAAGTACGAAAAATCAAATTGAAGAGCGCAAATGACGAAAGGAAATTGAACCGGACCGGAAAAGCGTGTGTTAGCGTCCGTTAAATGAACCGCGGCTCAAAAACACGTTTTTTTTTTAAGTTTGTAAAAAACGCGTTTTTTACGAGATTTTTTCATATTTTGGGTATAAATCAAACTACTAATTAACTTTAGGATTAAATATAAAAGCGTTATATATTGAATTAAGTTATTTAAATAAAGCTAGTTATTTTATGAGTAGTAGTTAATAATCAAATTATTTCTCATTCCTATTTTTGATTCCCACGGATGACGTAATAAATAAATGAACACCAATTATTTTAGTAACGGAAAATGTTCACATAATTCCATGTTAGACAAAGAAAACACCATTGGAGGTTAACATGAAAACACAATTTAAATCCACAAGATTTTGGGAGAAACTAGTTTCTTCTTTAAGTTATAGAAAGTTCTGTTTTATAAACTGTTCCTAAATATTCACTAACTACTTACAAGTAGAAAAAAAAGTGGACTTTTTATAATTTATGGAAAAACTAGTTTCTCCCAAAACTTGCTCTTTAAATCTGTTAAATAAATTTCTAAGAGATGGAAAAAGGAGTTCGGGCAGATATATTCTTTTATCAACTTTATTTTAATAAATCACTATTTTATTTCTAAATTTCCGCAATGCAATATTCAAATACAGTATTAAATTAATTACTAATACATAAAAAGGGAAGCGAACCACTTTACCCACCTATTCAAAAAAAATAAAAAAAAATAAATGAGTAGAATACAAATTTTAAAATTGTAAATAGGATGAAAAACACAGCTACTACAATTACAATAGAATCCGAAAATGAATTTATATTCCCTATTTTCCAGAAACATAAATATAATTTATTTTTGAGTTGGTCTTATGAAAAATGTGCATTAAGAGTATGAAAAACGTGTTTTAGTAAGTGTCAATTTAATATTATAAAATGCATGTTTTAATATTATAAAGTGTCAAACGTTCAAAATATTCAAAATGACACTTATAAATATCCAAACCGACAATTATAATTATAAACATTCCAATGGGCATTTTTAATACCCCCTCCGTCCCAGACTGAAAGTCCTACTTTCCTTTTTGGTTCGTTCCAGATCAAGAGTCCCTTTCCTTAAATGGAAAGTCATCTCCATATATTTACAAAAAAACAATTACTATTCCTCTCACTCATTCTCTCTCCTATTAAATATTATTAACTTTTACATTCTCTCTCTTATTCCCTACCACACATTTAACTTTTACATTCTCTCTCCTATTTCCTACCACACATTTAACTTTTACATTCTCTCTCCTAAAATTTTCTACCCACTTTAAAAAAAATTCTTAAGAAGCGTGAAATCCCATCCGAGGACCCTTGGTCTGGGACGGAGGGAGTATTTGCTAAAAGATGACATTGGTGATCTTAAAGATTGTCAGGTATAGTGTTAAATAGTGTCGATAATAGTGTTAATAATTGACAGTTGTAGTGTTAGATAGTGTCGATGGTATTATTGTAAATAGTATCAGTACTAGTATTAAAAATTACCGGTTATAATATTTAAAAGTTTCAGTTATAGTGTCGAAAAGTGTTAATGGGTTTTTTATAAGATTCGATTATTTACAAAAATGTCACTACGCGTTATAAGAAAAGTTTCACTTATTTACAAAAATGTCACCGCACATTTTGAAAACACGTTTTACACTAAGCGAGTTTAAAACATGTTTTTTCTAAAATTTTGTATTTATTTTTTAATTGTCAATTCAATTTAATTTTGATCAAATATTTTAAAATTTAATTATCCTCATAAGATGCAAAAAAAATATTAATACTATTCATTGGAGTACACTAATAACAATTTTATTAATTTTGTGATTTATAATCAATTTTTTTAAATAATTGATAAAATTTTATTAAATTGACCATTAATAAAATGATATTCCATTATACTCCCCCCGTCCCACGTGAATGTAAACCAATTTTTTGGGTGTGAAAATTAACGAAAAGTAATATAAGAAAGAGAAAAAGTTAAATGTTGTGAGTATGAAAAATTAAATAGGAGAGAGAATGAGAGGGAGAAATAGTGAGGAGAGAGAATGTTGTGAGTGTAAAAGTGAAATATTTATTTCCATTTTGGGAAGTTTGCATTTACGTGAGACGGATCAAAATAGAAATAAGTTTGCATTCACGTGGGACGAAGGGAGTATTTTGAAACAAATGTTGTATTTATCATAGACGTACTTGAAAAAGAGCAAGTTTTGGGAGAAATTAGTTTTTCCATAAATTATAAAAAATTCACTTTTTTTCTACTTGCAAGTAGTTAGTGAATATTTAAAAACAGTTTATAAAACATGACTTTCTATAACTTAAAAAAAAACTAATTTCCCCAAAATCTTGTGCTTGAAAAAAAGGACATGTATAGAAGGAATGCTTTTCCCCTTTCTACAGCCTCTAAAAGTAAATAAATGACAGTGACATTACAACTACTATCTAATATTTCAACTCTAAAAATATACTCCTTCCGTTTTAATATAAAATATAAAAGAGACTAATTTTTTTTTTTGTACGTCTCAATATAAAGAAACTTACTCAAATAGATAATGAGATCGACTTATTATACTCAGAACAAAAACCCATACCCCACTTTTTTTTCTCGTGCCTTACTTTTCATAATTAAAACACTAATTTTTTTTAATCCCAAACTTTTCATAATTAAAACACTAATTTTTTTTAATCCCAATGCATTCACATTTAATCTATTTTATATTGGGACGGAAAGAGTATGCCAATAAATATAATGAAGAACAACACCCCCATTAACTTCTAGTTCATAACCAACCAAACTAAAAAAAACTAACCCAAACTAGACTTCTGTGAGTAGGACCATTTAATTGAACAATTTATTTTTTGGTACAAATAGTGTTTGGGAAAATAATCACATTTTAACAAGAAAGCAAAACCATACAACTTCTTTTTGGTATAATCAATAACGTTGGCAATCAATTATATACTAAATGTCTTCATCCCAAAGCAATCGTCATACCTTCATTTCATATTCAGGTTCTAAAAAGGCGTTAGGTGGATGCTAGGCGGCGGAGTCGAAAATAGCGTCTAGACGGAGACTAGTCGGAATTAGTCGAAACCTAGGCGGAGCTTAAAACTAGACGTTGGAGAGGGGCCTAACGCCTAGGCGGGGCCTAGGAGCCCTTAGGCGGGGTCTTTTAGAACACTGTTCATATTCATATATAATGATTTTTTTTTTGTTTAATTTCAAAAATTATTGTACCATTTTAATAATATAAAATTAAATAAAATATACTCCCTCCGTCCCATACCTACGTGCACACTTTCCATTTTGGGCATCCCAAACCTACGTGCACATTTCCTAAAATGGAAAGGAATCTTTACTATTCCCTCCACTCATTCTCTCTCCTACATTATTTTAATACTCACAACACCATTATAATTTACTATTCCCTCCACTCATTCTCTCTCCTATTTTATTTCACACCCACAACACTTTCAATATAATACTCTCTCCTTAATTTACGTGAAAAGTCAAACCGAACACATAGGTCCAGGACGGAGAGAGTAATTGTTAAAAGTATTGACATCGAAGGTATAGAGAGCCTACTCTGATATAATGATTGATATTAATGATAAAGTTTGAGTTTTTATCTGAAAATCAATTTACAATGAGGGATAACCCAAAATCTTTATATATTGAGTACAGTACTTGTTTATTCTTGATTTGGGATAATTGTTTCCACATGCTCCCTCACGTGTAGCCAGTCTTTAGGCTTACATCGTGGACTTTTTGATCTGGATCGTTAGACTCGCACGTGTTTATAGGTTGCTCTGATACCATATTAAAGTCTGAAATTTCATCTTAAAACTAATTGATAGTGAAATGGGTAATTCAGAATCTTTATAGTATACTCCCTCTGTCCCATAAGTCTTAAGAAAACTTTCCATTTTGGGCGTCCCATAAGTCTTAAGAAATCCCAAAAAGGAAACCTTAAATCACTATTCTCTCCACTCATTCTCTCTCCTACATTATTTTAATACTCACAACACATTATAATTTACTATTCCCTCCACTCATTCTCTCTCCTATTTAATTTTTCACACTCACAACACTTCTTCCACTCATTCTCTCTCCTAATACTATAATAATATTCCTTAAATTACCGCGCAAAATGGAATCTTCTTAAGCTTAATGGGACGGAGGGAGTATTGATTATAAGACTTGTTTATTTTCAATGTGATATAAGTGATTCAACAACAAATACAAATATATATATATATATATATATATATATATATATATATATATATATATATATATATTATATATAGTATATATATATAAAGAAGAATTTTCAAATCATTAATGCTATAAACTTGTATCAATATTGATTACAGTAAACTATATTTATACTGTTAATAATGAGTATGAGAAAAAGAAAAATCAATGTTGAAGCCAAGATAATATTGCCAAAAGATTGCGCATGCTACAATGTCTCTCCCTTTTTTTATGATGATCAATATATTCAACACTTTCAACTGTTGATTTGACAATCAAAATAAATGCACAATAATCATAAAAAAAAAAAAAAAGCATTTATAAATAAAAAAGAATGACAAAAGCAATTGTCTCGAGAACCATATAAGAATCCATACACTACTTTCACTCTTTCGAAAAGATAGTCTATTTTTTTTATCAAGAATGTTTAAACATAAAGTTCAGAAAACAACTAATGATAGGATTTTTTTTTTTTACGATAGGATTTTTTTTTTTTACGATGTCTCACGCCAGGATGAAAGGATATAGATCGAACCCTAACGCTCATAAAAAATGGGACTTAATTTTTACCAATGAATCACTTCTTTAGGGACAATTACTAGGATGAAAGGATATAGATCGAACTCTTAACACTCATAAAAATTGAGACTTAATTTTTACCAATGAATCACTTCTTTAGGGACAAGTACTAGGATAGAATGAAAGGATATAGATCGAACTCTAACGCTTATAAAAATTGAGACTTAATTTTTTACCAATGAATCACTTCTTTAGGGACAACTACTACTGATAGAATTATTAAAATGCATTATAATTTTTTTTTATGAATTCATTAGTATTTTATTAAGATTATTAAATTGTTAGCATTGTTAGATCAAAGATCACAAGTTGACTATTTTTCCAAAAGAAATGTAATAATAATAGTTATTACACACTTATCATTCCCATCTATACTACAATTTCTTTAGAAATAATATTAGGGGTAAAAAATAATCGTAAAAATTTGCTTACAAAATTCTCTGTGTAATAATTTTATGGGAAAATTGCATTTTGGGTCCTAAAATTTAGGGGGTGTTTTTAAGGTGGGTCTCATTCTATCACTAATTACAATATAGGCTACACAGTTTATATTTTGTTAACATTTTAGGATTTTTAATCAATTTTATTAGAAAACTCCGTTAAATTATCACGTGCAAGTCAGAGTCATTTAATAAATGATGTTTTTGAACACAAATTTTTTCGTTGTTTTTTTAATGCAAATTAAATGAAAATAAATTAATCATATTTTCTCTCAACTGATTTATAACTTTATATGATTTCAGAACTACCCTTTTACCCCTAACAAAACCCTATCCCTCCTCTCCCCTCTCAAACACACACACTCTCTCTCTCTCTTTCTCTCTCTCTCTCTCTCTATAACTTTTTCTATCTACCCGATCTCTCCGGTCAACCCCTCCCCGTCCGGCAATCACACCCCGCCCAAAGATATTCAATTGTTTTTTTTTTTGTTTTTTTTTTTTCTGAAATTCATCGATTTCTAATATGGCATGCATTCTCGAACTAATGGGTAACATAATCTTGATTTCTTGAAAACGGATGAAATTCATTCTATGATTCTATACTTTACGTGTATATATATATATGTATATATATATATGTATATATATATGTATATATATATATATATATATATATATATATAAACACAATGTTTTTTAGATAGAAATCCAATAAAGTTTTGCTATCCAAATTGAAAAAAATAGAAAATGATGATTGATTCTCCAATTTGTGCCAAGATTTGAAGAAAGAGAATGGTGGGTCGGCAATGTTGGTGTGTGGGTTGGGTGAGTGGCTGGACTCGTTGGAGTGTAGTGTTGTTGTCGGAATCGTCGAATAGAGAGATTGAAAGGAAAAAATGGAGTTGGCATATAAGAAGGGGGCGGTGGGAGAAGGGTTGTGCGTGGGGAATAGAGAGCAAGATGGTGAAGTTGTCGGAGGAAAAAAGAAAGGGGAAGAATCCGGTAAAAGGAGAGAGAGAGAGAGGGAGATGGGGGTAGGATTGCCGGACGAGGAGGGGAGGGAAAGAGTGAGGCCGGAGGTGGGCAACATGGGATTGCCGAACGGAGAGGGGTTGACCAGAGAGATGGGGGTAGAGAGAAACAAAGTGTGTGTGAGATGGAAGAGTAGGGGTAAGATTTTGTTTGGAGTATAGGGATAGTTATGTAAACTTATAAAATTATAAATCAGTAGTTGAGGTAGCATATGATTAATTTATTTTTATTTAATTTACATTAAAACAACAACGAAATAATTTTTATTCAAAAACATCCTCCGTTAAATAAATGACGCATAACTTGCACGTGATCATTTAATGAGATTTTCTAACAAAATTTGTTAAAAAACCTAAAATGTTAACAGAATATAAACTTTGGTACTTATATTGTAATTAGTGATAGAATGAGATCCACCTTAGTAACACCCCCTAAATTTGGGACCCAAAATGCAATTTCCCCTAATTTTATTAGTGTTTATAGTTAAAATATATTGAGTTCAACATTAATATAGCCAATAAAATATCGTCTACTCATTTTGTGACTTTTTTTTTAGCTCTAGATTTTTTTTTATTTCTTTTAGAAGAGGATATAACTAATGAAAGAGAAATTACAGAAGGTACAAAGTTTAACATGCTAAATACAATTGTAGTATTTTTAGGGGGTGATAATTGTAATAATTCTACAACTCAATTAGAAGTACTTATAATTTACCACAACCTATTGGCAATTTAAATGAAATATAATCAAATTCGACTAAGATGTCATTAATCCCTCCAAGTTTGAGAAACTGACTTTTAAGATCACCAAACTATTGAGTTAATTAGTTACCATAAGTGGAGCCTCCGAGTAATCCACCACCGGAGGCGGCAGCGGCATAAACATCAGATGGGTCTATCATTGGTGATGAAGACGAAGCCATATTCCTTCCTACGCCACCACCACCACCGCCGCCGCCCAAATGCAACTCCGATAAGTTAGGAAAGGCCTCTCTTGATTCGCCAAGTCCTTGGTCATAAAGGAAACCTTTAAAAACATGGCCTCCAATCTTTACAACAGCTTGATATGCATATTCATCATCACCATCATCTACCGCCGTTACTCGCACACACTTAAACACTGCCGGAGCACGCACTTGTCCCGGTAATGCCTCCTTGAAGCTCACATCTGAAGAGAATATGTAACAACACAATGACGCAATGCAACCAAATTAGGTTCTCATAAATTTCAAATGAATTAGCAACCAAAAATAAATGCATTTGTAATACTAACTCCCTAAAAAAAGTCATTGTCGTATAATAAATGTCATATTTTTCTTTTCTTATTCGGCTCAAAATATATGTCAAGATGCCAAGTAGGGAAATGTGTATATTGCAAATTGCAATTGTAATAGTATGATACAAGCAATATATAAACATATATAAACACATTTCTTTGAACCATTTTGACAAATTAAATGTAACAAATTTTTTTTTCTGACGAGAAAAAGTATCAATGGTAGTTTTACTTAACTATACCTTCATGAAAACACAACATTAGTGAGATAAGGGAGGGTCAAGACTATTTCAGGATGATATATGATGAAAATTGCGTTGAAAAATGCATGAACTGACTATTGCTTCGTAGCAAATAAGTGCAAGACAATTTAGTGAGTCGTTTTGCTTTATTCCATCGTATTTTCAAGCCAAAAAATTAGCAAGTCTTTGGTTTCGTCGAAAAAAAAAATGGACATTTATATTAGAACGGAAATATGATCTCATTACATTGTTTAAAGCTTCCTGTGTACAAGACAATTTAGTGAGTCGTTTTGCTTTATTCCATCGTATTTTCAAGCCAAAAAATAGCAAGTCTTTGGTTTCGTCGAAAAAAAAAATGGACATTTATATTAGAACGGAAATATGATCTCATTACATTGTTTAAAGCTTCCTTTGAAATGAATCTGCAACACAAATTACTCTTGTAACTGAATATGATTTAAAAATATATCTTTCAAATAGAATTGAGCCTTGTAGCAAAAAATCATTCATAATGACAATAACATAAACTCATAACATTATCAAAAAATGATTTTGCAAATCAAATTATTTAGTCATAAATTTCATTGGTAACCCAAAGAATTCATATTTACCTTACTCCAGCATAACTCATAACATTGTCATGAACATGAAACTCAATATCTTCACAAAAATCTTGTGCTTTTTGATCAAGAGCAAATTTGAAATAATATTGGACATTTATTTTGAAACGGATCGAGTAAAGAATGGCATACCTTGATGACTAGAATCAGTATCAAAGCTTCTTGGAGGAGTGGTATTAGAAGTAGAAGTGTGAGAAGTGGTAGTAGTCTGTGAAGTCAGTCTAGGCTTCTTAGTTCCGGAAGTTGAAGCGGAAGAACCGGCGGCGACAGTTGCCGTGGCTCCGGTGCTGGTTGTCATGAGCTGTCGTTCACGGCGGCGAGCGGCTGGAACCCAAGTGCTTTTTACATGAGTAGCACAATCAAAACCCCTACTTTTACAACACGTTCGACACCGCCGGTGAGTACAATCTTTCTTTGCTTGGTTTCCACAATCTTGACATGTCAAAGTTGACGACGCCGAGGCCGATGATAACCCAGCACCACAGCTGACAAGCCCGCCGCCGACGCCGCTGGTAAAGTTATGATCGACGGAAATGGGTTTTTTCATGTAATATTGATGTGGGTTTTGTTGTTGCTGTTGTTGGTGGGGGTGCCAAAATTGTATGTTGGAGGTCCGACCACCGCGATTGATTCCGTTAAGCATATCTTCTTCTAAACAAGGGGCGGATGATAGGAGAGGAATGACGCCGACGCCGAGAGCGGGAGCGGCATTGGAGGCGGCGGCGATGGAATGGTGATCGGAATAATTAACAGGTTCATGATTGTGGTGGTGGAAAGAAGAAGCCGGAGCAACAACAAACATACCCATTTCAGTAGGAAGTCCATAGTTAATTTGTCGAGACGGCGGCGGCCACATTCCGCCGCTGCCGCCGCCAGCAGCGGCAGTAGGACCGGCATTGAAGCCTAAAGAAAGATCTTGATCAGTATGACGAATTGTAGAAGAAGAGGAATTAGCAACCCAATCAGCAAAAGCTCCGGTATCCGAAGGCAACTTCCGACTAGTAGCCACAACTGCAAAATTTCATAAAATTCTTTCTCCAAAAAAATAAATCAATTAATCACCGGCAGCTTATGATCATTTGTATGATTATAGAAATAAATTGTGGGGTCGTTCTGAAATTGGATCAGAAGAAAGATTTTAGGGGAAGAGGTAGTGAAAGAGAAGATTGTTGGGTGTGTGTCTGCAATTACTGCAACTGTTGCTGCTGCTGCTGCCTGATATACTAACTACTGTCACTTAGAAGGGAATGGCTTTTTTCATCGGAAGAAAAATCCATTAATTCATTCTCTCTCTCTCTCACCATTATCACTATCTTGACAAGTTTATTTTCTCTCTCTAGAAACTCTCTCTCTTCAATAATAAATGCAGAGACACACACACAGCAAAAGAAATAGAAATGAGGAGAGGGAGTATTTAGGGATTTGAAACTGGTTATATTCGGTTTCCAAGGGTATCCATCATTTTTATTCATACTCCCTCCGCCCAATCTAAATGTCTCAACTTTTTTTTTGGACGTCTCACTTAAAATGTCTCAATCCAAAAAAGAAAAGTCTTTTTTTACTATTTCACCCACTCATTCTTTCTCCTACTTTACTTTTACACTCACAACATTCTCTCTCCTAACTATTTCACTCACTCATTCTCTCTCCTATTTAATTTTTCATACCCATAACATTTAAATTTTTTCTTTTTCTTACATCACTTTCCTTAATTTCCTCACCAAACCCATTTTAAGACACTTAGATTGGGACGGAGAGAGTATTTTTTATTTTTAATTATTATAAAATTAAATATTTATTTTTGATAAAATTTAAAAGCAGATACTCCAAAATTTATCTAGTAGTGTTTGTTTTATACTCGCTCGTTCCCATTACACAAATTTTTATTTTTATTTTCTCTTTTTAAAAACCACACTTTCTTAATAATGATTTTGTATACTCTTTTATTAATGAGATTCATGTGTAATATGAATTTTTAATACTTTTTATTATTGAAATTCACGTGTAATACACTCAATAAATATTTATTTAATATTCTCTACCAAAGTTTATCTCTTCTAACTAAATTTTTATAATTATAACAGTTACTGTATCATACATTTTTCTTAATTTTCGTATAAAATCATTTTGTGCTTCGAATGGGTCGAGTGAAGTATGGTGTAATAAACAAAATTATTAAATAATACTACTTGCGTCTTAAAATGATATACCATTTTTTTGTTAGTAACATGAAAAAATGCTTATAAACAATAATTATAATATATTTTAATTATACTATTGAAAATATAAAACATTAAAATTGACACTTACTGCCTATAACAGTCTTAAAAACTCGTAAATAAAATAAATTAAACTTGTAAATTAAAAACAAGTAATCCTAGTATATTGGAACTGAAAGTATATAACATCGAAAATTCTCAATTTTTTTTAATCGAATTGTATCGCTAAAAATCATTTTTGTAATACTAAATAATAATATACTCCCTCCGTCCCCGGATCTTGGTGCCTAGTTTGACTTTTCACATAAATTAAGGAGAGAGTATTATATTGAAAGTGTTGTGAGTGTGAAAATAAAATAGGAGAGTGAATGAGTGGAGGGAATAGTAAATTATAATGATGTTGTGAGTATTAAAATAATGTAGTAGAGAGAATGAGTGGAGGGAATAGTAAAGATTTCTTTCCATTTTAGAAAATGTACACGTAGATTTGAAACGTCCAAAATGGAAAGTGTGCACGTAGTATGGGACGGAGGGAGTAAATAGTAAAAAAAAATTGTATGCACAATTAAACTTTAATTAAAAAATATTATTTTTTTATTAAATTGAATGAGAAAAAAAAAAGTGGGCATATAAATAAAGGAGAGAGAAAAGGGTACTAGCAGTATAAAGACTTTTGTTGTATAGTTTTTTGTAATTTAGTGAGAAGCTAAAGTCACATGACACCTATCATTCATTTAGGGCTACTTCTATTCTATTCCCCCTACTCTACTCTACTCTACTCTTCCCCCATTCCTCCACCTGCCTATAAGCGTTTGTCGTCCACTCATCTAACTTAAACTATAGTACTTCCTCCCTCAGTTTCACTAAAAAAATACTCCCTCCATCCATCCCAGCCTAAGCTTTACTTTTTGCTATTTTGGATGTCCCATTAAAAGCTTTACATTTTTCTTTTTGGCAAAAAATCTTTACTATTTCTTTCACTCATTCTCTCTCCTAATTCACTGTTACACTCACAACACTTTTCAAATTTACTATTTTCTCTACTAATTCTCTCTCTTAATTCACTATTACACTCACAACATTTTTTCTTTCCACCCATTTTCTTAATTTCCGTAATTTGAAAAAAGTGAAAAACATGGGCTGAAACGGAGGAAGTATAGACTAAAAAAATACTACTCCCTCCGTCCCAGCGAAAGATGCACAAAATTAGCCGGGCACGCAAAATAAGAAATGTGATGTAGGAAAGAGAAAAAGTTTAAATGTTGTGAGTATGAAAAATTAAATAGGAGAGAGAATGAGTGGGAGGTGATGTAAGAAAGAGAATGTTGTGAGTGTAAAAGTAAAGTAGGAGAGAGAATGAGTGGAGAGAATAGTGATTTAAGGTTTCCTTTTGAAAAAGTGCTTTTTTAAATGGGACGTCCAAAAAAAAAATTTGTGGCTTTTTTGTTGGGACGGAGGGAGTATAGAATAATAATATGAGTATAAAATAATATAAAAATTTGTTAACATAATCCTAGTTTTAATGATTTTATTGGTATTTTTAATTATATTGTAACGGATTCACTATAAAGCAATCAATAAAATATCGTTAACTCATTTTGTTAGCAGGATTTTGTGATTTTCTTTTGTGTCCCTGACATTGCTCAAAAATTTAAAATAAGTATTAAACGGAAATAAAAAAAATGTATAATATAGTAAGTATTGTTAGTAAAAAAAATGAGGTACTACAAAAAAAATTGGGGTCGATAATAATAAATAGATAATTATTGTGAGAATGATATGTGAGTCTTATAAATAAATAAATAAATATTAAGAAAAATATTTTGAAATTGTATATTTTTAAATGAGATATCAAAAATAGAAATTTGTTTCTTTTTTAAGTGAGATAGAGGAAGTAATCCTTTCTTGATTCCCTTTTTTTCTGCTTTTGTTCTTGATATCGCTAATTTCTGTGTTTTTTTTTTTTTAATTCATGTTTTTTTATGAATAGGTTAGTAGTCAATTTATTTTACAGATAATATTCATTGTTATTTAATATTCTCTTAGCCCCATTTCAAATTATAATAAAAATTGTTGGATACGAAAATTAAAAAAAATATATATAATAGTAAGGTATTCGAACTTTTAGGCAAAAATTAATCCAAAAAAACAATCGTTTTTAGTTCAAAAGCATTTTAATTTATATTTTAATCTTACATTGAAATTTATTAATGAATTGGCTTTTTTTTTTGGAAAGTTCTATAATATATGTGAAGAATAAATAAGAACAATATTGATGTAATAAGTATTTTAAAATTTGTGAAAAATTCAAAAGTAACATGTGCTCTCTCCGTCCATTTACATAGTTCACAGTTACTATTCACGCGTGGATTAAGAAAAAAAATAATGATATAAATATTGTGAGTGTAAAAGTAAAATAGGAGAGAGAATGAGTGGAGGGAATAATAAATTATAATGGTGTTGTGAGTATTAAAATAATGTAGGAGAGAGAATGAGTGGGGTAGGGTTAATTTTTTAATAATAAAAACTTTCCATTTTGGGTAAAGAAATAAAGTGTGAAGCAATTGATGGGACGGAGGGAGTATGTTTTTTAAAATTTGTGAAAAATTCAAAAGTAACATGTATTTTAGATTGATTGAAAGAAGTACTCCTCCTCCGTTTCATAATAAATTTCTTATTTTCCTTTTTAATCTATCACAAAAGTAAGATTTTTAGTTGTTTTATTTTTTAAATGAACTATGAGACTTAATTGTTGATTTTTTTCTGAAAATATTCCTTTTTTTAAAATATGATTCCCAAAATAACAACCCTTTCAAACTATTTGCCAAAACGTCCATTTTTTAAAAAAACTCGCTAAATGGTATATCAAGTTTGTCTTTTATCCGTTGAAACTCGCTAAATGGTATGACGAGTTTATATTTTATTTTTTGAATTTCCAATAATTATTACTGCAATTAAAACAAAATGACATCATAATTGAACTCGCCATTTGATTTGACGAGTATAAGCATCCCCAACCCAATCAGTTTAGCGAGTTTGACATAATACAGAAGTAAGAAAAAAAACAAAGAAAGAAAAAGAGAGCAAGAACGAATTTTGAAAAGATTAACCCAAATTCAAAACCCCTCTAGTCAATTGATTCTTCAAAATTGATAAGTAAGTTTCATTCTCTTCTCCATATTCCATTTTTTGAAGGTTAGAATGAGTTGTGCTAGTAAATTTTGAATTTAGGGATGAGTTTGAATTTGATAATTTTAGGATGTGTTTGAACGATTTTTGGATGTTTTTTTGGTATGTTTTTCCATTCATTCCTTTAAAATATTATTTATTTGAACAAATGTTAGGGTTTTTGTTGTATTTGATTGATTTGTGAGTATTTCCTAGATTATGGTTTATTTTTAATCAAAATTTGGGGATATTTTGTGTTGTGAATATTTTCTAGTGTATTGATTTGTGAAAGTAATATTTGTGTTTGTGTTGATTTGTGAAAATAATACTTGTGAAAAAATAAATCCTAGAGTATTGATTTGTGAAAATAATACTTGTGTTTGTGTTATTTTGATTAACAGATAGATACTTTTCTTGATCCTTGGCCTTTCGATGCTTATGTGTTGACTTCAAATCACACCCAACGAGCTCGATATATTTGGGCAGATCATGGGGTTTCGAGTTTATCATTTTGTTATGGTGCGATCATGCCAGATGTTATAGTTGTGATGTCACCCGATTTCTCTTTTGCGAAAAATCAACAGAGTCGCCACGCCGTTTTTAGTTTAAGGGCCAAAACTTTGAAAAATGCCTAAAATTAGAGAAAATGAGTTCGGAGGTCACGTTACACTTCGGGAAGGACGTTTGACGCGCACCCGGAATGCCTCGTATGACGAGTCTTCCTCACTTGAAACTTTTGTGTGTGTGTGTTTTAAAAAAGGACTTTCTTAAAAAGGGGATTTTCTGGAAATAACTGAAATTTTAGGGACTGAACTGAAAAACAGTTTGAAAACAGTGATTAAACTGAAAATAACAGAAAACTGGAAAACTGTTTGCAGGAGACAAAGTCATCCGCGTGGATGAGACTGTAGTGCAATCTTATCTGCGCGGATGGGCCTACAGTGTCAATATTTTTTACAGTTTCCAGATTAGTCACTGTAATTTCCAGAAACTTAACTGGATTTACAGGACTTAACTGGAAATGTAACTGAAAGCAGAAAATGGAAGAATTCCTTGGATTTTTGGCATCCATGTTTTTTACTCTCTTTCCCTAGACTTTGATTAGTGGTCATAATTGATGAATCCACTTAACCAAGCCATCCCGGGAGTATATTAGGACTTTGAAAATATTTCATTTGCTTGGGACAAGGGGGATTTTGACATGAAAAGTAAGTTGACAAGAGAGTTAGGTCAAGATGTATCAACTTTAGAGGAAGATCTCTAAGGTGGCCATGAGAAGACCATCCTTGAGACCTATACTCAAGTGTATCTTATACATCTTGTGTGGTCTATTTTGTGAGTCTAGATGATTTTCATCCAAGAAAAGTGTTCCAAGGTGAGCATCTTAGACATGGGAAGGGGGATTTGCAAGGAAGTAAATAATGTGGACCTTTTAAAGTGGTCATCTATGAAGATGGACTCCAAGATGACCATACTTTAGGTCAAAAAAGCAAGTACCAAGGAATGTAAAAGGGAAATGGGTAATAACATGAAAGTAAAGAAAATGTGGATTCCATTAGAAGATCATCCATGGAAATGGATTCCATGGAGATCCTCTTGGATCCTTGAGACAAAATGGGAAAGGGAAGTCAAACGACAAGTAGTAAGTAAGACTACATGATTTACACATGAAATATGTGCATGAATGAGAGAGATATGAGTAGAGGGAGTGAGGGTTTACCAATTTTCTTAGGTTTTTGTTTAGGGTTTGAGGGATTTCAAGGCCTAGAAGTGGTTTTAGAGTGGATTTGAGATTAGATTTGGTGTGGAATTTGAGTTGTAGGAGTGTAAATGGCTGTTTGGGGGTGAATTTTGACAGAGTAATAATAGGTTTTCGTATTTTTTGGCCTTGTTAAACTGAGGGAGAAGGGATGTATTTATAGGTTGGCTGGATGACAATCTCATCCACGCGGATGGGATTGTAGGCACAATCTCATCCGCGTGGATGGGATTAGCAGTGTGCCTGGTTGTTGCAGAAAGCAGTTTTGGCTGTTTGCAAATGGTCAATATTCTTTATTGGGAATGACATATTTCCAGCGAGGTCCTATGCCACTTTTTTATTCCTAAGAGGTCCTTCCTCATTCAAATTGTCAAAATAATGTCCAAAATGCCCCTAAATGATCATAAATCATTAATTTGGGCTGACGGAACATTAACAACCCAGATTGAGGCACTTACAGTAGCCCCTCGGCGACGATACTTCCAGGGAAAGTGGGGTCATCGACAAAGTGAGGATCCCAATCTGGCAAGCTTTTACCTAGATGGGTGAGGAGGTGACCGAGGCGGTCGGATGGCTGGACCCTTTGCGAAAGGATTCCTACGTATCCCAAGTGAGAATCAAGCCGGTCGTAGTTCAGGTCTTGCGGGGGGAAAGGAGTGGTCAAACGAATGGACCTCCCGCCGCATTTTCGTTGTCGAAGGTAGACTCGACTAACGGAGGCATTTCGAGGGTAGGCTTGACTAACGGAGGCGGGGACGTTGCCGAAGATAACTTGACTAACGAAGGCGTTGCCGAAGATAACTCGACTAACGGAGGCGGGGACGTTGCCGAAGATAACTCGACTAACGGAGGGCGTTGTCGAAGGTAACTCGACTAACGAAGGCATTGCCGAAGGTAACTCGACTAACGAAGGCGTTGCCGAAGGTAACTCGACTAACGGAGGTGGGGACGTTGCCGAAGATAACTCGACTAACGGAGGCGTTGCCGAAGATAACTCGACTAACGGAGGCGTTGCCGAAGATAGACTCGACTAACGGAGGCGCTGCCGAAGGTAACTCGACTAACAGAGGCGTTGCCGAAGATAGACTCGACTAACGGAGGCATTGCCGAAGGTAGACTAGACTAACGGAGACGTTGCCGATGATAGATTCGACTAACGGAGGCGTTGCCGAATTTGGAACGGACTCTTGCATAAGAGATTTTGATAAAACCCTTTTTTGTAAATGTAAAATAGATACAAATTTGCCGAATTTGGAACGCACTCCTGCATAAAAGATTTTGATAAAAACCTTTTTGTAAATGGATACAAATTTACCGAATTTGGAACGGACTCTTGCATAAGAGATTTTGATGAGAACTTTGTAAATGGATACAAATTTGCTGAATTTGGAACGGAATCTTTCATAAGAGATTTTTGATAAAAAAAAATGATGCTTGAATGTGAGAAAATATGCATGTTAAAAAAATGTGCCCGAAAATGGGACGTTGTTTATTTTTTTCATTTCTGTTTTTTGTTGTTTGTGTCATTTTTGCAATTTTGATGACATACTTGTGTTGTGCTTACTTTCAGGGGAGAGCGGATGTCATCCAACGCAAGTTGGATAAGCTAAAGACGCGGGGGTCCGTGGAGGCAGTTGTCAGGCTTTGGGATGCCCTGCCCACAGCTGGTAGGGTGGGTCAGCGGAGTCCTCGCCAGCTCGTGGTGGCTTCTAACCTTTATGGTTTTGTTGAGTGCTTGAGAGGGGTGGCGGGTTTGCATAAGAGCAAGGGGCTCTATTTGGCGCTGATCGAGCACTGGTGGGATGTTACCCACACGTTTCACTTCTTCTGGGGGGAGGCTACCGTGACCCCCACTGATTATGCCGCTATCACTGGCTTGTCCTTCAAGGGGCTTAGCTTGGAGTGGCACGACGGGTACATGGACACGGAGCTGATGGATCTGCTGGGGATTGTTCTCGTGCCGAGGAAGGGGATTGGCATGGAATATGCTGTGATTGATGCGAAGTTACCGAGAGCATAGCTTGGTATGAGAGAGGGGACCAGACCATCTCGGCTGAGCAGATCGCTCGCTGCTTCCTGTGGTTCGCCCTTTCTAGCACTCTGTTTGGACACGCTGAGGGCACAACTATGTTCGCCTTGCTGGGGTCTTTGGCGGATATTGACAGGATAGATGAGTATGCCTGGGGAGAGGCAGGTTTGGCGGAGTTGTACTTTGCTTTGGACAGATATAGCAGGAAGGCATCCACTTCCCTGACCTGCTTCCCGTTGGAGGTATACTCTCTTCTTTTTCTCTTTATTCCCTTGTACATATTGTGTATTCACTTTTGGTATTGATGGGTCTCCTTTGTCGGATGCAGGTCTGGGCTTTGGAGATCTTTGGGTGTGCCATGTGGGATCATGTCCCGGAGGAGGCTTTTGCATACCCGGATATGCTTTGGTGGACGAAGGATCCCCGGGTGAAGAGGAATAGCAGGACTAGGAGGAAGATGAGGTACAATGACATGGTACCATTTTTGAAGGCGGAGACTAGTGATAGGGTTAATTTTTACCCTTGGGATCGGTTCGAGGTTGACCAGCTAGGCGGTGCCGAGCGCGGGACGAGGCAGAAGTGTATCCTGTGGGGACTCACCTGCGATGTCTACTATTTAGGGGAGAGGGTGACGAGGCAGCATGGTATAGGAATGGCTGCTTTGGTGCCGGCTGAGCCTCCGGCTGACATGATGTACCCTCGGGAAGGGTCGGCGGACTGGCTGTGGTTCAGGGGTGGGTGACCCGCCATGGAGTATGTCACCCAGGAGCCCTATCTGGCATTTGTGGGACGCAGGCTGAGGACGCCTCAGGTGCTGGCGAGGGAAGGGAGTTCAGTCGTGAGGATCCCTCGAGCTGACTTCTCATATACCCAGGAGGGGGTTAGGATGAGGGCGCAGATTCCCCTCCCAGAGGAGACACCGCGAGCTTTTCGACCTCGACTGAATGCTCAGGTATGTACTGATCGCGTTCTGATTATTTAGGATTTATACTTCTTACGTCATTGCTTCGACTGTTTTTTTTTATGCTTTTGTTTCTTCTTTGCAGTCTTCGTCCCGGGTTGTGGATCGGCTTCTGCGCCAGGTCATCGAGGCTAAGATGTTCATTCGCAACCTCGTGACGCGAGGGAATGCTCGGGGTTTCGAAAGGGTGTCGCGACTAGCGCATAGTGCCTCTGCGAGAGAGAGGTCACCTATTCCTGCCAGCGGGACTATGCCAGGCAGGAGGTCTATGGAGACTCCTCGTACTCAGCCCAGGGAGTCGATGGACATTTCTCCTTCTCCCTACATGGACAGAAGCGTGGAGCCTTCCCGGGATCACATAATCTTCGGGGGCATGTAGGGGCCGAGCTACGTACAGGGCGGGGCTGGCGAGGGCTCCTCTTCGCATCGCGGGGGTTACGGCGCCTTTGAGTCGCAGGGGGATTATGGGACTCCTTTGCAGACTCAGGGGAGGTACGACCAGAGTTCTGACGCCTTCTCCTTTGGATATGACTTCTTTGCCGACATCGGGGTGCCATACCGAGGCGTGCCTGCTGATCCTGAGGATACATATTCTGATGCTTCGCAGGACGACGTAGAGCCACGAATGGCTTTACCAGAGGTCGCTGCGGAGGGACCGAGCACGGATCAACGGAGGGTACGGAGGCGCGGCAAGGGTATTGCCAGGGAGGAAGATCCCATTCCTGATTCGGACAGCAATTCTGAGTGATTGTACTTGTTAGGGCAGAGAGAGAAAACATATACTCCCTCCGTCCCATAGAACTTTACTCCTTTACTGTTGAGAACGGAAAATAAGGAATAATGTTATTAAAGTAGGTGTTGTGAGTGGGAGGAGAGAGAATGAGTGGAGAGAATAGTAAATTTGAAAAGTGTTGTGAGTATGACAAGTGGGTCCCATGAATAAAGAAGTATTAAAAGATTTTCTTTTTAGGAAAGTGGGACTTTAAAGTGGGACGCCCAAAATAGTAAAAGGGGTAATGTTTTATGGGACAGAGGGAGTATACATTTATGCACATTGTTTTTTTTATTAATATTTTTGGAATGTAATAACTAGGATAATACATTATTGTGTGTATATATTTTGTATTTTTGATTTGTTAATTCTGTACTGAATGCAAGTTGAATGAGCCAGGTTTTGTGTTTTATGTGGGCATGTATGGTGGTGAGAGGGTTTGTATGTGTTGTGGACTGTTTGGGACAAGTTTTAAGCAGGTGGGATGATATTCTTTGGTTGCGGACTGAATGCATGTCGTTGATGAGGTCTTGTTGTAGGTCAGCAGTATCATGCGGACCTTAATTTTCATCTTGGGATGAAGGTCGATTTGAACCCCGGGTCTCGATTGAAATTTCTTTTCAGTCTCGGACATTTGAAGCTGATGCTGACAGGCATTAGAATCAAAAGTACATTGATATGAATGAACCCTCTTTCGCTTGGGTTAGTTGTGACTTGACATACATTTGGAGAATGACTTGGCGAAATGCTAATACGAGGAGATTCCCAGTTCTCAACCTCTGATGATGCAGGGAGTTGCCACATACCAAGTTCTAAAGCTGAAACTCCAAGATAATTGTTGAGGTGACTAGACCTTTCTTCGAAAGATAGGTGTGACTCGACAAATCCTCATTCCGAGGAAACGACATGGCGAAAGCCACAAAAGCTTTCTCTAAATGACTTGATGAAGCCCCAGGTTCGACAAAGCGTCACGGCAGAGGTCCAATTAATGGTTTGACTGTAAAACTGACATACTGATGAAGCACCGAGCCGATCGATCAACGTGAGAGACTTCGAGGTGAAGTTGATGTAACCCCAAATTTGTTGCAGCATTACGTCATAAAGTGAGAAACCCATCTTTGATAACAACTATGCAACTAGAATCCTCCCTTCGAAGGGTGTCTTCCATATGGGAACTGTCAGCCATAGTGGCACTTGGCTTGTTCCTGGCTTCAATCATATTCACCCTATGGTTGTTCTTAGCGAAGGGATTGTTGGCTGTATTAGGCCCTTCGGGTATCTCAAACTTACCCTTTTCGATCAGTTCTCACATCCCCCTTTTCAGGAGCATGCAATTATTAGTAACGTGCCCATGATACTAGTGGAAAGCACAATGCTTAGTTGTGTCAAAAGGGACATTGGGATCCCTGGGCTGATAGTTGTCCAAAGGGCTGATCAGACCTTCTTTCACAAGTCCCTGAAAGACTTCACTCAGAGGCATTCCGAGATCTTCAAGCCTTAGACTCCGCGGCTTGGGCACATGGCCTTTCTTTTGCACGAAAGAAGTGGCATTGTTGCAATCCTGGCCCTCATAGTTAATTGCTTCCTAGCCTTTTAGGGCAGGTCAGGAGCTGGATTAGAGGCAGAAGTTCGGTACCGATAAGTAGGAGCAGCGGCTTGCTGTTGGTCAAATTTTAGCCCCAGAACTGACCATTGTACGCAGATATGGATAGGGGAAGTTACTGAGGGATGTTCTCAAATGAGGCTTCAAGTAGGCTTGGAAAATATCCAACTGTTCTTCATCGAAAGGGGGAATTGCCATCTCAGTCAACTTGAGGTTTCAACGCTTGTAAAAGTCCCCAATAGTCTCATCGGGATATTGTACAGTCATCCGCAAGTCTTCCCGGTTTGTTTCCCATTTCAAATTGGCTTTGTACTTCTCAGTAAAAGCATTAGTGATCTGTTACCGAGTAGCCCTAGCCTCAGGCTTCAACCAGAAGAATCATTTTAGAGCGTCCATCTTTAAGGAGAGACTGGAGTAGTCATCTAACTGTTGATTCGTACGTCCTTTAGGGTGTAAGTATCCAAGCGGGTCTTAGGACATGCAGTCTCATCAAACAATCTAGATTGGGCATCATGAACTTGTGAGGTAGAGGCACAATGGAGTTGGGATCTGTGGGTCGGTGAGCGGCCTTCTTCCCTATCAACTCAGCAAACTGCACTTTCACTTCTTACTGTTGTTCCACGAACCGGGCAAGTTGAGAGTCCAATGGCGGAGCCAAGATGGCCGGTCCAGTGGCAGAGATGGAGAAAGGATTCACCATGGGTGGCACCCTAGTGGAAGGGATGGTTCGGGATGTAGGTGTAAACCTTTCCTTGGCCTAAGTTGCCCTGAGGGGTATAAGTAGGACCCTAAGCATAAGGATTGAGCCCGAAGGTGTGTTGTTAATTCCCTATCGGCAAGAAGGGTGGAGGCGAACCAGAGGTGTCCGGGTAGTCCAGGGCCAGGCTCAAAGTGTAGTTTAAAGGAGGGCTGAGACTCCTGATTCTGAATTGCACTTTTGGTAGGGGTGGTGAGTAAAAACCCAAAGGGTACTGTGGATAGGACGAGTTGGATGAGACGAGAATAGAGGTTTGCTGTCCCGTGGAGGCGGTCATAAAGGGATCTTGTGAGACTTGTGCGGTGTCGGGGGCTGGCTATCTTGAACTGGATTGCTGTTGGGGCATCCCAAACTGCTGGGGTAGAGAAGTTCCGAAATGATCCGTAGTTGACTGCCGTCCCAAACCCAACTGAGAAGTCATACCAAGCCGCCATAACTGAGAAGCCCCTGACTGATCTGTACCAAACTGCTGAGGCGTACCAAACTGCTGCGACATACCGAGCTGACCCCGAATGCGTTAAGGCATACCATACTGGCCTAAATCGGACTGAAGTCAATTCTTTCCCCCAAACGACTGTCCCAGACCAAACTGTGAAGGTATACCAGAATGATGCTGAGAGGATGGCTGATTCATAGGTTGAGAAGAGTGTGGCCTGGTGGAGGTTCCACATAAGGAAGGTGGTGGCATTCGGCTGTAGTTTATCTGACCAAGAGAGGGATGGGGATCCTCTTCCTCTTCTACCGTGAAAGTCCCATCGGGGTTGAGGGCAATCGTCAAACCAAGATTCCTGACACCTTCCAAAAATGATCATCGAAACCTCATTCTGATTGGTACAAGGAGTTTTGTGGACTCAGATTCCAATGTTAGCCATAAAATCACGATGAATCCCTGGTTCCCGTTAAAATTCCATCCTCAACCTTGGACATCAAAGAACTGCACTTGACAAGCTCATGACCAATATGACGATCAAATATCCCTTTGCTTGGCGAAGCCCTGGTCTGAAGAAATGTCTTGGCGAAGTCTCAATTTTGAAGAAGTGACTTGGTAAAGCCTCAGTCTCATGGTTGTACATCTGACATGAGTAAAACTTCAACCTGATTGCAAAGTGGTCTTGAAATGAATCTGATAAAAACTCAATCCATCTTGTAGCAAAGTAGAGGAACCAACGTGGACCCGAAAAGACCAGAGAAGCCCTACTCTAAAGAAATGACTTGACGAAAGTCCCACCTTAAAGAGTCCAATGCAACTCTAATGCAAATTGAATTGTCATATAGCAAAGAGACAACCCATCCTTCTATATTTACTTTATTATTTTCTTTAGTCAATTAGTCAACCGGAAGAAAATGTAAAAGGAAGAAAATTTGGAAATGTATACCTGAAGGGCATATTTTCAAAAAGTGGGAAAGAATCCCAGATTTGTATTATTTGATGGCCTCATTTGATAAAGGCACAAAAGAACTCGCTTTGGGTGTGACTCTTTTGAGAGAGCATAAGTGTAGAAAGGTTTGTAAAAGTGTATGGAAGCCCATGCTAACAGAAAATCAGTGTTTAGCTCTATTTTTCCTATAATGTAGAAAAAGAAGACTTGTCGAGATATCTGAAAACATGTTTTATTCAAAATGATCACAAGATTGCTTAAAACCCTTTATAAATGTTCGGGTTATTCAACCCCTAATCTCGATATGAACAAACATTTAGATTAATTATGAGGAGAAAGTTAACTGATACCAAGAGTCGAAGTTGGCGAATGGTGAAGAGAGATTGTGTATAGGAGAGGCCATTGATGAGACCGAATTTTCAGGGATTTGAATGTGTTTATGATCGGACCATTTCTGGTTGCCTGCATTTCCCTCATTGTGAGGAGCTCAGGTCACCGTAGTTCGGGCTGTTTTGGCTTTGGGAAAAAGGGGATGAACATTTATGGTCCTTTTGGTGAAAAAGGCTCGGATGGGAAGTTTGGATGATAACGTGCGGGTCTTGAGATGTTCCTTGACAAGTCATTTTTTTACGACTTCTTCCGTGATTCCATTGCTTTTGGATCGTTGTCTTTCATCGGGGAAGTAAGAATTTGAATATAGCATAAGGGCTTATGATGTGCTTCTGCCTTTGCTTTGACCGCTCTATTGTTATCGACAACCTCCATTCTTCGAGCTTTAATTTTTCCCATCTGTTCAGCTTCTGATTGGCGGTGCTGAATACTTGGCCTCATCATTTTTTTTCTCTTTTTTTTTAGTTCTTGCTTGAACTTTTCTCTCTCTTTTTTGAAGCTCCTGCTTGGGCTTTTTCTCTCTTTTTTTTTTTAAGTTCTTGCTTGAACTTTTCCCCCTTTTTTTTTGTTTTTGGAAGCTCCTGCTTGTGCTTTTTCCTCTTTTTTTTGAAGAACATGAGGGCGAAGGCAAGCCCCGTCTTGAACTTTCTTGATGCTCACAAAGGCGAAGGCAAGCCCCTGGGTTGTTGTCGACATGGGGTCAATCTTCCGATACTGAGTGACCTTTTGTTGTTCTTTGATGTTGTCGGAGTCATTGACTTGGTCAAGGTGATGGTGGGGACATGTTTTGGAAATTGTATGGCTTGAGGAAGGCCTTTGTGAGGTGAGGAAAGTGTATAGGGAGGGCGCTAGTTGACTTTCTCACACCGATGTAATCAGAACATTAGTTATTTCCAGAGATTATTTTTTGAGCAATGCAAGTGATCATTTAGGATACAACCATTTCATTAGATGTAATGTAGGTGTGCAAATAATGTCTCAAGCCTAGCAAGAAAAGAAAAAGACTCTTTTGTAGAAGATTAAGATTATCTGCAATGTCCAAGGAGGACTTGATTGAATGAGAAAAGTACTAGAACCTACGAGGGTTGACCAAAAGACAGTTGACAAATCTTGAGGATAGGCAGCCCCTACTCTATACGCTCTTCTATTCTTTGAATTGCCGGGGACGCTTGAGCTTTCCGTCTTCTATTAACTCCTGAATTTCATGCCGCAGACCTAGGCAGTTATCAGTTATGTGCCCATGATACTGGTGGAAGGCGCAGTACTTGCTTCTGTCCATGTTAGCTGAGGGATTCTTTGGCTTGTAGTTCTCTTTTGTAGGTGTGCAAATAATGTCTCAAGCCTAGAAAGAAAAGAAAAAGACTCTTTTGTAGAAGATTAAGATTATCTGCAATGTCCAAGGAGGACTTGATTGAATGAGAAAAGTACTAGAACCTACGAGGGTTGACCAAAAGACAGTTGACAAATCTTGAGGATAGGCAGCCCCTACTCTATCTGCTCTTCTATTGCTGAATTGCCAGGACGCTTGAGCTTTCCGTCTTCTATTAACTCCTGAATTTCATGCCGCAGACCGAGGCAGTTATCAGTTATGTGCCCATGATACTGGTGGAAGGCGCAGTACTTGCTTCTGTCCATGTTAGCTGCGGGATTCTTTGGCTTGTAGTTCTCTATAGGTTTGAGCAGGTCTTCTTTGATCAGTTCCTCTAACATTTAGCTTAGAGGCATGTCTAGATTGTCGAAGCGATGGAAAGGTTGTCTCCCGGAAGAGTCATTGCTTTGCTGGGCTGTGCTACCGTTGTTTGACTGATGTCCCTGATGGATGTAGTTGACAGAAGTGTCTTTTCCTTTACCGGGGGCCGGTGCAGGGTTGAATGCAGTTGCTGCTCTGTATTGATAAGGTGGCTCTGTGCTCGGGGCCTGCTTTTCCTTCAGGTCATTCTTGAAATGGGAACCCTTATCGACCATGGCTCGGAGATCAAGGCAGAAGCGATGGCTGACTGATGCTCTTACTAATGGCTTCAAACATGACTGGAAGATTTTAATTTGTTAATCCTCAGGCAATGACTTCATGATTTCAGAAAGCTTCTGGCTCTGTTCCTTGCAAAGTTCTTCCGTAGTTTCGTCTGCCTTCTGTTCTGTCGGTATAACCACATGTGGGTCAATAGAAACCTCTGGACTGCTGGAACCTATGACCAAAGGTCCACTGACGGAGGGAACCCTGATATGGGGTTGGACAAACAGGTTTTGAGGGAACGGAGTATAATTTAGTGGATACTGTGGAAATTAAGAGATTTGAGGCCATGAAGCAGCTGGAACGAATGCAGGCTGTCCGAAGTAATGGGTCAGAAAAGTTATGTGGGGGAAACCTGGTGAATTCTGGGCATATTGAGAGAAGGAAGTGAACACGGGAGGATTTTGATGGTTATCTAGATTTGTTTGAGAGGGTCCAGCGCTGCGCTGGTTATTTTGAGTGAAAGTGGTAGAACCAACTTCAAATCTTTCTATTCGGACCGCTTGTGAGGCTCCAAGAGCTGCTTGACCTGTACTATTCTGAGGAGGAATACCCGACTGCTGTTGAGGGGTGCTGAACTGACCCAATCCGAGCTGATGACCCGAACCAGACTAAGGTTGTGAAGTAGTAAACTGACCCATTCCAAGTTGTAAGGCGGAAACAAACTGATTGAAACCCAAAGGTGAAAACTGAGAGGCACTGGGGGCAGGTTGACCAAGATCGGACTGCTGAGGAGTACCGATTTGATGAGGCTGAGATGTACTGAATCGACCCATTCCAGACTGATGACCCAGACCAGACTGCTGAGGCATACCAAGCTGTAGGAGCTGAGAGACAGGATTAGTTATAGGCTGGGGCATGCTTGGCCCATTAGCAGTTCCACACGAAAGGGAGCAAGGCATTTGACGATAGTCGGCATGCCCAGGAAGGGAATTAGCTTCATTATCCGCATCAACCGTAAAGGTTCCATTAGGGTTGCAAACAATTGCTAGTCCATGGTGTTAGAGTTATGCCCGAGGTCTATGATTGATAGACTTATGTGTTGACATTATTTATTATTATATGAGATTATTATATATGTTTTGTATATTTGTTTATAATAATCTCCGTCCCTAATTATTAAGAGAATAATTAGTATAATTGTCAATGGATAATCATACGATGATTATATGCATAGAGATGCACATTGAAATTATGGGTACTTGTTAGAGAACAAGTGACTGGACATGACCCGCATGAGATTTATGTCATGGTCAAATGTCATAATTAAATCTCATAAGGTCACTTCATTTAGTCCCTAGACCTGAGATTATCATGACCTTACATAGGATGAAAGTTATGTTTGATTTTAGTCAAACGGTATCTTAACACGATATCTATAAAGGCTATCTTTGGCATGATCGGATTCATGATGGGAAGGATGATAAATCAAGATAGAATTTGTCCCTCGGAAGAGAGATGTTTTGCTTGGGCCCCTCGATGAGTGATAATGATGAAAGTGTATGGCCGTACCCCAATATGATTGGAACTATCATTATACTCAAGATCGAGAAAGCATTGAACAAAGACAAGTTGACGAGGACCATGACTTATGTTCAATATAACATTGTGAGACAAAGGGAGAAATGGAAGTGTACCATTGGAGACGTGAACTCTTACGTTACATTATTTGGGTAGACATAATGGCTTGCTAGAGTCGGCTTATGTCTTATGAGGGTCGATATGATCGAACTCATTGCCAACATAATGTAATCCTATTGGGTCACACACAACTAGAATGAATTGATTAAACCATTGGAAGAATGATTGAGAAAACTCCTCATTGGGCTTGTTAGACCGTGCGACAGAACAGATCATGTGCTGTGTCTGGTCGTGCGACACAACAAGCCACTGAGGCGGTTTGACAGAATCCTTTCCTAATTTGATTAGGATTCATATTCTATACTAATTTACTATAAATATGAACTTCTGTCAACCCTAAAAAGCTAGCCAAAATTCTCAATAGAAATTCATAAACATATTCTCAATATTATTCCAAGGTTTTATAGGATCTAGCAATCTTCAAGAAATTGTTCTTGGATTCATTCAAATGTGTGGATACCGAAAGAGGGTCTTCGCTCGTTCATCGATCAAGACCTAGAGTTCAAGCAAGTTGAAGAACGAAATTTTTGATTTGAAATCACATATAATCAAATCGTTCGATAGCTCAAGAACGGAAAGCGTTCAAGGTTGGTTACATCTATCTCATAGTTTTTCAAGTTAATTGTATAGAACGAATCCTAGGGCTTCTTGGGTTTTATGTTTTAATGCTTAATTCCGCTGCGCATGGACCCGTAAAACCCAATAGTGGTATCAGAGCCCCGTTCGTATGATTAAGTTTGAATTAACATGCTAGAAAAATAATATAAAATCGTTTATATGTTCTTTTGCATGTTTTGTATGCGATAGATTAATTGTTTTTGAAACAATATGCCTAATTCGTGTTCTAATGATATTGAATTAAACCTGTTAAAAGTCGTTTGCATGATTTAATTGCTCTGTGATTTAGAATTGATTGAATTCTGGAAATCTGGAAAACAGTCATCTTGTGTCACGCGACAGAACTAGCTTCTGTCATGCGACAGAAATTGCTTCTGTCACGCGACACTTCTAGCCCATTCTGGGCAGTATCAGTTTGATGAACAATCTGGTTAATCTATGAATGTGTTTACAATCTAATGTGTTTGTGTGTTAATTTGGATGCTATAAAATTGAGTTTATAGGGCTATGCTAGATTAATTCATTATTTATGCATGCTTAGTTGATCAAAATATGATTTTAATAAATTATTGCGATGCATGTTTTACTTGTTCTTACGTGCTAAGAAATTTTATGTTTAGTTGAAACATTGCATTATAGTTTCCTAATATGTTTAGATTTAGACATTAAAATTTTGGATTTTATGATTGTTTATGGAAACAAGTCATAATTACGCGAAATTTAAAAGGAAACTGATTGTTTATAAAAGGTAGTGATTATGTTGCCAAATCAGAGCTGATTTCTGATTGTGCATGTCTAGGAGAGTTCTGTCTAAGGAAGATTTGGTACTTAAGTAGTCCTTGTGGCTCACCTATCTTCCTGGGAACTTATCTGGTGCACGATTATGACTATATTTGCTGATATGCTTATAATCTACCTTAAAGAACCTTCATTTAACTTTTAAGTTCTTTATGCCAATTCATGATTAAAACACTTGAGACCATTCGGATAGTTTTGGGTGGGCTTGCCATAGCAAGGTGCTTTGATTCTATTCGAATGTGAGCAAGATGAGGAAATGGTGGTTCCTATACGTTTAAAGTGAATGAACTTAATTGGGTTATCAAAATAGTTTTGGACCCAAGGCATAAGATGAGATTAAAATATACCTAGACATATGATGTCTTGAATGAATCTCATAAAAGATCTAAGAGTCATATATGTGATATGATTGATGTTTTCTATCTAATTAATTTAATTTTGAGCGGTTTGCCATAGCAAACTTGAAATTGAATTAAAGTTGGATCTTAGCCCATTAAATGCATATTATGCTTATTTGCATTTGAAGGTGTATAATTTAGTGGGAGCATTTTATATAAATGCATTATACTTTTCATATGATATGTTTACTTATATGTGTTCATATTTTATGTATATCTTTTTGTAGAATAAATGGCATCAAACAATAATCAATTTTCACTGCGATCTGTCCTTGAGAAGGAAAAACTGGAAGAGAATGGTACAAACTATATGGATTGGATCCGTAGTTTGAGAATTGTTCTCAAGCAAGAGGAAAAACTGTACGTTCTCGAGGAACCTATTCCACCTGAACTCCGCCGCCAATGCTACTAGGGCAGTAAGGGATCAATATCTGAAGCACAAGCGTGACTCTACAGATGTTGGTTGCCTTATGCTCTCCGCCATGTGCAAGAACCTTCAGAAGGATCTTGAGCACTTGAGGACAGTTGACTTAGACAATCGACTGATGGAAATGTTCCAAGTACAAGCTAGGCAAGAAAGGTACAACACAGTTACGGTCTTGACCTCATGCAAGATGAGTGAAGGACAAGCTGTTGGTCCCCATGCTCTTAAGTTGAAGGGCCACATTGAGCATCTTGAAAGGCTCGGTTTTCCAATTAGCCAAGAGTTGGCTACCGACATAATATTGAATTCATTACCCAAAAGTTTTAGTAATTTCATAATGCACTATAACATGGGTGGAATGAATAAAAACCTTTTCGAGTTAGTTCAAATGTTGAACACTGCGGAAACCAATATTGTCGAGAAGAAAACCGACCAAGTGTTGATGGTTAACAAGGGGAAGGGTTTCAAGGGTAAGGGAAAAGCAAAGGTTGCTAATCCTAAGACAAAAGTTGCCAAACCCAAAGAGGCTTCCAAGCCTAAAGAGGCTAAGCCCAAGTCCCAAGAGGACGCAGTCTGCTTCCATTGCAATGAGATTGGACATTGGAGGAGAAACTGCGCAAAATACAAGGAAGCACTGAAGAAGAGCAAAGGAGTTGCTTTGACTTCAGTTATCTTTGTTATAGATATATTCTTATCTACTTCTAGTTCTTAGGTATTGAATACCGGATGTGGAACTCACATTTGTTTAAATGTGCAGGGTCTAAAGAACAGAAGGATGCTTAAGGAAGGTGAAGTAGACATACGTGTGGGGAATGGAGCAAGAGTTGCTGCATTAGCCGTAGGAACTTATGAAGTTACTTTACCTAGAGGACTAATACTTGTTTTGAACAATTGTTATTACGTTCCAGCTTTAAGTAGGAATATTATTTCGATTTCATGTTTGGATAATGAAGGTTTTAATTTTCTTATATTTGATAAGAAATTTTCCATTTACAAGAGTGATATGCATTATTGTACTGCTGTTTCATTCAATGGCCTTTATATTCTTGATGTTGAAAATCGTGATAATGATGTCTATAACATTAACAAGAGATCTAAACCCAATGATGTAAACCACACTTACTTATGGCATTGTCGTCTTGGCCATATAAACGAGAAACGCATTTCTAAACTCCACAAAGATGAATTTTTAGACTCACATGATTATGAATCTTATGAGACATGCGAATCTTGTTTACTTGGCAAGATGACCAAGGACCCATTTACCAAAATCGGTGAAAGGGCGGGCGACTTATTAGGACTCATACATACCGATGTATGTGGGCCTATGAGTAGCGATGCTAGGGGAGGATTTCAGTACTTCATAACATTCACTGATGATTATAGTAGATTTGGATATGTTTATCTAATGAAACATAAAAGTGAACCGTTTGAGATATTTCGAATATTTCAAAATGAGGTGCAAAATCAACTTGGCAAAACTATTAAGGTACTTCGATCCGATCGAGGTGGTGAATATTTGAGCCAAGAATTTGACAGTCATCTTAAGAGTTGTGGAATCGTTTCTGTAACTCTCTCCACCCTAATACCACAATGGAATGGTGTGTGCGAGAGGAGGAATAGAACTTTGTTGGACATGGTTCGTTCTATGATGAGTCAAGTTGAGCTTCCTTTATCCTTTTGGGGACATGCACTAGAAACTGCTGTTTTCACTATAAACAGAGTTCCTACCAAATCGGTTCAAAAGACCCCATATGAGATGTGGCATGGAAGAAAACCTAGTTTGTCTTTCATGAAGATTTGGGGTTGCGATGCATATGTCAAGAAGTTAACTTCTGACAAGCTAGCACCTAAGTCTGATAAATGTGTTTTCGTGGGTTATCCTAAGGAAACCAAAGGATACTATTTCTACAACCGAAACGAGAACAAAGTGTTTGTTGCTCGAAATGGTACTTTCTTAGAAAAGGAGTTTCTTCGCAAAGGAACCAGTGGGAGTAAAATAGATCTCGAAGAAATTCGAGAACCCGAAAACAACATTGAACCAATGGTAGAGACTGAACCAAGTTCACAAAGAGTTGTGGAACCGGTTCAAGATGCACAAGTTCTTCGCCGAAGTGGTAGGTCACGATCCGAACCCGAGAGATATGGATTTCTCATTACGAAAAGTGATGAAGTGGAGTTAATCGAAAACGATGAACCTACTTGCTATCAAGAGGCGATGTCCGCTCCTGATTCGGAAAAATGGCAAGAGGCCATGAAGTCCGAATTACAATCCATGGCTGATAATCAAGTTTGGAACTTGATTGATCCTCCCGAAGGTGTAAAAATCATAGGGTGCAAATGGGTCTTCAAGAAGAAGACCGACATGGATGGGAAGGTACACACCTATAAGGCTAGGCTTGTAGCTAAGGGATATAGGCAGATTCATGGCATCGACTATGATGAAACCTTTTCGCCTGTAGCTATGCTTAAGTCTATTAGAATTTTAATTGCCATAGCCGCATATTATGACTATGAGATATGGCAAATGGATGTCAAAACAGCTTTCCTTAATGGGAAGTTACTTGAGGATGTATACATGATACAACCTGAAGGTTTTATTAGTCCAAAAAATTCTAACAAGGTGTGTAAGTTGCAGAAATCCATTTATGGATTGAAGCAAGCTTCTAGGAGTTGGAATCTACGTTTTGATGAAGCAATCAAGAAGTTTGGCTTTATCAAAAATGAAGATGAACCTTGTGTATACAAGAAAACAAGTGGGAGCGTAGCATTATTTTTAGTGTTGTATGTCGACGATATCTTACTCATTGGAAATGACATTCCTGCACTACAGACTGTCAAGTCTTGGTTAGGAAAGTGCTTTTCAATGAAAGATATGGGCGAAGCCGCATATATCCTTGGTATCAAGATCTATAGAGATAGATCCAAGAGGATGATTGGTTTAAGTCAAAGTACTTACATTGACAAGGTCCTTAGAAGATTCCAAATGGAAAATTCTAAAAGAGGAAACTTGCCAATGTTACATGGTATATCTCTTAGCAAGAATCAAAGTCCTAAGACTAATGATGAGCGAAAGAGAATGAATGGTATTCCATATGCTTCGGCAATTGGGTCTATCATGTATGCTATGTTATGTACTAGACCCGATGTCTCGTGTGCTCTAAGCATGACGAGTAGGTACCAATCGGATCCCGGCGAACCACATTGGATAGCAGTCAAGAATATCCTTAAGTACTTACGAAGAACTAAGGATGTATTCTTGGTCTTTGGAGGAATGGAAGAAGATCTTGTAGTTAAAGGCTACACAGATGCTAGCTTCCAAACCGACAAAGATGATTTCAGATCATAGTCTGGATTTTTGTTTACGCTTAATGGAGGCACTGTGAGTTGGAAAAGTTTCAAGCAAAGTACCGTCGCTGATTCTACAACCGAAGCTGAATACATAGCGGCATACGATGCAGCTAAGGAAGCAGTTTGGATCAAGAAGTTCATTAGTGATTTGGAAGTCGTTCCAAGCATCATAGACCCTATTGAACTTTATTGTGACAACAATGGTGCCATTGCACAAGCAAAGGAACCAAGGTCACACCAGAGATCCAAACATATACTTCGACGTTTCCACATTATTCGAGAGATATGTGAAAGGGAAGACGTAAAGATATGCAGAGTAGACACTGATGACAACGTGGTGGACCCATTAACTAAGGCTCTCCCGCAAGCTAAGCATGATGGTCATGTTAGGTCCATGGGTATTCGATACATGGTAGATTGGGCCTAGTGCAAGTGGGAGACTGTTAGTGTTATGCCCTAGGCCTATGATTGATAGACTTATGTGTTGACATTATTTATTATTATATGAGATTATTATATATGTTTTGTATATTTGTTTATAATAATCTCCGTCCCTAATTATTAAAAGAATAATTAGTATAATTGTCAATGGATAATCATACGATGATTATATGCATAGAGATGCACATTGAAATTATGGATACTTGTTAGAGAACAAGTGACTGGACATGACCCGCATGAAATTTATGTCATGGTCAAATGTCATAATTAAATCTCATAAGGTCACTTCATTTAGTCCCTAGACCTGAGATTATCATGACCTTACATATGATGAAAGTTATGTTTGATTTTAGTCAAACGGTATCTTAACACGATATCTATAAAGGCTATCTTTGGCATGATCGGATTCATGATGGGAAGGATGATAAATCAAGATGGAATTTGTCCCTCGGAAGAGAGATGTTTTGCTTGGGCCCCTCGATGAGTGACAATGATGAAAGTGTATGGCCGTACCCCAATATGATTGGAACTATCATTATACTCAAGATCGAGAAAGCATTGAACAAAGACAAGTTGACGAGGACCATGACTTGTGTTCAATATAACATCGTGAGACAAAGGGAGAAATGGAAGTGTACCATTGGAGACGTGAACTCTTACGTTACATTATTTGGGTAGACATAATGGCTTGCTAGAGTCCGCTTATGTCTTATGAGGGTCGATATGATCGAACTCATTGCCAACATAATGTAATCCTATTGGGTCACACACAACTAGAATGAATTGATTAAACCATTGGAAGAATGATTGAGAAAACTCCTCACTGGGCTTGTTAGGCCGTGCGACAGAACATGCCATGTGTTGTGTCTGGTCGTGCGACACAACAAGCCACTGAGGCAGTTTGACAGAATCCTTTCCTAATTTGATTAGGATTCATATTCTATACTAATGTACTATAAATATGAACGTCTTTCAACCCTAAAAAGCTAGCCGAAATTCTCAATAGAAATTCACAAACATATTCTCAATATTATTCCAAGGTTTTATAGGATCTAGCAATCTTCAAGAAATTGTTCTTGGATTCATTCAAAGGTGTGGATACCGAAAGAGGGTCTTCGCTCGTTCATCGATCAAGACCTAGAGTTCAAGCAAGTTGAAGAACGAAGTTTGTGATTTGAAATCACATATAATCAAATCGTTCGATAGCTCAAGAACGGAAAGCGTTCAAGGTTGGTTACATCTATCTCATAGTTTTTCAAGTTAATTGTATAGAACGAATCCTAGGCCTTCTTGGGTTTTATGTTTTAATGCTTAATTCCGCTGCGCATGGACCCGTAAAACCCAACACATGGCTTCTGACACTTTCCAATAAATGACCGATCTGAGCCTCTTAATGTTGTCTTATCTGTTCCAACATCTGATTCCACTGTTCGGCATTCTGTGGATTCTCGGGGTGCAGAGTCATACGTCCCCCACTGTTCTCCTCTGAGCTGGCCATTCTGAAACTCTGAGCTGAAGCGAAGGAAGAAACTGATAAAGTATCTGATTTCGGAATGACTGAGCCGAACAAACGATGACCCGGGATCTTGATCCAAACTTTGCTTACTGTGGAAGGCACAAAAGGGTGCGGTTCAGACTCGGGAAAGCGAAACAGGTTGGTGATTGGGCTTAGGGCTCATGCAACATGCGATTATTTATTCTAGTTTACTTAAAACGCCTTTTCTCAAATCATAAACGGTTGGAAAAGATTATTCTTTTTTTTTTAAACTATTCTATGTCCTGGATAAGTGGGACCCATCACTGTGTCTGCGGACCCTCAACCTGTAACCTCGAACAAGGGTTCCGTAGGGCAAGCGGGTCCCACCGACCGAAAAGGAAAACGAACCTAGGGTCTGGCGAATCATGAAGTCTTAACGCGCACTCTATGTAAATTACCGGCAGAGCCAGCGTCGAGGGTCAAGATCGAGTTAAGGTGCCTGACGAAAAGCCGGCATGACCTTGACTGATAATAGTCTACAAGGGATCTGATACAGGTGCTACCGGTACTGATGATGTCGACCCTACACATAGTAGTACCAGCTCCTCCTCTAGGGCCGATACTACTCATAGTCCTACTCCTGTCGATTCTGAGGGGAGGACATTTCTCCGGATATCGCCACATTATGCACAGTAAGTAACTCTTCATTAATTTGATATAAGTTGGTTCCTTTTTGTTTTATATATAATTCATTATTTAAGTTAAAATGTTATTGTATAAATATACTTGGCAGGTTTATAAGTGCATACCATACCCCCGGGACAAGGATTGGGCAGTATTGGCGGTCTTGGGTCATGCCAGAGTTTTGGCCCAACTGGAAATCATTGCCATGGGAGGAGAAGGAGAATGTTTGGGAGCAGTTTAAGGTAATGTGTTAATCCTTGATGACTCGGTGTCACGCCGGGAGCCGATGCATAAACCGTGCGGGTCAAAGTCAAAGTTCGAGCCCCAGTCAAGATCGAGTCAAAGTTCATGACGGAAAACCGGCATGACTTCGACTGAGTTAGGTCCGCGGGGGATCCTGACTTGGCACGTTGACTAGGGTTTGACCTACGCGGGGTATACACTGATACAGTCTGGCACGGACCAGACCAAAAATCAATCGAGTCTCGGAAAAAAGTGTGTCACTGACAAGTGCTGGGTCGACACGAGGGTAAACCAATGGCTGTTTGGGTCATCCCGTGCTCGCACCGAGAGGCGTAGTAAGGCCTCCCAGGCTGCTACTGAGATTTCCCGAGTTAAGGACGTAGTGTGCAGTGTACGATCAACGTACTCGTAGTGTGCGGCAGTCTATATTCCTTTTTGAGTAAAAATAGAAATTTTCAAATGTGTCTTAAAATTATGATGCATGCAAAAAATAGATTTTTCATTTTTTTTAAAAATGAGACCAGTACGTGGCGTTGTTTCCCCATAGCTTATCCCCGACTCCCATAAGGAGGCGTTTTAAGAGGAAATTTAATGATTTCCTGCCGATATATTGAGTATCATTTTTCTTTTCGGAAAATATGTAAACACATAAAATGCACGTGCACATACACACATAAACACATAAAGTTTAAACAGTTAAGAAAATGGATCCGACAGTCAAAATTGACTTTCCCGGGACGGTCAAATCAATAACAACGCGAAATGGAAAAACTCTACACACACCAAAAACAAAAGTTTCAAGTGTTGAGACGGAAGTTTGACCCGCAAAAGCCTTTTTTTATTATTATAATATTTTTTTTAAAAAAACAAGTTTTATTATTTGTTTGAAAAACGAGTTTTTTTTTATTATTTTTAAAAAAACTTATAAATCCCCAGCAGAGTCGCCACTGTGATGTCACCCGATCTCTCTTTTTGCGAAAAATCAATGGAGTCGCCACGCCATTTTTAGTTTAAGGGCCAAAACTTTGAAAAATGCCTAAAATTAGAGAAAATGAGTTCGGAGGTCACGTTACACTCCGGAATGGACGTTTGACGTGCACCCGAAATGCCTCGTATGACGAGTCTTCCTCACTTGAAACTTTTGTGTGTGTGTGTGTGTGTTTTAAAAAAGGACTTTCTTAAAAAGGGGGTTTTCTGGAAATAACTGAAATTCTAAGGACTGAACTGAAAAACAGTTTGAAAACAGTGATTATACTGAAAATAACAAAAAACTGGAAAACTGTTTGCAGGAGACAAAGTCATTCGCGTGGATGAGTCTGTAGTGCTATTTTATCCGCGCGGATGGGCCTGCATTGTCAATATTTTTTACAGTTTCCAGTTTAGTCACTGTAATTTCCAGAAACTTAACTGAATTTACAGGACTTAACTGGAAATGTAACTGAAAGCAGAAAATGAAAGAATTGCTTGGATTTTTGGCATCCATGTTTTTTCTTCACTTTCCCTAGATTTTGATTAATGGTCATAATTGATGAATCCACTTAACCAAGCCATCCCGGGGGTATATTAGGACTTTGAAAACATTTCATTTGCTAGGGACAAGGGGGATTTTGACATGAAAAGTAAGTTGACAAGAGAGTTAGGTCAAGATGTATCAACTTTAGAGGAAGATCTCTAAGGTGGCCATGAGAAGACCATCCTTGAGACCTATACTCAAGTGTATCTTATACATCTTGTGTGACCTATTTTGTGATTCTAGATGATTTTCATCCAATGAAAGTGTTCCAAGGTGAGCATCTTAGACATGGGGAGGGGGATTTGCAAGGAAGTAAATAATGTGGACCTTTTAAAGTGGTCATCTATGGAGATGGACTCCAAGATGACCATACTTTAGGTCAAAAAAGCAAGTACCAAGGAATGTAAAAGGGAAATGGGTAATAACATGAAAGTAAAGAAAATGTGGATTCCATTAGAAGATCATCCATGAAAATGGATTCCATGGAGATCCTCTTGGATCCTTGGGACAAAAGGAGAAAGGGGAGTCAAACAACAAGTAGTAAGTAAGACTACATGATTTACACATGAAATATGTGCATGAATGAGAGAGATATGAGTAGAGGGAGTGAGGGTTTACCAATTTTCTTGAGTTTTTGTTTAGGGTTTGAGGGATTTCAAGGCCTAGAAGTGGTTTTGGAGTGGATTTGAGGTTGGATTTGGCGTGGAATTTGAGTTGTGGGAGTGTAAATGGCTGTTTGGGGGCGAATTTTGACAGAGTAACAGTAGGTTTTTGTATTTTTTGGCCTTGTTAAACTCAGGGAGAAGGGCTGTATTTATAAGTTGGCTGGATGACAATCTTATCCGCATGGATGAGATTGTAGGCACAATCTCATCCGGGCGGATGGGATCAGTAGCGTGCCTGGTTGTTGCAGAAAGCAGTTTTGGCTATTTGCAAATGGTCAATATTCTTTTTTTATTGGGAATGACATATTCCAGGGAGGTTCTATGCCACTTTTTTATTCCTAAGAGGTCCTTCCTCATTCAAATTATCAAAATAATGTCCAAAATGTCCCTAAATGATCATAAATCATTAATTTGGGCTGACGGAACATTAACGACCCAGATTGGGGCACTTACAATAGCTCCCGTGATTTAGATTAGCAGTGGCTAGGTTTTTGGGTGTTCATTTGATCGGGAGAGTGCAGTATTACTGGGCTTTATTTGATGCGTTGATTGAGAGATGGCATCCGAAAAACCCATACATTCCACCTCCATATTGGTGAGATGACTATCACGTTAGAGGATATTGGGATGTTGTCTGGGTTGTCGATTGATGGGTTACCTGTTACCGATTCAGATTTACCCGTGCTTCCAGATTGGCGGAGCTTATGTCCGAAGATTCTATGTGTTATCCCACCTAATGCAGTGTTTGATGGAAGTAGTCTAAAGCTTAAGTGACTTAAGAAACCTTTTCTGAGTTTGGTAGCCTTCCCGATGATTCCCCCGAGACTTGGTTGATAGCTATATGTGTGCCTATATTTTGCTAGCCCTTGGGGCTATTGTAATGGCATATCGTACTAACAGCAAGGCGAAGCTGTTTTATCATCCTTTGCTTAGAGAAATTGAGATGATACACATGTACAACTAGGGTAGTGTGTGTTTAGCATTTTTATATAGGGAACTTTGTTGTGCCACTCACCCTGAGACTAGCTAGTGTGGTGGATTTCTGAATATTCTACAGGTATGTTATAACATTTTAATTAAACGTTATGATGTTTTTTTTTAATTTGAAATCATATGTTTTTTGTAGTATTAGATATATATATTTTATTGATACGACTTTGTGCATGGGATAGGTTGCTATGTACACAACCTATTTCTCTTAGGCCAAATGAGGATCAGGGCAACCTTCACTTGGGGTGCAGGTATACATTTATTAACGACCTTTCCATTTGAATTTTTATTGTCACCTACTACATTTTGAAAATTTTGACTTATACTTCTCCATTTATTGAATTTTAGGTGGATTGGACGGTTATCACTGAAGTATGTTCTTTGCACACAACCTTGCGGCTATCGAGATCAGCTGGCGCAATTGACTGAAGATCAGGTTGTGTGGATGCCATATAGAGATCGACAGGCTTCAGCTTATTGCCATCAGGGAGAGGCTGTTTGGAGGTCTAGAGTCCCTTTTATCTATTTTGAGAAGGTAGAGTGGCACCATCCATTTCGCGTGTTGAGGCAGTTCGGCATGCTGCAGGGGATCCCACAACCGTGTGACACAGGGGAGAAGTTGCACAAGGTTGACCGCCGCAAGAACAGCCATGTCCTTTTGAGTGCCCGACACAAGCAATATATAGCCGCTTGGGAACAACGGCGGGATAGAGTTGTATACGGGCATATGGGGGTTGAGGTCATGCATTATACTCATCCTTACATGATTTTGTATAGAAGGATCACGTGCATGTTTGTCCAAAACCTGTTGCATGTAGAGGAGATTGGTTACTGGACGATAGCCCCTTTATTGTAGGGTTTGGTAAGCATTTCTTAAATTGTTCTCATTATTTTTACCTTACTTTTTTTACTTCGAATTATTAAATTATGTATCATTTTCATAATTTTTGCTATAAAAACAGGTACAAAACTTACAACGTGTTTATGTGACCAACGAAGCTGGCATTACTAGGGAGGAGGAGCAGCGAAGTCCGCCATGTCTGTCCCAATGTGAGGTGTGGAGGATTTTCAAAGATACTCTCACGTACGTGAGAGAGCAGCAGTGGCTTGAGGCTGAACCGCCTTCAGTACCGGTTGATCGCGCCAAGGGTGTGGCATCTAGACAGCCTCACAGACATGGAAATCATGCACCTAGACAGGCATAGCCCGGGATGAACTTACATCATGAGCTAGAGCCCGAGCCTTACATTGACACAGAGCCAGAGCCTCACTCCCAGACCCAGGATGATGAACTATTTGATTTGCCATCACAATGGACAGTTACTTAGATGTTGGAGGGAGAGGAGAGGATGAGGCTAGAGGCTGAGGAGGGAATTACACCGAGTCAGTTTAGTGGGGTACATCATCCATCTAGACCCACAGTGGATAGTGACGATGATTTTGTAGACCCTTCACCTAGACCCACTATTCCCTTTGGAGTATATTCGGGGAGTGGCTTTAGGGTTCCTCCATCTATATCACGAGCTGCGATTCCACCCTTTTCCAATTTGAGTTCGACTTCTTCTGGCGGAACTCATTTTAAAGGCATTACACAAGCTCATATGGAGGAATTTCAGAAACAGACTAACATAAGAAAGGGGTATATAATGCGACATCCGGTAAACAAATACACTCCATCTACATATGATAAAACATATGAAAGAAAGAAGAAGTGAGACTTGATTAGTTTAGTAGTTTTATAAAAACTTATACTTCTATCATCGTATTGTAATGTATATTCGTAGTATTTCTTGTGTTTTTTTGATGGTTTTGTTGGTTTTTTGAAAGTTTTAGTTTGTTTATGCATCTGTTGTTGTACACATGGGTTTTGTTGGTTTTTGATATGTCCAGGTTTTATTGTTGCAGGTGGGCAGATTGTGATAGTCTGCTGTAGTGGAATCTGCCAAAATAAACTCGCTAAACCATTTAGCGAGTTTGAGTAAAGTCACCATTTCATTTAGCGAGTTTACTTAAACTCGCTAATTCAAATAGCGAGTTTAGATGGACATAAACTTTCATTCCCAGAAGCTGAAAACTTAAAATTTGCCATACACTTAGGAAAAAAAATTGTCAAAACAATATAAACAATCTGTAAAAAAACAGTATGAAGGTGGCCTTCTTGCTTGCAGATAGTTTGGAAAAATTCCACTCAAATAGAAATTAAATTCAAGTTTAATGGAAATTACATAAAATTAATTATATTGTCTATTAGTTGGACATCTACGACCATTGTGACCTTCTTGCTTGCATGTTGAACATTAAGTATTTCTTTTATCTGCTTGAAAGTCCATAGAGATTCGAAACCACCTTGATCTGGGCCTTTTGGACTTTGCAGAACGTCGAAGGTTGGGATTAGGGAAAAATCGTGGCACCAATTCATCAATACCCCAATAGTCCACATGGTGTAATGATTCAAATGTTCCCTTTCATGTCTTGTAGTATTCACTAATAGTGTAAAATGGATCAACATAAGGACGACCGTCAATATGTTGCGCTTGGAAACATGCAAGAAGATGGGAACAAGGCATGTGATATACAACCCATTTACCGCATGTGCAGGTTAGGGCTGTACAAAAAATCTGTGAAATCGGACCGGACCAGTAGAACCGGACCAGACCAGTAAAAATCGGACCGAAAAATAGTATTGGTCTGGTCCTGATTCCAAATTTTTATGGAACCGATTATTTGGTCTGGTCCTGGTTTTGAAAAAAATATACGCGGTCTTGCACCGAAACACGAGGACCGAATATATATATATATGTATATATATATATATATATATATATATATATATATATATATATATATATATATATATATATATTAACTTTCTTCCCATTTCCTAATACGGCAATACCCAAACCCAATTACCCACCCATCTCTCACTCCCATCTCCAGTCCACTCCAGCAAAAGCAAAACCCTAACCCTATCTCAAATCTCTTTCATTACTGTGCCTCTTTTCCTCTCCTCTCCTCTCTACTAGAAATCGCTTTGATTTCCATGGCGCCCTAAGTTCTTTGACACCAGTCCCACCCCGACACCATCACACCATACAGCCCTGAGTTTATTGCTGCGCCGTTTCACCATACAGCCTCTCTCAGTTTTTTTGTATTCGACCTCCGATCTACTCGTATCTCCGATAAAAGGTATTGATATAGTCATTTTGATGTTATTATCTCCAGTCTCGACCTCCGATCTACTCATATTTATTCAATTTCTTTTTGAATTTTGCATATCTAAATGTTTAGGTTTAGTTCATTTAGTTCATATCGAATTTGTTAATGTCTCACTCAGAAATTTGGTATATGAATCTAGTTATTATTATGTTCATTTTTTGGTTTTTCAGTTTTTTTTTGGTACTGATGTTAGACAAAATACAAATTAGCAGGTTGTAATTACTACTAATTTTGTTGTTCATTTTTTTGATGGAACAACCTGCTGCTAATGTTGATTATGTTGATCTCTCTTGTGGTATCTCTCTTATTTCCACTGTCCCACCCGCACAAGCGTCAACTCCTAAGGTAATAGATTTGACTAAACTTACACCTCGTCCTCAAAATAAAAAAGAGAACGCCATCAAAGAAAGTAGAGGGAACAAAGAAAAAATCTGAAATTTGGGATCATTTTATAAATTTTGAAAGGGTCAATGATGTTGGGATCCTTGAGTCAATCGCAAAGTGTAACTATTGTCTCAAAGAATATGGGTATTGTAGTGCCTATAGTACTTCTACTTTATGGAAACACCTCACAAATGGAACATGATGTCCATAATATCCTTATAAAGAGCCCCTTCAAGAAGATAAAAAACAAAAAACCCTTCAATTTCAGCCAATCAAGAAAGAGGGAAGAGATGAGGCCCATGAGGGTACAAGTTTTACCCTCAAGGCAGTCCACTATAGTCTTGCTGAACTTAGGAAAGAGCTTTCTATCATGATTATCCTTGATGAAATGCCTTTTAGGACTATTGAGAAAGATGGTTTTCAACATTTTGTTGGTGCTTTAAATCCCAAATTTAGTTTACCATCTCGTATTACTGTGGCAAGAGATGTCATGGATCTTTATGTTGAGGAAAAAGCCAAGTTGAAGAAACTCCTCAAGTCTCAACGTGTGAGTCTTACTACAGACACTTGGTCCTCAATTCAAAATTTGAATTATATGTGCCTCACCGCACACTGGATTGATAAAGATTGGAATTTGAAGAAAAAGATTTTGAGCTTGTGTCTAATCGCTAATCATAAGGGGGACACCATAGGAAAGACAGTAGAGGCATGTTTGCTTGATTGGGGAATTGATAAAGTTTTTACTGTAATGGTTGATAATGCTAGTTCTAATGATACTGCACTTAAGTACTTGTCAAGAAAAACAAAAGGGTGAAAAGGGTGCTTCTTGGACAATGAGTTTATGCATGTTAGGTATAGTGCACACATTTTAAATATAATGGTGAAAGAGGGTTTAAGTGATCAAAATGAATCAATTTCAGCAGTTAGAAATGTAGTGAGGTTTGTGAGGTCTTCTCCGGCCAGGACAAAATATTTCAAAGCTAGTGCTGAAGCCGAAAAAATTCCAAACAAGAGCCTTCTTTGCCTTGATGTTGAAACAAGGTGGAATTCTACCTATTTGATGTTGGAGGCTTCCAAAAAATTTGAGTGGGCATTTGATAGATTAAAGGATGAGGGGATGTTTGGGGATTACTTTGATAATCGTGATGGTCCACCTACTACGGAACAATGGCAAACTATAAGATGTTTAATTCGATTTTTGAAGATGTTTTATCTTACCACTAAAAAGTTTTTCGATAGCGAGTATATGACAACAAATCTATTCTTTAATGAACTTATGTCCATAAGATCTAATTTGTGGTCATGGAGTAATAATAGAGGATATACGGAGGAAGATATTATATTGAGTGGTATGGCGAAAAATATGACAACCAAGTATGAAAAATATTGGGTAGATTTCAACCGTATTAATTTTGTGCTAATTGTTGCAAATGTTTTGGATCCTCGCTATAAAATGAAATTGATCACCTTTTTCTTTGCCCAATGCTATGTAAAGGGGACTCCATCTTATAATTCAATGGTTGTGAAAGTGGAACATACATTGCGTCGGTTGTATGAGCATTACCATTCACATGATTCCAACAAGTTTGTTGCATTTCAGACTGTTGTTGACGTGGGGCAGCCCTCTAGGTCTAATTTCATGGATGTTGATGTGGATAAGTTTCCTACTCTCCTCGTAGAATTACAATTCGCACAACACTTGGAAAATGAGCAAAGTGTTGAAAGTAGGTCCGAGTTAGGCCTATATCTAGCAGATGGTTGTGAAAACATGAGTGATTCATTTGATATTTTGATGTGGTGGAAGCAAAATTCTACCAAGTATCCTATTCTCTCTCAAGTTGCAAGAGAAGTCTTAGCTATTCTTGTCTCAACCGTTGCCTCCGAGTCGGCTTTTAGTACAAATGGGTGTGTCCTTGATTCTTTTAGAAGTTCACTAAGTCCGAAAATGGTAGAGGCTCTTGTGTGTGGTCAGAATTGGTTGAGGTCGGGAGCAAAATTTGAAAACATATTTGATGTTTTAAATGATATTGAGGATGTTGAAAAGGGTAAGTGTATTTATTTTGAGTTTATAAAATACTTATAATATGCTTTACCTATCTTCTTTTAACTAATATTTGATTGTTCTCTTTTAAACAGATTTTGACAAAGCTGCTATTACAGTAACTATTGATGCTTGAGTTGTTCCTCAAGATGAAGTCTTCTCGTGGTGGTCTGGGCAGATCAAACCAACGCTAGGGATCAATCCAGGAAGTGATTTATAGGTTTGCTAAATTGTGTTCGGAAAAAATAGCCCTTATGTTTCTTTTAGCTAGTTAAGTTTTTTAATTGGGCTCAAGTGGTTATCTCTTGTTTAAGTGAGGCGGTGTCTACTCTAGAAGCAAATATGCAAATGTTAGTTTACGTCTCTTCTCAAAGATACTTATTTTTGGGTATTCTAATGTTGGTTTCAGTTTCGTCTGATTACCTGCAATAAGTGCAGACTTGTAAGCTATATTGCATTGACATGATGGTACTGCTATTATCTGAAACGATTTAACCTGTACCTTTTAGGCTATTTTCCAGAGAAGCATAGTATAGTCAAATGGAGCAGTGCTTGCTTTAATTTTTCCCCGTGCTCCTCACATCTTACATTTTCGTCTTATTGTTTAGTTCCAACCAGATGTCAACAGGCAACCTGGAGCAACCGAAAAGTCTTAGCTAACTGTTGATTTTGTTATTGTAATTTGGTTCTTAAATATGCTTGCTTGTAGACAGCCATATACTCTCTCCATCCCGAAATATTGTTCAGCAATTTGGTTATTAAATATGCTTGCTTGTAGATTTTGTTATTGTAAAAAATTATATTATATTGTAATTTGTAGAATTGGTGGAACTGGACCATTAGAACCGGACCGATGGGACCGGTCCTATAATGTAATGGTCTGGTCCTGGTCCTAAATTTTTATAGAACCGAAGTATTTGGTACGGTCCTGGTTTTCTAAAATTTTGACAAAATTCAGACCAATCCGGACCGTGAACACCCCTAGCGCAGGTACCATCATTCTATCGGGCAATTTGGATATTACCACCTTTATCACCGTGACGTGCGGGTCATTTGATACACCCCCATCTCGTGACTGTTGAACCTCCTAATATGATGTTGCGTAGCCTTCTCGCTATTCTTCCTGAATCGGTAATGAACTTTCTGACTGAATTGGTGTAGGGGATTGATATTTGGGTTATCGGGATTACCTCCTAAAGTATTTAGTAAAAACCCATGTCTTACCTGAAAATACTCTACACAACGAAAAAAGACAGTCTCAACAATTGTTGTTATTGGCATCCCACGATCTCCTTTCATTACACCATTAAAAACCTCAGACATGTTATTAGTCATAATGCCATATATATAACCACCATCATGCGCCAATGTCCACTTTATGGCATCTAAATTCACAAACCATTTAATTGCCTCATGATCAATTAAACAGATACTTTCCAAGGTATTTATCAATTTCCTATCTTGACTTGCTTTACCAGATTTCCAAAACAAATAATTTAAACCAACACCTCTGTGCTTCTCCAAGAAATTTGCTCGCATACAACTCAAGCAATATCTATGATGCACATTTGGCCACCATATATATTCCGCTATTGCCGTGATGACGGTCATATATCAAGCATACCTCACGACTCTTGATAATATGTCTGCAAACAAGATATAAGAACCAACACCAACTCACCCAGTTATCTTTTTCAACAACATCAAATGCAAGAGGAAGTATACTGTCTTGGGTGTCAACACTCATGCCAATCAGTATTACTCCTTTTTATCTACCATGAAAGAATGTTCCATCAACAGAAATGACAGGCCGACAATGAGAGAAAGCTTCAATGCAAGACCCAAATGCTCAGAATACCCGTTGAAACATGTGTAATTCATTGGCAGGAGGAGAAGGATGAATATACTCAACAATAGTTCTGGGGTTGTATTTTTGGATGGCTGCTAGGACGTGGGGTAACCTTATATAAGATTCCTCCTAATCTGCAAAGACTTCTGCAATGCCCTTCTATTTTCCACACTATGCCTTCTTATAGGTAATTGTCTTGCCGTACATTTCAGCAATGTGTGCAATAATAACTCCAACCTTCACGTCTGAATCCATCTAAATAGAAGGAGCTAATTGCTGACTAATAAACTTCCCATATAGGTTGGGGTGATCTTGAATTTCTCTAAAACAAGAAACAATGAGGACCGTTGTACTTGGTCACATCCCAATAACCGTGTTTCTTCGTACTCACACGAACACAAAAATTGAATGGATACTTTTTGAGTACATACTATTGCCTAGGAATGAGGTGTGCTCTTTCTTACCCTGAACCTCTGATTGGTTCTAATATGATACCTTTTTATGTCAAATTGAGCCTCGTTTTTGTCAAAAAAGTGTATCCCTTTAGCAATTTCGTTTTTCTCTGGATCCCAACCGGAAAACTGGGTCGAATATGAGAATCAATCAAGCCCTTTTCTCGTCGATCAATATCAACAATATCACCGTAAAAATCTACTCTTTCATACCTCCGATTTTCTGGTGCTTTTTAATTAAACAAATGTGTTTCCAAGTTATCATCAATCGGGCCATCATCACCATCCCCCAAATCTATATCAGAATCACTACTACGCTATTTATATCCATCATTAACATCATTTAGTAATGCATCTACATCTGTGTCTTCTTCTTCATCATAATATTCATCATCTTCCGAATTCTCATCATTAACAGGATTATTTTGGCATGCCCCATCATCATAATTTGGTGTTTGGGTTGATACAAGTGTTTGTGTACTTAACCAACCCCTGCATCACGATATCAACTTGGTGAATTCCCATATAAGGTCTCAGTATTACGAGTTTCAAACTGTTTATAATGTCGATTTTCAATCAATTTGATGACCAGATACAAATGCAAATTACTCAGCCCACCATATTTAGGAGAAACATCGAACATTATATCTATACCTGCATCATCTTCAATACGAAAAGAAAATTACTCACCAATACTGCTATCAAATGAATGGGGATATCTACAAATGATTTTCAACTCATTTTGTCTCTGATCCACACCCATCGCTTTATATAACTTATCAATTGATTGTATCTCCATCTATAATGAGCCATAATCGCACATTTCGACCCTTTCTGAAAATGAGGACCATCAAATGGACATTCATCATCACCTCCCCAATAGCACATGAAAATGAGTGAATCTCCGTTTATTTTTAACCCTACATTACAAACTCAAAGTGTTAAAACATTCAAAAACCTAATTTTAATGTTCATATATATATATATATATATATATATATATATATATATATATATATATATATAAACAAAAGTATATAGAATGATTGAGATGTTGAAGATTTACCTTGATTTGTACTATTGACTAATTATACATTTTAAGGATGTAAAAATTGATTTTTTTTTTCAAACCTCTCTTCTCCCTTTCTCTATTTTCAACAATTATGTGTTTAGGGTTTGCAAGAAATATGTTACCAACCTTATATGAAAAAACCAAATTCGCTTAAACCCGTCATTCCATTTAGCGATTTTATAATTTAATAAATACATATTTAATACAAGATAAATTGACTGGAAATTCAAAAAAAAAAATATAAATTTGCCATACCATTTAGCGAGTTTCAATGGGCAAAAGACAAATTCGCTATACCATTTAGCGAGTTTTTTAAAAAAATGGTAATTTTGGTAAATAGTTTGCAAGAGTTATTATTTTGAGAATTATATTTTTAAAAATGAATATTTTCAGACTGATAACTTATAGCTGATAGCCGATGGATGGTTGCTTAATGACTTATAAATGATTGATTGATAACTTGTTTGTTACAACTGATAACTGATGATTTATAGCTGATAGCTGATGACTTATTGATTGATAATTGATAGATTTAATATATAATACTCGTTTTGATTTTTTTTTCAATAAAAAATATTATTTGCAAATAAATAAATATGATTGTTTGCTCTAAAGCTAAAAGAAATCATTCAAAATCATAATAATTATAAATTTACATTTATATATTGAAATTAAATACAAAGCAAATACGAAAATTTAATTTATTGAAATATAATAAAGGATACAGAATGAATTCACAAATCATTTTTTATTCATGCATTATATATTTTTTCTCTTTTATTAATTAATATTTATTTATGCTTATAAAAGTAAAAAAAATATAAAATAAAAATGAGCCCAAAATAAATAATTTGTTTTTGTAATATTAAATGATAAATAAAAGAAAGTTAAATAATTGAATTGATTGAAGAAGTATGCACGGAAGAAACAAAATAAAAAAATGTATAGGTAGTAGTATTTGAGATCGGGACCGATTTGTAAGATAAGTGGTGAAAAACAACATTTTTATGATTTTTTGGCTTTTGCCTATTCGTGCTATAACTAGGTTGTACCTTACTTATAAGCTTATGGCTTATAAGTGAAAACAAACACTCCAATTTTAACTTAAATAAAGCCAAAAGCCATAATTCATCCAAAATAAACCAAAACAAACGGGCATATTATATTATGGGATGAAGAAGTAATTATCAGTGAGCATAAAATAATAAGTGATTTATTGATGTGAATATTACAAGTAAATCTTTTTAATTAAAAATTAATATTATAATATTTCAGTTTAAACTTTTAAAATTTTAAATAAAACACTTAGGCTCCGTTTGTTTCGCGTAAAATAACTTGCGGAAAATGATTTCCTGTAAAATATTTTTCGAAAAATGAATTTTCTGTAAAAAGTTTTTCGGAAAATGAGATAAAAATGTTTTCGGCTGTTTGGTAAGAAAAATGTTTTCCGAAAAAAATATCATGTGTTTAATGAAAATATTTTTTGATAAAAACTTAATTTGAGATAATTTGAGTGGGGTTGAGGACAGGGGTGGTGGTGGTGAGTGGAGTGGGGTGGGGAGTTATTAAAAATAAATTTTAAATGATTAATTTTTTTTGACCCGATGGGGGGGGGGTGGGGGGCAGGGGTGGTGGTGGAGAGTTATTAAAAATAAATTTTAAATGATTAAATATTTTTTTGACCCGACGGGGGGTGGGGGAAGGGGTGGGGCGGTGAGTGGAATGGGGTGGGAAGTTGTTAAAAATCAATTTTAAATGATTAATTTTTTTTACCCATCGGGGGATGGGGGCCGGGGTTGTGGTGGTGAGTGGAGTGGGGTGGAGAGTTGTTAAAAATAAATTTTAAATGATTAAATATTTTTTTGACCCATGGAGGGGTGGGGGGGCAGTGGGTGGTGGTGGTGGTGGTGAGTGGGGTGGGTAACGTGGGGGTGTATGAAAAGTTAGATGTGTGAGGGTGTTACCATTTTTCGAAAAATGTTTTACTTAAGAAAATTTTGTAACTCAGTTTACGGCGAAAAGGGGAAAAAACATTTTCCCCATTTCCGGTGCTTATCAAATACCGAAAAATGGGGAAAACGTTTTCCGAAAACATTTTACGGCAAACAAACGGAGCCTTAGAATGAATGACAAATTTTACACCTTGATTTGAAATGGGATAGGGAGTGAAAGTTTAATTATGTTCTCGGGTAGGGAATGACCAAACACGATTTTGATTCAAAATCGTCAATTCCGGTTACAGAGAAAAGGGGAAATCGAAATTGAACTTTGAACTTATGGTTTGAGGTTCCGGTTCTGAACCGACGGTTCAACAGTTTTTTTTTTAATATAAAAAACTGTTTAAGAATTTTTTTAGTACTGAAAATATTTGCAAAAAGTTATATAAAAAAGATAGAAAAAAACTAAACAAATTAAATTATATAAAAGAAAAAAGGGACAGACTATCCTTTAATTTTTTTATTTTTTTTAATGACTAGGAAAAAATATTTTAGAATTTTTTTACTACTGATTTTTTTTTACAAAAAGTAATAGAAAAAAGATAGAAAAAAGTAAACAAATGAAATTATATAAAAGAAAATAGGGACGGACTACCCTTTAATTTTTATTTTAGCTTTATATTTTTTTATTAACTATAAAATAATATTTTAGACTTTTTCATTACTAATTTTTTTTTTACAAAAAGTAATAGAAAAAAAGATAGAAAAAAACTAAACAAATGAATGTATATAAAAGAATAGAGCGACTGGGATTACCTTTTAATTTTTTATTGACTCAGAAATAATATTTAAGACTTTTCTTTTTACCGTATTTTTTTTACAAAAATTAATATAAGAAAATATAGAAAAGAACTAAACAAATGAAAGTATATAAAAGAAAAGAGGGACAAATTACCCGTTATTTTTTAATTTTTTTTATATTTTTTTATTGAATAGAAAATAACATTTTAGACTTTTTTTTTACAAAAAATATATACAAATGTTAAAAAATCTAAACAAATGAAAGTATATAAAAGAAAAACTAAATCATAAATCTCATACACTAAGCCTAAATCTCATATATACCCTATACCCTTAACCTTAAATCTAAATCATATAATTCATACCCTATATCCTAATTCATCTAACTAAATCTCATTTATACCATATACCCTAAACCTTAAATCTAAATGATATATTTCATACCCTTAACCTTAATTCATCTACATTAACCATATATCTTAAACATTAAATCTAAATCATATACTTTATACCCTAAATCATAATTCATCTACATTATTCTCATATATACCCTATACCGTAAAATCACAATTATATATTTCATACCCTAAACCATAATTCATCTACCTTAATCATATACCTCATACTTTAAGCTCACTAAATCATATACCTAAATCACATATATACCTATAAACCGAACCACTCAATCTTATACATATACTCATTATATACATTTTACCCTGAAACTTAAACAAATAAGAGTTAGTTTATGTTTTGAGCTTGAAAATCAAACAAATTAACGAAATTCGTTAGAGAAAGTTAAGACAGAGTTAAAGGAATTTGTGTGAAAAAATTGTGAGGGGAGGGGGGGGGGTATTTAGAGTTGAGAAAATATGTTAGTAAAACAAAAATATTTTTTATTTAATCATATACCCCATACTCTAACAACTACTCCATATTCTAACAAATCTAACAAAATTTCTGACGAATTTGATGGTTTTGACAACGATTCAACTGTTTCGATTCAGGCGGTTCGAAACCGCCGATTCACAATTTTTCAAAAGGTGAAATCAGAACCAGACCGTCAAACCGTTTGCCATTACTGCTTTCAAGCGATTGCCGCTTAAGACTGTCCGTTGCTCCAGGTGATTCAACTTGCTTAGGTTTGATTATCCCTATTTTCAAGTCAATGTCTTTTGTCATTTTTAAATTATTTCTTGAAAATTAATAACTATTTTTTTAATTTATTATATTAATGATAAGAGTTGGTCTTATGAAAAATGCGTTTTTCCTGACACTTAGGAAAAACGTGTTTTGTGTTTCCCCGTTTGTGCCAGTGCCAGTGTGACAAAGTGCCAGTGAATATGTAACAAAGTGCCAGTGTAAAAAAGTGTCAGTACCATTTTAACAAAGTGTCAGTGTAAACAAAGTGCCAGTGCATGTGTAACAAAGTGCCGGTGTAAAAAGTACCAGTGCCAGTTTAACAAAGTGCCAGTTACATTAACACTGGCACTTTGTTAAACTGACACTGGTGCTTTTTACACGGGCACTTTTATATACATGAACTGGCACTTTTCACACTGGCATTCTGTTACACTAATACTGGCACTTTGTTACACTAACATTTTTGCTGGCTCTCAAAAACACAAGCACTGGCATTCAAAAACACATGCACTGGCATTCAAAAACACATGCACTGGCACTCAAAAATACATACATTGGCACTCAAAAACACTGATAATCATTTTTGATGGCTCTCAAAAACACAAGCACTGGCACTCATAAACACATGCACTGACACTCCAAAACACATGCATTGGCACTCCAAAACACATGCACTGGTATCTAATTACCCAGTCCCCTGCACACCATTCTTTCAATTTACCAAATCAAACAACCTCAGCAACCAAGCCAATTAAAACAGTTCATCAAACAGAGTGATCGGAGCTCCAAATTGACGGCAAAGGGAGATAATTTACCTCGATCGAGAGAGGTACGAGAGTGCGATTTCGATGATTGAACCAGTCTAGAGAGAAAATTAGAGAGAGAGAGAGAGAGAGAGAGAGAGAGAGAGAGAGAGTAGCAGAGAGACGACGAAGAATGAGAGTGAAAGCTTCGAGCTTAGTCTTGGTCTCGTAATTTTTCATTTATGTTGTTTCGACAATTGAGTTTGCTGCAAGGGGAAGAGTCGACAACGATTGAGAGAGGGTTGGGTTAGGTTTTCGATGAGGAAGGTCGCCAGCGGAATTAGGTGAGGTCTCGGTTGGGTAGCGATTGAGAGAGGGTTGGGTTAGGTTTTCGGTGAGAAAGGTCGCCGGCTGATGGGTTTAGAGAGAGAGAACTGATGAAGAAGATGGTTAGGGAGAGAGCACTGACGGTGAAGACGCCCTTTCCGTTTAGAGAGAGAGCAAGTCGTTTAGAGAGAATGAGAGAGTCGGGGAAATGCTGACGGATGAAAAACACATTTTTTTGATAAGCTTAAAAAAATGTGTTTTTTACAAGTTTTTGGCTATTGATAATAATAATTTTCATAAAAAAGGGCAAAACAAATAATGTGTGTACAGTATGGCGCGTAGCGCGTGTGATGGAGGTTCTGAAGTTTGGGCAACTTGGGAGAATGGCACGCAGAGAAGGATGACTTTTGAGTTTTAACCATCTAATGTGTGTGTGTTTTTGGGGCTCAATGTAAAATGATATCGAAGGGACACCGACCAAAGAAAAAAAAAAAAGGTGAACTCGGTGGGACCAGCTTTTGTTGCTAATCACACACTTGTGAATTTATACAAACTTTCCTGCAATGCCTTTCTCTTGTTGACACGTGTACTTTAAAACCTAGGTTCAATGTATTTTGAAATTATTCTTTTAAAGTAGCTCGTATAATACTCCCTCCGTCCCCGCCGAAACTTTCCATTTTGCCATTTTTGGTATCCCGTTAAAAGCTTTCACTTTTCCATTTTGGCAAATTTTTTTTACTATTTTCTCCACTCATTCTCTCTCTTAATTCACTATTAGACTCACAACACTTTTCAAATTTACTATTTTCTGCACTCATTCTCTCTCCTATTTTCAAATTACACTCACAACATTTTTTCTTCCCATCCATTTTCTTAATTTGCGTGCAATAAAAAAATGGAAAGCATTCGATGGGACGGAGGGAGTATATATTAATTCTTCCGTCCCATCATAAAAACACAAATTTTGATTTTGGGTTTGGGTGTTGCATTTAGAGGTGACCATTCGGTTCGGATCGTCGGTTCAGATTCTGAACCGACGGTTTACGATTCCACTTCCCCTTGAATCGAAATCGCCCGGTTTATTCACTGTTTCGATTTTTGGTTCGAATCGGTCGTACGGTTCCGATTTTGAACCGTTAATTTCAAAAAAAAATTGTTTTTTTGGGCTGCCACCCAAGAGGGCCGAATGATATGGGCGGTCGCCCAAGTGTACAGTTTTTCATAAAAAAAAATTTGTTGGTTTGGGCGGCCGCCCAAGAGGGCCGAATGATATGGGCGGTCGCCCAAGTGTACAGGTTTTTCAAAAAAAAAAAACAGTTAAATTTTTAACAGTTTCTGTTAAGTTTTATAAAAAAGTTAATTTTTTTTTTATAAATAAGGCTATTTTAGACTTTTGTTTACTACATACATTTTTTGCAAAAAGTTATATAAAAAAAGTTATGAATTTTGAAAGAAATAAAACTTAACTTTTTATAAAAATAAACGAAAGTATATAAAAGAAAAAGGGACGGTACCCTTAAATTTTATTAATTAAAATAAAATTACAAATGAGGGGGACAACCAACCTTACCCTTTTATAAATAAGGGGTGATATTTTGGAGCCTTTACCTCAACCTAACTATTACAATTAAATAAAAATAAACATAATCTAAAGTCTAATCTATAAAATTACAATTAACCTAATTTAAAGTCTAAAGAGCGGCGTAGTTCATTCAGCTTCGCTCCCCGATATATCTTCATCAAAGGCCTCCTCCTTCTCGGAACTACTTCTTTTATCTTGAAGTCGTAGTTCGGCTCTATGCCAATCGTCGAGCACCATTTGATTTTCTAAATTATATGGAGACAACCTTAACCTTCGATCGGACAAGACATTTCCTCCTACACTAAATACTTCTTCTACGGCGACGGTTGAGGCGGGAGCGGCTAGGATCTCCTTTGCTATCAATGATAGAATAGGATAGTTGTTTGCCCTTCGTGCCCACCACTTTACAATATCAAATTCTTCTATAAGCTCAAAAGAAGTGGTTAAATAATTTTCAAGTTCAACAAAAGTGGAGCCACCTCGTTGACGTTGTTGAGTTCTAGAACTAATTAAATTATCTATAAAGTTAAAGGGATCGCTATCTTCGTGAGAACTACCACCTACATTTTCACTACTAGGATAAACAATCTTACCAAAAAGATCATAATATTCTCCATAAAGTGTATATACAATATTTTTAGTCTCAGTTACAACGTCTTTTGCCTTTGGGATAGGTCTATCTAAAAACAAATCAAAGCCGGTGGAAAATAGATTCTTATAATAATAATCAAGTATTTGTTCTAAACCATCTTCTCTTATCCTAGGATCTAATAGTTTAGCTACTAAAAACAATAGGGGAATGTTCAAAAAATATTTAAGCCATTTTGTTCTCATTTTGCTAATACATTCATCTAAAATTGGACAATCTTTAAAATGCATAAATATATAACTAATTTTAGCGACGTGTTCTATAACTAACGGTGAAGTGGGATAGTAAGAACCGGATAATTGTACGGTAGCATCTTTAAAAACTTTCAAAATTTTCTTTAAATTATTACAAACATCCCATTGATGAGGCAATATTATAGTTGAATACTCTATTTGTTGAATAAACTGACACAATAGTTCACGAAAATCATAAGAGTCGGATAACATTTTATAAGTGGAATTTTATCGGTTTGAAACATCTAGGGAAAATCTTTTAGGTGGGATATTATTTATTTTACAAAATCTAATCCACAATTTTGTTACACTATGATTTCTCATTATATAAGCAAGAACTTCCTTAATTGGGGCTACATGTTTCTTTAAAGTTGATAAACCATCTTGCACACATAAATTTAAAATATGACATATGCACCTAACATGAAAAAATTTACCCTCAATGGATGGTTGACAAATTTCAATGAGTGATGGTAGACTAGCAGTATTATTAGCAGCATTATCAAATCCAATTGAAATTTTTTTGTGAACTAATCCATATTCTTGTAAAACTCTAGCAATTTTGTTACAAATATTTTGAGCGTTATGAACAGTATCAAAAGATTTATATGCAATTAATCGTTTTTGTAATTTCCAACTACTATCAACCCAATGACATATAATTCCTATATAGCTATGAGCTTGCCAATGGTCACTCCATATATCGGCACATATTGACAATTTTTGGGGTAAATCTTTAAACATATTAATTAAAGTTAATTTTTCTTGTAGATATTGGGATTTAGTATCACGAGTACTTGTTTTTTTATTAATTTTTTTAGCCGCGGAATTTAAACAAAGTTGTGCCATATGAGACCATAATCTATCATTAGCAAAATTAAAGGGTAATTCTTTAGCAGAAGTATATTTTGCCATTTCTCTTCTATACGTTGCATTATCAAATTTAAATAATTGTGAAGACGTACCTTGTGAGGATCCCGTAAATCCTTGTAGTTGTGTTTGATCTTGGACATCTCCAACTTGGTCGGGATGCTTTGACGTCAAGTGTCTTTTAAATGTCCCATAACCACCTCCATGGATAAAGGCAAATTTTTGAGTGCAATGGTTGCAAGAAACCTTGTATTGATTGGTACCTTCAATTGGCTCTTTTGAAAAGTGCACGGTCATGATGTTGGACCTCCACGTGGTTCGACCTCCTCGACGTCGACCTCGGATTTGAGTTTGATCACCCCCTCACGCTTCACTTTGGGTTTGAGTGGTTTGAGTGTTACTCCCTTCGGTATGACCATGACCACCCATTGAAAATGTTGCATCAACTTCGTCATCGCTCAAATCAAGCGTTTCATGTGGTTGTATATTAAGATTATCCCAAATGGAATCATCGGGGGGAGGGGGGAATTGGATGCGTAGTTGCCTTATTCTTTCCCTTATCGCCACCGCCACCACGAGATGAAGACATTTTTTTTTGGTGAAAAGATGAAATTATGGAGACTTTGAGTTTGAGACTTTGAAAGTTTGAGATAATATAGAGATTAATTGATAGAGAGATTTGAGAGATTGAGTCTTTGAGAGAGAGATTGAGAGAATGAGTAGAGAATGGTGTGAAAAAAATGAAGGGAGGGGGAGGGTATTTATAGGTTGAAAAATGGAGAGAAAAAGAAAAAAAAAACGTTTTAGGGAACAAAAAAAAAAAAAACCATTTTAGGGACCAAAACGGTTAAGAAAATATTTTTTTTTTTACATTTTGGTCACTAAACAGTCAAAATAACCGTTAGCTAACGGTCATTAAACAATCACCGTCGGATCAGCCAAATCAACGGCCCAGATCAACTAGCCGTTAGTTCACGGTTCCGGTTCACGGTTCCGGTTCCTGAACCGGCGGTTCACCGATTTTTTAATATACGAACCGTAACCGGACCGAAAAATCGCCGATTCACCGGTTCAAGCGGTTCACGGTTCAGCCGGTTCGATTTTCCTCCGATTCCGGTTTGAACCGGCGGCTCGGACCGATTGGGCAACTCTAGTTGCATTTAAAAAGATACATTTAAAATTGATTTTTATTAATATTTTTTTATTCATATAATTTACTTGTCATATTAATAATAATTATCAATTTACTTCTCTATCATATTTTCTCTCTTTTACCTCATTTTTTATATTTATTTTTTCTCTCTCTTATTTCACTTTTAATACTTATAGCACTTATTACAATATACAATTTTTTCTTAATTTTTGTGTAAAATTAACTTTGTTAATTTTTTGATGGGACGAGAAAGTAATTACTAAAAAATACTCTCTCTCTAATATAGCAAAGTGAAATTTAATTTCCTTTTAGTTCATCTTATAATAGTAAATAAGATTATTTAAAATAGTCAATTTTTATTATGGTAATTTAAGAAACAATAGTGGTCGTGGATGAAACCAATATGATTTTGCTCCTATAATTTGGATTGTTTCCAATTTTTACAATTTTATTGAGCTTGATTTTGGAACTTGGAATTATGGTTCTTAAGCTTCACATATGCGTTGTTCTACCATGATTTTTTTTTTATATAGATTAATTTGCTTTGGTTGTTATAGTTAGGGGAAATTGCATTTTGTAACTCAAAGATTTTGGGGTGTTTCTAAAATTAGGTCCTATTTCATCACTATTTACAATTTAGTCTCCAAAATTGTCGTTTTGTTTGCATTTTAGGGATTTTAATTAGTTTTGTTAGAAAAACCTGATGCTGCCACGCAAAATGGTTGATAAGGCCCAAAGTGTATAGTACAGTCGAGACTACCCGCCTTCTTCTCCGCGAGTTCCTACACACAGAAAGCACATAAATTAGGCCGGGGGCGTCTTCGGCAAAACCCCTCCGGCGTGAGGATAAGTACACAGGTGAAAAAGAAAAGTATAAAGGAAACTCTAGGAAAAATTTGCAAAAATGTACTTGGTACTTATTATGATTTTTTATGTTGTTTATATACAGATGGATATGGTTTTATCCATCCAAAAGTTATGTTCCTAAGCTTATTTTCTGCTCGAAATCTTGGGAGTTTAATGTATTTTTTTTAGTGTTTTGATAGTACAGGGGTTGATGTGCAACAATGCTAAAAACAGAGGATTTGAGCCTACTTTAAAAGTTTTGGGATCAAATTGCAATTCTGAAAAATGTGGGACAAAACTGAAATTATGAATTCAAGGGCCAAAATGTAAATCTTGGAAATTCAGGGACCAAACTGCAATTAGGTGAAAATAAGGAGTTAAATTAATATTGTAAAGTTCAGGGGCTAAAGTGAAAGTCTGAAAAATTCAAGGTCCAAAGTGCAAAGCTTGGAAGTGCAGTGACTAAAGTGCGACTGTACAGTTATTACGAGACGAGTCCAAATGAAAATGCACTGCTACAGCTGGAAATAGGCCTTGGCCGGCCAAGGAAAAGAGAAAGCTAGGGCTGTGGCCGAGCAATGGCACAAGGGACTGGCCGAGGAACTGCTGCTGGCCAAGGACAATTGCTACAAACATCAGAACGAGTTGGGCTGTTGGGAACGACTCGTTAGCACGAGTTGGGCTTGGCGTCTGGGCTTGGTTTTGGTCCTGTTTGCACGGCTGATTCCATACATTCATTGCAGCCTAGGTTTTTTTTTTTTAAATCAAGCATTATTATTCATTCGCTGAGGATACTATTCCCGGAAATAGAACAGAGACATCAATTGAGTTCCACCATTTTTATCCCACGATTCGAATCGAGGTTTTTATTTTATTTTATTTCTGTAATTTTTATTATGAGTAGCTAATTTCTTTTTCGCGAATTGGATGTAACAATTGTCGAATTCTTATGCTAATAATGTTTTAATTCTTCCACACTTTTCTTGTTCTTGTTCAATGGAGTTTGCTTAAATTTTTTTTTTTTAGACTTCAATAATATTGATTGATATTGTTGGTCTTTAAATTACTAGGGTTTAAATTACTACACTTGCGTGGGTAGTTTTTACCGTAAAATCTAGGGAGAAACGCGTTTTTCCATAAGTTATGGAGAAACGGGTTACGGGTATCCAGAAGCTATTGAAAGGATATCCAGAAACTTTTTGTATTGGCCATGACCTTGTCCCATGGTTACTTCTGGATATCAGTCTCAAAGGTTCGATATCCGTAACCCTTTGAAAGGATATCCGAAGCTTATGAAAGTGATATCCAGAAACCTTCAAATGATATCCGAAACTTTCAAAATGTTTCTGGATATTCATTTGATGGTTTCTGGATATACATTTGAAGGTTTCTGGATATCCAGAAACCTTCAATAAGCATTTTCTGGTCTTGGCCTTGGATTTGGCTTCAAATATGTTTCTGGATATTCATTTGATGATTTCTGGATATACATTTGAAGGTTTCTGGATATCCAGAAACCTTCAATAAGCAATTTGTGGTCTTGGCCTTGGATTTGGCTTCAAATATGTTTCTGGATATCCGCCCAAAGGCTTCTGGATATCCGTTTCAAAGCTTCTGGATATCCAGAACCCTTTGAGACTGATATCCAGAAATTTTCTTCTGGTTATCAAACGTATAGTTTCTGGCTATTAAAAACGCGTTTCTCCATAGTTATGGAGAAACGCGTTTCTCAGCAGACCTACTCAGTTTTTACATTGACCTAGATTCCATTGAATAGATCCAATTGAAGACCTTACGGAAATCAAAAGGGTCTAAAATCATTTGTTCCTTGGTTTTTAAATATATCACTTGGATGTTTGTAGACCTTGCGAAAAACATCACATCGAAGTAATAATAGGGTTGCAACCCGACCATCTAACCGTTCCAACTCTTATTAAAGTAAACGATTTCTTGAACAAGATTAGTAATTGTTTTTTTTTTTTTTTTTTTTATAAAATTAGCATAGGAATGAGATAGTTGTAAAACCCAATCCGTGAATATTTGTCAATCTTGAATTCAATCTTTGTTTTATTTTCATTTAGTTTAAATTATTTGTTTTCATTATTAGTTTAATCAATCAAAATAAAAAACCCTCCCCTTGGTGACTTTTACATTAATTAAATCCACTTGTTATTCACACATGTCTCTGTGGTTCGACCCTTACTTTTATACATTGCTACTTCGGTACTTGTATACTTGTAAGGTTTTATTACACAGTGGAATTTTATCCATCAAGTTTTTGACGCCGTTGCCGGGGATTTGTTGTGAATTACAAGTTAATTTAATCGGTGCATGTTTGGTAAACGTTCCTTGAACTCCCCGGTAGTTCATACGAACGATTTTATCAACAGAGTTGGAAGGGGCATTCCCCCTATAAGAGAATCAGACACCGAGTCTGAAACTTCTGTCACCGAGACAGTAGTTGAATTAAGTGAGTTGGAAACTTCTTTCACCGAGAAAGAAGAAGAATTTAATTTTGTTATGGCAGACCAAATTATGAATGCTTTTGCCAGGCCTAAGGTCGACACATCGGTGTCGTGCATAGTGTTGCCCGATGCAGCACTGACATATGAAATTAAAGGCCAATATTTTAACATGCTTCCTAATTTTCATGGTTTATCTGGTGAGGATGCATTGGCATTTCTGAGAGAATTCATGTCCACTGTGAGTGGTTTCCCTATTAAGGGGGGGGGAGGTTACTTTGGAGCACTTGCGACTGAAGTGCTTTCCGTTTTCCTTGAAGGATAAAGCCAAAACTTGGCTATTGTTACTTCCTCCTAGTAGCATCACCACTTGGGATGCTTTGCATGATGCTTTTCTTACGAAATTTTACCCTTATGATGCATTGACTAATTTTCGGGTGAAAATTATAGGATTTGCACAGGAGTCGGGGGAAGCCTTTCACGAGGCATGGGATAGATTTAGAATGTTACAAGTTCAGTGTCCCCACCATAACTTTCCTGCTTCCATGTTGCATCAAACTTTTTATGGGGCTTTATCCCCTGAATACCAATCAATGGTAGACAATGCAGCAGGAGGAAGTCTAGGTAGCAAGATCGTCAACAGCCGTTGTTTGAGATGTTAAGTGCTAACTCTCAACAGAAGGGATCAAGGGGGACAACAAGGGGTGTGAATGAGGTAGGGCTGAGTAACGAGATTGCTAAGCAGTTTGCATTATTAAATCAAAGATTTGATAAATTAGCTTTGCAAAATGCTTCTTCTGTGCCTTCTACTGCTCATCTTGTTTATGATAGTTGTGTGACATGTGGATCTAAAACTCATGATTATAATTCTGGTCCCACTACTAGTCTCTATAGCTGTGATACTGAGCAGGTACATGCTATGCAAGGATATGGTCAGGGGTTCCCACCAAACAATAATCAGTACGGTAATATGTACAATTCAGGGTGGCAAGCAGGGCCGAGACATCCCAATTTGTCATGGGGTGGAAATCAACAGAATAAGACCCTCCATCCCCAACCACCTCAGGGATCCTTTGAGAGGAAGAAAGAGCCTTGGGAAGAGGCCATGAAGCAGATGAGAGCAGAGCAACATCAAGCAAGAGCAGAGCAGCAGCAAGCAAGTAACAACCAAGCTGCTGCGATGAAAAAGTTGGAGACCCAACTGGGTCAATTGGCTGAAGCACTACAGGGACGACAGCCGGGTACATTCCCTAGCCAATGGGATCAAGCTAAGGCCATCATCATCTTACGGGGTGGCAAACAGGTAGACAATCAGGTAGCTTCTCCTTCTTCTCCCACTAAACCCCCTGTTGTTAAGTCCCCTGTTGTGGAACCTCCTAATGTTGAAACTGTGGTTGTGGAGGACGTTATTTTTGATAATGAGTGTACAAATGGATTGGGGAAAGATGAGATTGTTGATACTCCCATCCCCAAGCCATATGTACCTCCTATACCATTTCCTGGTAGATTTACAAGACATAAGTTGGATCATCAAATGAAGGAATTGATTGATATGTTTTCAAAGGTAAATATAAATCTTCCTCTTTTAAATGTGATAAAAAATGTTCCAGCTTATGCAAAATTTTTCAAAGAAATAAACTCCAGGAAATTTAGGTATGGGACGAATGAGAAGATTTTGATGAATGTGAATGCTAGTGTTGTGGTACAACATAGTCTTCCACCCAAATTAAAGGATCCCGGAAGCTTTCTTATTTCTATTACTATGGGGGAGTCCGAGAGGGTGAAAGCTATGTTGGACCTTGGGGCTAGCATTAATTTGCTTCGTTATTATTTGTATCTTGAGATGGGTCTTCCTGAATTAAAACCCACCACAATGGCCTTACAACTCCCTGACAGGTCCATTAAAAGACCGTTGGGTATTGTGGAGGACGTTTTAGTTCAGGTTGATTCTTTGATCATCCCGATTGATTTTGTGGTGCTTGAAATGCCAAGAAGTGAAGGAAGTCGCTGTGATTCACCCATATTACTTGGGAGACCTTTCACGGCGACGACCAACACTATTATTAATGTGAGGAATGGCAAACTTTCCATGACTGCTGCTAATGAGAAAATTGAAATATCTGTGTTTGATGCCATGAAAAATCCCATGGATGATGATGAGTCATGTTTGTATGTAGATGACACAGTAAAGGATGAATGGGCCAAAGTAGATAAGAGTGACGGTGAGAATTCTAGGGATAATGCGGGTTCCCACTTGTGTACCATGAAAAATGAGGCCGACAGTCTTGGTTCTTGTGATGGCCCGTATCACCCCCTAGGCCGATCCCAAAAGAGGTCGGTGTCCCCATTAAAATCTTTCTTCCCTCTAAAATCTAATAATGAGGGTTCATGTGCTAATGTGGAAGATTGTTGTTTTCTTGATATTTCTGATACTTTCTTTGTCAAGATGTGTGTTCAGGATACTTGTGATTTGTGGAGGAAAATGAGGTGCTTGATTGTAATAAGAATAAGGCACCGAATGAGTTTGGGGGAGAGGTCCCCAAGAAAAAGAAAATGAAGAAAAAGAAAAAGGGCAAGAAAAAGGTTAGAAAAATCTCTTGGGCTCCACCCGAGCTTATAACAAAGGGTGAATTTTTGTGAAAAGTTGTGGGCGTTTGTGCCCGAGAATGTGCGAGGTGGGCCAAGAGAAGGAAAGCCAAGGCCAAAGAGAATGTGGCCACCTCACATCCCATGTAGTTGGGAGCAACGGTCGGGCTAACGACCTTAACCAAATGCGCTAATTGGGAGGCAACCCAAGTAGGTACGTTTTATTTGCTTTATTTATTTGTTTTGTTGTGTCATATCGTCCTTTGAACCCGAGGCATATTTTTGTTCTCTTTGCTATGAGGACATATCATGTTTTGAGTTTGGGGATAGATATCTCTCCGAGTTTGTAGGTTTATAGAGGAGTGTATATAGTGTCATCCTCCAAAAAAATAGAAAAATTTTAAAAAAAATTGTTCTCATTATATGTTCGAAATTTGGCCAACGTCCGTGATGATTTGAGGGTTTTGATTGAGTTTTGCTAAGCTTGTGCCAATTTGAATTTTTTTATTAGAATTGCATTAATACATGTAAAACACAATTGCATCACCATTCACTTCCATCATATTTCTTGATCATGATTATTAATTTAGGTATCCTTTATGGGTTCACTTTGACATTCTCGGGGGTCCTAGAACATGGTTGCACGCTTGTCAATAACAAATCAATAGATTACTTGATATTTATGGCTTCTATTTCTTTGTCAACCCTCTTGTGAGCCTTCGACTTTCTCGTCATCGTTTATATATGAATTATCGCTTGATCCCTTTTTGAGCCTGTTTAGAAAGAATGGAACATTTAGACCACCATTCGCCTTCATTTGACGCCTACCCCCTAGCCCTTGACACCTAGAATAGGTTTATCCTACCTTTGCAAGAATTTGGAATTGGAAAAGTTCAAGTTTGGGGGTTAAATAGAGAAATTATGGGAATGAGTGAGGAAGGTCAAAAATTGTAAAGTGGATATGTATTGTAAAAAAAGGGGGGCAAGAAAAAAAAAACAGTTCAAGTTCAAAAAAAAAGAGAAAAAAAGAACAGAAACAGATTGCCCCCCTAATTCTGTGAAGTATGTTTGATAAGTGACATTTATTGAGAGAGGAAATGCTTTCAACCCCAAGTGTATAAAGTATGACAAAGTCTAGTTTGGAGGTTGAAGTATTGGGGAAACAAAGGGAGCGGAAAAGCTGAAATTTTGGAAGGAGTAATATGCAATGGAAGGTTTTTAGTTTCACATTCTTGTGTTTGTATGTCCATTCCTTCGTTTGTACCCGTGAACCTAGCCCCACAATTGTTGTGGATTTAACCCTAAATCCATAATTCGTGTTCAATATTGAGTAATTGGGTTGACGAGTGCGTAATCGTGCATATGAGTATCCTTGTAAATTGTATTGTTATGTAGGGCATGTCTTAGTGAACCCATAAACAATCTTATCTTGTTGATCATGATCTCCCATATTTCATTCATCATTCAGGCCGAGGTGAAAAATTGTGGGTTAGATGCATTAATGTAATTGTAATTGCATATTCTTTTTGGCACTTGTTTAGTATATTTAAGTGAGAATCTGAGACTTGCTTGGCCGGCAACCTTGTATGTATTGAGAACATATCAAAAATATTTTCTGTTGATTGTTTTTATTTGTTAGGGTAGTTTGGTTTTTGTTTTAGTTTTGTTTTACTCGAGGACGAGCAAAAGGTAAGTTTGGGGGTATTTGATGGATGTGGTTTCACCCATCCAAAAGATATGTTCCTAAGCTTATTTTCTGCTCGAAACCTTGGGAATTTAATGTATTTTTTTAGTGTTTTGATAGTACAGGGGTTGATGTGCAACAATGCTGAAAACGGAGGATTTGAGCCTACTTTGGAAGTTTTGGGACCAAATTGCAATTCTGGAAAATGTGGGACAAAACTGAAATTATGAATTCAAGGGCCAAAATGTAAATCTTGGAAATTTAGGGACCAAACTGCAATTAGGTGAAAATAAGGAGTTAAATTAATATTGTAAAGTTCAGGGGCTAAAGTGAAAGTCTGAAAAATTCAAGGTCCAAAGTGCAAAGCTTGGAAGTGCAGTGACTAAAGTGTGACTGTACAGTTATTACGAGACGAGTCCAAATGAAAATGCAAGGCTGCAGCTGGAAATAGGCCTTGGCCGGCCAAGGAAAAGAGAAAGCTAGGGCTGTGGCAGAGCAATGGCACAAGGGACTGGCCGAGGAACTGCTGCTGGCCAAGGACAATTGCTACAAATATCAGAACGAGTTGGGCTGTTGGGAACGACTCGTTAGCACGAGTTGGGCTTGGCGTCTGGGCTTGGTTTTGGGCCTGTTTGCACGGCTGATTCCATTCATTCATTGCAGCCTAGGTTTTTTTTATTTAAATCAAGCATTATTATTCATTCGCTGAGGATACTATTCCCAGGAAATAGAACAACAACATCAATTGAGTTCCACCATTTTTATCCCACGATTCGAATCGAGGTTTTTATTTTATTTTATTTCTGTAATTTTTATTATGAGTAGCTAATTTCTTTTTCGCGGATTGGATGTAAAAATTGTCGAATTCTTATGCTAATAATGTTTTAATTCTTCCACACTTTTCTTGTTCTTGTTCAATGGAATTTGCTTAATTTGTTTTTTTTAGACTTCAACAATATTGATTGATATTGTTGGTCTTTAAATTACTAGGGTTTAAATTACTACACTTGCGTGGGTAGTTTTTACGTTGACCTAGATTCCATTGAATAGATCCAATTGAAGACCTTGCGAAAATCAAAAGGGTCTAAAATCATTTGTTCCTTGGTTTTAAATGTATCACTTGGATGTTTGTAGACCTTGTGGAAAACATCACATCGAAGTAATAATAGGGTTGCAACTCGGCCATCTAACCGTCCCAACTCTTATTAAAGTGAACGATTTCTTGAACAAGATTAGTAATTGTTTTTTTTTTATAAAATTCGCATAGGAATGAGATAGTTGTGAAACCCAATCCGTGAATATTTTTCAATCTTGAATTCAATCTTTGTTTTATTTTCATTTAGTTTAAATTATTTGTTTTCATTATTAGTTTAATCAATCAAGATCAAAAACCCTCCCCTTGGTGACTTTTACATTAATTAAATTCACTTGCTATTCACACAAGTCTCTGTGGTTCGATTCTTACTTTTATACACTGCTACTTCGGTACTTGTATACTTGCAAGGTTTTATTACACAGTAAAATTTTATCCATCATATACTCTCTCATATCATGTGAAAGTCACATGCTTTTAGCCACATGTCGTCTTTTCATTGGGTGTGCATAAGCACTAAAAGTTAGTGGATATGCCACCCCTTTTTCTGACAGGCAACTCATCATTGTAACATATTTCGTGGGCCCAAATATAACGTCTTTGTCTGCTTCTGTAATACTGCTGCTGATCTATATGTCGCTCATGGGCGACAACCATTCTAGGGCGGCAACCTTTATCATTGTCGCTAGCCTAGATATCCTGTTGCGAGATCTTTCCTCGAGATTAGTCTCTTTCCATTTGAGGATGGGTTCTAATGGGCTTCCCGCTAAGCCTTGTTTCCCGCCAACATACTTAGTAAAGTCGCCATATTGTATTTAACTTATCTTGGGCCTATTTTCTTGATCTTTAATCCATACTTGTAGTATTGGGCCTCACGTAATATGCATAGGCCCAAATATATTTTTCCACGATTATATCAATAGCGCCCATGTTCGAGATCTGGATTATTTATGATCCAGTCGAGAAACTTTGATCGTCGCCTTTGATTCCCGCATCTCAGACATGACCTTGGCGAGATCATACTTTTGGATAATGTACTTCTGGCCACGTGTCATTTCCCGATTGGTGAAAGAGGGCGGTTTGTCAGAGGTGACGTGCTATCTTCTCGAACTTCGCTCCTCAATGATTTATTTTTCAATAATGGGGGGAAATTCAAATTTTGGACATCATTTAATACATTTTGAAAACTACCCAAAACCTTTTCATCTTCCTTGGTTAAGGGGAAATCACTCTTTCCATTTTCACTTTGTCACACACACTCAGGCTTTCATTTTCCTCTTTCGGCGAACCAGATTTTTTCTCAGGCATTTTTCCTTGTTGCTCCATCCATATTCTGGTTGGTTCTCATTGTTTTCAAGCTTTCTCAGATTTTCCGTTCAATAGGTTGCCTTTTTCAAGCTCGTCTGGGTACTTTTGAGGGTTTCTCCAGTCCTTTGAAGTTTTCGGCCATAATCCGGCCAAACTCTTTAAGCCTTCATCGTTTTATGCAATTTTCCAGGTAAAGCCTTTCAATCCTTCCAGTTTTCATGTTTTCAGTTCAATTCTTACATAATTTGATGGCTAGAACTAAATCATGTGTTAGAACAGTAGGTTTGGCCAAAATAGGAAAAGTGGTGGGTTTTATAGGGTTGATAGGGAGGTCTGGGCCATAATTCCTCACGAGGACCTCAATACTATGCTCATCAGGCATGGCACGGATGTCGCAGTTTTAGATACCTTAGAGATTTGGGGTCCCCCATTCTTGCACAAGTTTGTTCCTATGAAAATTTTCTTCACCACTTGGGAACTTTGTTCATATATATGCAAGTTCTATTGTCCTCTTTTTTATTCTGACTTCTTAGATACTGACTTTCCCGCTGCCCTTGATTTATGTAGTCGTCACTTCTATAAACAGGTTCTCTCCTCTTCCAGTGAACTTGGCAACATGTCTTTCTCCAGCTCTTCATCAAGTCATGATGTGTCTGATACATTGGATGCAGAGACTTCATCCAGGCATCAAACTTACGAAATTCCCATCTATGTTGTCGCAGAAACCAGGACTTCTTCTTCCTTAGAATTTCAAACTCCCTCACTTGTTAAGTATGGGATAAACCCTAACATTTATCATATTGAACCTTATGTGGGTGACATGTTACTTGCCACCATGCGACATAGAATGGATGGCGTTGTCACCTATCCTTCTCAATTGGAAGCTGGGCTTAGGTTCCCCATTGATCCTTTTATTTGTGATGTGATACATAAGTCCCAAGTTGCCATTGTTGACCTCCATCTCAACGCCATCCGTATCCTTACCAGCTATCTATTCATTTGCAGAGCCATTAGGCAAGAGCCTACCGTTCCTTTGCTTGTTCATTTATTTGAGGGTTATACCACTGTAACCGAGCGAGATGGCGTTATCGAGAACCGTTTGTCCATCAAATAATGAAAACCAAAGATCCTTACTCCTCTCCCCAAAAAAGTCCATAACTGGCAGTACAAACCCATTTTTGTAGCTTCTTGCGTAGGTTGGAATCATTCTGGCGACTTCGAGAGATAGTCCCTAAAATTGAGACCAGAAAAGCATTGGTATCCGGCAACAATCGCCTTAAGAATAGAATTTTAAAACTTCTCGCTGATGCCCAAGATGGAGGCCTTGCTCTATTTTCCTGGAGAGAGATCATTTCTAGCCCATCTTTACTACGGAAAGTTGGTCTCCCAGACTTTACCTTTCCAAAGAATGAATCACGCGTTCCCATTGTCCACACTGCCCCTTATCCAGGTTGGGAAATCCATTTAGGAAATTGTTTTGCCTCAGACTATGAACCTTGCAAACTGGAATGTCGTTGTTGCAATGCGATGTTTGATGTTTATAGTATGTTTCTCGCCTTTAAACTTATTTTGATTTATTTTTCCCTCTTTTCCTTCTTTAAATGTTTATTATTTTGTTTACAGAATTTAGGTCCAAAGACCTGTCAAAGAGGCGAGAAGCATTTTCCGGTGCTGATGGCCGCCGTAAGAGATTACCTGAGGCCAGACAAGCCAGTCTCCTCAAAACAAGTTTTGAACTGGAGATTCCCATTTCCTTCCATGGAGATGATTTTGTAGCCATTGCGCTTGAAAAAGCCAATGCCGCTGATGAGAAAGCCGCTGATCCCACCAAAAAGAAAAGGAAGTCAAAGACTCCCAGGCGACCTTCTCCCCTTAAGCTTAGGGATGAAAAAGAGGTTGAGGAAGAACAACATCAAGAAGAAGAATAAGAGCAAGATGTCGCTCAAGAAGAAAATCTGACCACTAGAACAACTGAAAATGTTGAGCCGAGTTTGAGTAAGTGTAAGTACCCCAATCCGTACCGCTCACCATCCGAGCATACGGAAAAAACCAAGGGCGAACTTCCGGAGGTCATAACTCCTTCATACAAACTCCGATTGAGACATGCCATATATGGTTGGAAAGCTCTCGACGAGGCCTCCCGAGCCGCCCCAAGGCGCTCTGAAGCCCTCCCGAAGCCCTGCCGATCCATCTCGAGATGATCCTGAGTCATCCCGAGCGCTCCCGAAGCATCCGGAAGCCCTGCCGATCCATCCCGAGCCATTCCGAGGCATCCCAATGCCCTCCCGGCACATCCTGAGGCATCCTGAAGCACGCCGAACCTCTGCCCGAATCCACCTAGCGATCCTGAGGCACGCCGAACCTCTGCCCGAATCCACCCAGCGATCCCGAGGCACGCCGAACCTCTGCCCGAATCCACCTAGCGATCCTGAGGCACGCCGAACCTCTGGCCGAATCCACCTAGCAATCCCGAGGCACGCCGAACCTCTGCCCGAATCCACCTAGCGATCCCGAGGCACGCCGAACCACTGCTCGAATCCACCCAGCGATCCCGAGGCACGTCGAACCTCTGCCCGAATTCACCTAGCAATCCCGAGGCACGCCGAAGCTCTGTCCGCAGACACCGGTACATCCCAAAATCATGCCGAAGCTCTGTCTGCAGACACCGGTCCATCCCGAGGTAATCCCGGTCCATCCCGGAACACTATTCACACTCAACCAACACACTCCCAAGCGGAAGATAGACACAAACCAACATTGGTAAGGCCTCATTCCAACACTATTTCAATTAATTTCAATACTTAAATACATAGCATACAATGTAGACATCCTATTCAAAATGCATTTTTAAAAATCATATACACACACACACAACTTTTAAAGAAAGAGGGGTATCGAAAGACTCGTGTATATGATGCGACTCGGGTGAGCTCTGCTATTCTCTTCCCGAGGCGTAACCTGACCTCCGAACTCAAATCTCATCACATAACAACTTTTAAACTAAACAAAGCCTTTTCTCAATATTTTGGGCTATAATCAAAACGGCGTGGCGACTCTACAAATGAAAAATGCGGCAAACAACGAACCAGCGCAAGATGCACGATCCGCGCGTCGGATCCAGGTAATTTCAGTTCGCGACTCCACTGGGGACATTTTTTTTTAAAACTTTTAAATAAAAAAAAAGATTTTTAAAACAATGATGAGGGTCAAACTTTCATTTTATCCCTTCTTTAAATGTTGTGTGTGTGTGCATGTGCTTACCTTTTTTATTCAAAAAAAAATAAAAATACAAAAAAATGCATCATAATACATCTGTGTACATACATTTTAAAATTCTGTAAAACTTTCTGTTTTACTCAGAAAAAGAATTTTAGTGACCGCACACTACGCGCACTCTTATCCTGTACACTACACACTACAACCCCAAACCCGGGATGGTCTCAGATGCAGTTCGATTGGTGTTCCTATGCCTTTCGAGCGCGCACTGGATCATTCCAAACTCCCCATCCTAGCCATTCTCAACTATGCACGCTTGCGTCACACTCTGTCCAGACTCGGTTGGTTTTTGACCCAGTCCGTGTCATAAAGCCTGGATACATATCCCATGCCGGCCATTATCTGAGTCAAAGCCCAGAGATCAAGATCTCTTGCGCAAGAAAGCAATGAAAGGTCATGCTAAAATCTTGACCCGATCTTGATTTCCAAAGCTACACCTAGACAATGCTCCGTCCCGGATATACATCCATGCTCACATGACACCATGTCATCAAGCCTTTAATACGTCATCCATGACAATATGACCTAGCCAAAACCTAACGTCACAGATCCCTTGCGCAAGCAAGGTAAAAAGAGGTCATGCCGAACTCTTGACCCGATCTTGACTCAGGTGCCGGCTCGATTTACTATTCACTTGGCCGACGCGTTAAAACGAACATGACAGGCTTGGTCCTTAGGTTCGGTTTTTCTTTTGGCCGGTGGAAACTGCTTGCGCTATAGGACCCTCACCCGGGGCTGTCCACCATGGGATGTCGAAATACAGGTGTAAAACGAGGGGCTTATAGCCGCAGTGATGGTCTCCACTGACCCAGGATCTAGAATAGTTGCGAAAAAGAAGAGCAATCTTTTCCAACCAATTTAAGATTATGAGAAAACATGTTTTAAGTAAATTAAAACAACAAAAAAGGCATAAATAAAAAAAAGAGGAAACTGCATGTCGCATGAGCTTTCCCCCCTTTATCCAAAAAAAGACCTTCCCAAGTCTAAAACTTACCCGTCACCCCCTCCAGCGAACCGAGAGTGGTTGAGAGTACCCGGGTGCCGTCTTTTCAGTATCGAAGTCACAAGGTCCGACAGCCCTTCCGGTTAAACGGTTCGAACAGTTCGCTATTCTCCCATGGCAGGATCGACAGATAACAGTGAGGGAAACAGAACTTCGCCCCTGAGAAACCTTCAGAGAATGGAGTAGGTGCTGCAAGCCTTCGAAACTCTCAAGAAGCGCCAAGAAGAACAACAAGCCTGGATTGTAGACACCATGAGTCATCGTGGAACTATCATCGTTCCCCAACCTGATGGGGCCTTCGTCCTCATAGAAGACGAAGAAATGCATGTTCCCCCGGTTTCCCAAAGCTATCAGCAGGTCCCTCCTCCACCAAGCTACGAAAACCAAGCAACGCAAAGTAGCTCCCGGTCAAAGCTTCTCTCGAGCCCCAGTCAAGCAGCTCCGATATGCCCGCCTCAGCACAACCAGTTTCCCGGCCCTGCGCCACAAGCTCAATATCACCAGTGTACATATGGGCACGCTCCCCCAGATCCCAATGTATCTCGGTATCCCCCGGGATTCAATCCTTTGCCTCTATATGAGCCCCGCAGCCACAACTTGAAATCCCAATGCCTGCCAGGGACAGACATATCGAGCGGATATCCAGACATTTCAAACCTGCCACCTGCCAGACTACCACTTGGGGCTAATGAGACATTCCCTCAGATCCCAAACACAACCCATGGTGGTCCAGGCAAATCCGCCTTTGGCTCCAATTTCAGTAATCCAGGATACGAGTTGGTTTACACTCAACTGCCTCCCCAAGATGCCCGAGTGGCAATCCCATCGATCAATCCACCTCCATCTTCGATTTCCATCCCAGAAAATGGCAGGCTGCCTCTGCCTACTGACCCTCATATGGCTTGGTTGGTCGAACAAATGAAGGATATGCAAAGGAAATTGGCCAACTCTCAGAAAGACTCACTTATGCCCACAGATCTGAGTAAGGTGGTCCCTCTCCCCCCGAAGTTCAAAATGCCGAAAATGGAGAAGTTCGATGGGACAGAATGCCCAAGGACCCATATAATACCTATGTCTTAGGTATAGGAGCCAAAGGGGCCACACCTCAACAAATGGCAGATCACTTCCAACGCTCCCTAAAATACACGGCCTTGATGTGGTTTCTTAAAGTAAAAGCAGAAAATCGCTCTAACTGGGAGAAAATAAGTGATATCTTCCTGGAGAAATACCGTGCTAACCTCAAGTGGGAAACAAACTGGCATGACCTGCAGGCCACTGAGCAGAAAGATGATGAGTTGGAGGGGGAATTTTACAAAAGATGGAATTGGAAGTTAAGCGAGATAGCAGACCTCCTACCCAAGGAAGAACAGATGGACATCTTCCACTCCTGCCTCAAACCATCGTTGAGGACATTGATCAGCCACCACCCCTATCCTGATCTTCGCACTATGGTCAATGTCGGTACCAAGTTTGAAAAAGCTTTGAGCACGCGAAAATGGTAGCCAGTCCTGCTTCTTCCTACCGCTGCAAGGCAGTCCCGCCTAATCCAGCATCTGCCCCAAACAAGGGAAAAAGGGCTACCGAGGCATTCCACTACATTCAGAATGAATCCATAGAAGTCGTGACGAAACACCCCCAAGGAATAATTGGCAACATTTTCAGCACTTTGATAACCTCAAAATGCCCCTAAGCCAAGTGTTCGAAGCATTGGTAAAGCAGAACATTCTCAAACCCCTTGAAAATTACCAGCCAAAGACTCTCAACCTTAAGCTGGACATGAGCAAACAGTGTGCCTTCCACAACTACCCCGACCACACAATCGACCATTGCATCGTGTTGAAACAAGCGATCCAAGGGCTAATTGAAGAAGGAAAGTTGGAACGCCCTGCGGTCCCAACACAGTCAGAAATCCCTTTCCCAGGAATGATAGGGTGAATATGGTAGCATTCGGCATGGACGAGTCCTCTGTACTCTCTCAAGCCCATCAAAAATGCCATTGAAGAGCTGGGTTACCCTTTTCCAGAGCTACTTCCAGCAAGGAGGAAATAATTGAGAAGCTTGGTCTAACCCCTCGTCTCCTAGAGTCTAGCTTCGAAAGGACCCCGAGTCTGTTGTATTTAAGTTTGAGTCTCTCGAGTCTTCTGACAGCTTTATGCCTAAAGATTATGCGTTCGTAGCAAAAACTTTTTTTTCCTTATGCTCTGAATAATAAATTTGACCTTTCTGAGTACCCCCTCATTGCCACTTTAACAAATGATAAATTAACTAATCAAAAAACAGTTAATAATGATTCACTTGATAAAGACGCAGACACATTAAACGAACAATACATTAAACAAATCTTTAAGCATGTTGTCAAACGAGAGGAAAACTGGGCCCAAGCTACCGAGAAGGTTTTGACCAAAGTGAATTTGGGAACTGCTGAAGAGCCTAAAGAGCGCAAATCCAATTTCCGATTCCGACCCTTCAAGGTCCAATTTCCAATATCAACCTTTTCAAATCCAATTTCCAATTCCGACCCTTCAAGGTCCAATCTTCAAATCCCGATCCTTTCGAGTCCAATTTTCAATTCCGACCCTTCAAGGTCCAATTTCCAATCTCATCCTTTTCAGGTCCAATTTTCAATTTCGACCCTTCAAGGTCCAATCTTCAAATCCCGATCCTTTCGGGTCCAATTTTCAATTCCGACCCTTCAAGGTCCAATATCCTATCTCAACCTTTTCAGGTCCAATTTTCAATTCCGACCCTTCCAGGTCCAATTTCCAATCTCAACCTTTTCAGGTCCAATTTCCAATTCCGACCCTTCAAGGTCCAATTTCCTCTCTCAACCTTTTCAGGTACAATTTTCAATCTCTACCCTTCAAGGTCCGAGTGTCATCTCTTGATACAGCGTAGAGCGCCCTTGGGTCTAGTTCTCCCCAACAAAGACGCACTTTTCACGATAGCCTGCCAGGCCAGGGGCTTCAAAATAAAAAAAATTAGAAAAAAGAGAAAGTCATACAATCAAACCTCGTAGGTTCTAGTACTTTTCTCATTTAATCAAGTCCTCCTCGGACATTGCAGTCATGTCTTTAATTTTCTGTACGCAAGTTTTCTTTCTTTTCTTGCTAGACTTGAGACATTATTTTGCACCCCACATTACATTTAATGAAATGGTTTTGTTCTATGTGATCACTTGCATGGCTCAAAAAATAATTTCCCAAATGATTAATGATTTGATTAATTGGTGTGAGAAAGTCAATCAATAGTTCCCCATACTTCTTACCATACCCTACACAAAGGCCTCCATCAAGCCATACACTTTCCAAAATCACATCCCTACCATCACCTTGACCAAGTCAACGACGGCAGCAACATCACTAAATGATTGCTCTCATGTCAACAAAAAGCTAGGGGCTTTTCCTTCCCCCTCATGTGCATCAAGCAAGTTCAAGCAGGGGCTTCAAAAAAAAAGTGGAGCTAAGGACCCAGCACCGCTAGTCAGAAGCTCGATAGAGGAAGGCAAAGGCAAAAGCGCATCATAAGTCCTTAAGCGATATTCAAATTCTTCCTCTCCCCGTGAGAGCAACGATCAAGAAGCAATGGATTCATTGAGACTTCCGTCAAATACGACTTGTCAAGGAATCACCTCAAGACCCGTGCCCCATCATTTAACCTTCCGAGCCTTTTTGCCAAAGGCCGCATAAATATTCATGCCTTTGCCCCAAAGCCAAACATGGTTCCCCCGAACTACGTCAACCTGAGCTCCTTGTCTTAAGGGGAACGTAGGCAACCAGAAATGGTCCGGTCATAAACACATACAAATCCACAAACCTAGTCTCACCAATGACCTCTCCTATACACAAATCTTTTTTCACACCAGACCAACTCGATCCTTAATACCGGTTGACTTTCTCCTCATGATTAATCAAGCATATCAAGTTTAATTGTTGAATAACCCGAACATCAACGAAGGGTTTTAAGCAAACATGTGATCATTGTGAACAAATCAAGTTTTCAAATGTCTCTACAAGTCTTCTTTTTCTACAAAATAGGAAAATAGAGCTAAACACCGATTTTCTGTCAGCAAGGGACCCGTTCCCACCTTTTCAAAAAAAATATACGCCCTTGCGAGTGTACATTACAAGTCATTTCTTTCACACTTTTGGTTGACTGATTGATTCAAAAAAATATATATATACAAAGGTGTTGAAGAACATACCCAGCTAGATTGAAAACCCAAAAAGGGCAGTCTAGGCAAAATCAGGGTTGCACCATTCTCCCCCTTCCCTGTCTACCCTTCTCTCACAAAAGGGTCGAACTACGGAGACCTGAGCCCCTCAGTCTGGGGGGAACATAGGCAGCCTTCATTGGTTCGGTCTAAAGCATACACAAAAATCCAAAAATTGGACGCCATCAAGGCTCAGACAAGAAACAAGCAAGAGAGCTTGCGTCTCGATAAAGCTTTAAAAGCAAATCACAAATCATTACAGTTAAAACACTTCTTGATGAGTTCAAGCATGGTCTACTCTCAAACTCACAACATGCTAAAAGACAACTGAAAACATTTAACAATTAATGTGTCTGCAAATGACAATGGATGGATGCTTAGAGTTTCAGAAGGTCATTCCGCGCCACTCGCGCTTGTCCCTTCTCCATTCTTCCCTTCCTTCCCTCGTCCCCGTCAAGTCTTCTTTTGTTACACGCGAGCTAGCCCTATCTCCCTCATTCTGAGATCAGGAGTCCTCCCTGTCGTGTCAAGCAATCCAGTCACTCTCAAAGCTTCATTCATCTGTGCCTCGGCTCGGATCTCCTCCCTACGAGTCTGCAAAAGGGGACCTCTTACCGTCAATCGGTCAACTCTAGTCTCATAGTTAAATAATGCATCTCCCGTGACACCCTGAGGGTTAACCCAAACTTCTACACTCCTAAGGTCGCAGCTGAAATGGCAACCTTGCCCCGGAATCGCCTCGCGCCTGCTCCCCAGAATCGGCTGAGCCAGTCCAAGTACTCAGTAGTCAGGACAACACTCTCCCTAAGAGGTACCCCAAGAGGAAAAGCAGCAAATTTTCATATCTCCATAAAGAGAAGGAAAGCGGATAAGTCCTCCATGGATAAAGGAGCTACCATCATAGTAGCAATCTCACTCCAGCCCAGCAAAGGCTCCTGCCTCATCCCAAATTGTCGAGAAACAAGCGACGGGATGTAGAAGGAAGACCAAGACAACCCCGAAACCCTAACAACATAGGAACCTTCCTGAAAGGCCCTCCTAGTCTCAATTCCCTAATGAGGAACCCACCAGCGGCTCTGATGCGTGCCAAGTTGAGCCATCCACCTCTCCCAAGCGGACTGATCCATATCCAAGACAAGAGGTCGCTGAGAAAACATCCACGGACTAAAAGGTGTCAGAAGCACAGGCATTGCTTAAAGCCTCTCTCGCAACCACAAAGTGACCAAATCAGGGGCTTCCCCCATGCATGAACCGGTCCCCCATCGCCAAGCGATCTATGCCGTGGAAAGTCTCCCTCGAAACTAAGGGAACGATGTCCTCACCGGCTCTGAAATGGCCTACCACATCCAACAAAGCGCTGTGGCATATCCTGAGGGAGCTAACCTTGAAAAGAGTGGCTATCATGCACAAAGCAAACACATCCCAGGAGACATCACTCCCGCCATCGCTCATGAAACTCTCAAAGCTGTTTCAGCCCCCAACTGCTCAGAAAACTTGCCAAAGCTGCCTCAGCCTCCATATACCACAAACACTTCAAGCTCGTGCAACATGCACAAAACATATAAAAAAGGGGAGTAGAAACAACCCCTAAATTGAAAATAAAAGAGTTCATTACATGTGAATACATTGTGCATACAAATACAAATATTTTGTTGCTCTCCTCACTAAAATGCACATAAAAGAAAAAAAAAGAGTCCTACTCTGAGTCATCGGCAGCACCACCTGATAAAGACTCCCACATCTCGACGCCTTCGCCAGACACCTCATCATCCTCGGTGAACTCAGCACCTTCCTCGACCGGATAACTCCGAGAAGTCTGCAGAAGAAAGAACGAAGAAGGAAAAAGAAGACGAGCCATCCCTCCTCTCCTTGCCCAGCACCTGCGGTGTCCTCAACATTTCAACAATTCGGTCAGAGGTGCCACACGTCCTCAGCATTTCAACAACTCGGTCAGAGGCGCACCACGTCCTCATCATCTCAGCCAGAGGCACCACCATGTCCTCATCATCACGGCCAGAGGCGCCACACGTCCTCAACTTCCTCCTCACAAAGGCGTCTCCTCCTGCAGGTAAACATAGTAAAGGTACGTCAATAAACTTCAAATGCAAGACATAGCAGTAATAAACGCTACATAAAAGGTCCATCCCAACACGACATGTTTCCTTTCTAAAAATTCCCACAAACAAAGTTCTTACATGACTCACAAAATACACCATCAAACCTAACTTAGGGTAGACACCCTCAAACAGTCTCACTTAGGGTAGACACCCTCAAACAGTCTCACTTAGGGTAGACACCCCCAAACAGTCTCACATAGGGTATAGACACCCTCAAACAGTCTCACATAGTACACACCACGTCCACACAAATCTCACTCAAGACACCACCACGTCCACACAAACCACACTACTTCCTCTCAGGACACCACCACGTCCTCACAATTTCATCTCAGGACACCACCACGTCCTCACAACTTCATCTCAGGACACCACCACATGCTCACAATTTCATCTCAGAACACCACCACGTCCCCAAATATTTCAGCAAGTTCAGAGATGCCACCACAAACCATCTTTTAGAAAGATTACCTATCTTTTAGTAAGATTACCTACTTTTTCGTAAGATTAGCCATCTTTTAGTAAGATTACCCATCTTTTAGTAAGATTACCTACCTTTTAGTAAGATTAGCCATCTTTTAGTAAGATTACCCATCTTTTAGTAAGATTACCCATCTTTTAGTAAGATTACCTTCCTTTTCGTAAGATTAGCCATATTTTAGGAAGATTACCTATCTTTTAGTAAGATTACCTACCTTTTCGTAAGAATAGCCATCTTTTAGTAAGATTACATGTCTTTTCGTAAGATTACCAAATCTTTTCGTAAGATTAGCCATCTTAGGTAGACCCCTTCAAACAGTTACACTTAGGTCCAGACGCCTTAGAATAGTCTCAACTTAGGTTCATACTCCTGAACTAAGCCTCAATTTAGGTATAGACACCTTCACACAAATCTCACTCAGGACACCACCACGTCCTCATACACTCACAACCTCACATCAGGACACCGACACATCTACCTCACATCAGGACACCGACACGTCCACCCCACATCAAGACACCGACACGTCCATCTCACCTTCGGACACCGACATGTCCACCTCATATCAGGACACCGACACGTCAACCTCACATCAGGACACCGACATGTCCACCTCACATCAGGATACCAACACGTACACCGCACCTTAAGGCACCAACATGGTCCTCCCTTCGGACACCACCACGTCTGCGGACGATGATCAACACGGTCATCCTCCTTCACCCAAACAAGCAGTCCAGATCGAGACCCTTATATTTATCGATGACCCCACTTCCTCCATAAGTGACATCGCCGAGGGGTTTCTGTAAGTACTCCAATCCGGACCGCTCACCATCCGAGCATACGGAAAAAACCAAGGGCGAACTTTTGGAGGTCATAACTCCTTCATACGAACTCCGATTGAGACGTGTCATATATGGTTGGAAAGCTCTCAACGAGAACTAGCTTGCAATTACAAAAAATAAAATAAAATAGTTAGCCTGCAGAAGTGTCCGCGCGGACACTTTTGCAGGGTGAAAATCATAATTGCAAAATCCTCTTAAAGTCCACCAGATTCCCTCAAATCCCGAAAAACCAAAAAATTGGGATTGCAAAAGTGACCGCGCGGACCACTTTTTAATTTTATTGGGCCTATAAATAGAGGGCTCCCCCTCTCATATTTTACACACCTCCCTTCTCTCCTCCCTCCCCCCAGCAAGCTGGGAGCATTCCAAGGCATCCCGAGCCTCTTCGGCCCTTCTCGAGGCCTCCTGAGCCGCTCCGAGGTGCTCAGAAGCCCTCCCGAAGCCTTGCCGAGCTATCCTGAGATGCTCCCAAGCCATCCCGAGCGCTCCTGAAGCATCTCGAAGCCCTGCCGGTCCATCCCAAGCCATCTCGAGCCATTCCAAGGCATCCCGAAGCATCCCGAAGCCCTGCTGGCACATCCCGAGGCATCCCGAAGCACGCCGAACCTTTGCCCGAATCCACCTAGCGATCTCGAGGCATGCCGAACCTCTGCCCGAATCCACCTAGCGATCCTGAGGCACGCCGAACCTCTGCCCGAATCCACCTAGCAATCCCGAGGCACGCCGAACCTCTACCCGAATCCACCTAGCAATCTTGAGGCACGCCGAACCTCTGCCTGAATCCACACAGCAATCCCGAGGCACGCCGAACCTGCCGAATCCACCTAGGAAATCCGAGGCAGACTCGTGGACACGGTACATCCCAAAATCACGCCGAAGCTATGTTCGCAGACACCGGTCCATCCCGAGGGAATCCCGGTCCGTCCCGAAACACTATTCACACTCAACCAACACACTCCCAAGCGGAAGATAGACACAAACCAACATTGGTAAGGCCTCCTTCCAACACTATTTCAATTAATTTCAATGCTTAAATACATAGCATACAATGTAGACATCCTATTCAAAATGCATTTTTAAAAAGCACATACACACATAACTTTTAAAGAAAGAGGGGTATCGAAAGACTCGTGTATACGAGGCGACTCGGGTGAGCTCTGCTAATCTCTTCCTGAGGCGTAACCTGACTTCCAAACTCAAAATCTCATCACACAACAACTTTTACACTAAACAAAGCCTTTTCTCAATGTTTTGGGCTATAATAAAAATGGTGTGGAGATTCTACAAATGAAAAATGCGGCAAACGATGAACCAGCGCGAGATACACGGTCCGCGCGTCGGATCTGGGTAATTTCAGTAAGGAAGATGATTCTCGCCCTCTCAAACGAACTCGCGTCTCTGAAAACCCACCATCTTTGAATGTTGGTGAAGGAACTTTCGAAGCTAAGGAAGCAAGTGATAAGGTTGCCAGTTGGCTACAAGAGGGCTTTCAAATGCCTTCTGATGAAGACGGTATTTTTGAGTGAAGTAAGGAAATTGCCAGCGCACCTATCTTGACAGGATTTGATGTTTACTCAAGGGACCCCACTTACAGTATGATTGGAGGCGGGGTTATCCAACGCTCAAGCGACAAGCAACAAGTCGTGAAAATTGAAGAACAATATGTTGATCTTTCCCTGAACTACGCCGACCTTCAATTCTCCGGAGTAAGCCTTAATATTTCCTATCATGTTTCTAACTTGTTTCTCGCCAATATATTCTCTAACTTTGTTCCTTTTCAAAAAATTACAAGTACTCTTTTTGGATTGGGAAACAAATGCCAAACACTGACTTCTGAACTGGAGTCATGTGATAAATCTCACCAGCGAGCTCTTGCTGAGAAGGAGAAATACAAGAAGAAATTCATCACGTAAGAACAAGATCTGGCTGCTCTTCAAACTGACAAAGTAAAAGCTGACGAGGCCGTTAAGGCTTTTGAACAAACTGAGCGAGAATTACGCGGCGAGATGGAGGCTTTGAAACTAGGTTTGGAGGAGAAAAATAAACGCTTGGAGGCTGAGAATGTCAAGCTCAAGGAAGATGCCCTTCAAAATGCTAACTTGATTTCCCAGCTAAGAAAAGACATTGTTGAGGCGCTGAAATTACCCGGCATCTGGCATTTCCCGCCTTGCGGTGTTGTCAGTGGAGGTGTCTCGCTGTGTTTTTGCTTTGAAGAGTCGCCACGCCGTTTTTATTAAGCCCAAAACATTGAAAAAGGGCATCAGTTTAAAAATAAACTATTTTTGTGTGATGAGATTTTTGAGTTCGGAGGTCAGATGACTCCTCGGGAAGAGAATATTAGAATCTTAGAGCTCACTCGAGTCGCCTCATAAAAACGAGTCTTTCGAATACCCCTAATATTCTTTAACTGTTGTGTGTGTGTGTATGTGCTTTTAAAAATGCATGCTGTATCGGATGTCTACATTGTACGCTGATGTATTGAAATGTATTGAAATAGTGAGGGAAGGAAGCCTTACCAATGTTGGTTCATGTCTTTCTTCCGCAGGGGAATAGTGTTTGAGGATGGAATAGTATTCTGGTACGGACCGGGTTTGCTTCGGGATGAGCCGATTGTCTGCGGACAGAGTTTCGGCGTGCGTTGGGATCGCATGGATCACTCGGTCAGAGGTTCGGCGTGCGTTGAGATAGCAGGGATTACTCGGGCAGAGGTTCGGCTTGCGTTGAGATGGCAGGGATTACTCGGGCAGAGGTTCGGCGTGGGCCGGGATCGCCGGTTTGACTCGTAAAGAGCCGGAATGCCTCGAGAAAGACCAGGAAAGGCCTCGGAGTACCACGAGGGGCCTCAGAGTACCTCGAGAGTGCCTCAAGGCAGCGCGGGAGCATCGCGGGAGCGCTCAGAGAGGCTTCAGAGCACCATAAGGGGGCTCGAAAGGCGTCAGAATGATCCGAAAGGGGCCGAGGGTGTCTCGAGAGGACTTAGAGGGGTTCCAGAAGGCTGGGGGGAGAGGAGAGAAGAGGGAAATGTGTGAAATGAGGGAGGGGGAGCCCTCTATTTATAGTGCCAGATTTGGTGCAAGAAGGTCCGTACGGACCTTCTAGGTAATCCAGGATTTTGGTTTTCCTTGATTTGAGGGAATAAGTGGACTTTAAGAAGATTTAGCCATAATGGTATCTGGTTGCAAAGAGGTCCGTACGGACCAACCTTGCATGCAGAAAGGTCCGTACGGACCAACCATGTAGGTAGGTAATGATGCTTCCCGGGATTTGAGGGAATAAGTTGGACTTTAAGGGAATTCAGTAATCATTGAAGCAAAGAGGTCCGTACGGACCACATAGGCTTTTCCAATTTCTAAAAATTCCTAAAAAGTCCTTTTATCCCCTTTTGTCCCAGAAAGGTCCTTCCCTTGGTTTGGTTGGGGGTTTTTGAGGGTTTTGAGTGTCAAGGGTCTTCGAGACTGCGTTTGTGAGTCTGCGGTGTTTCCCATGTGCTCGGAAGAGGGTGATCCAGATTGGGGTACTTACAGAAGCCCCTCGACGATGTCACTTACGGAGGAAGTGGGGTCATCAATAAGATAAGGGTCCTGATCTGGATCGCGTGCTGGGAGAGGAAGTGACCGTGTAGGTCGGTGTGTGAGGACATGGCGGTGTCCTGTTGTGTGACCGTTTAGGTCAGTTGGTTGGACCCTGTGATAGGATTCTTACATATCCCTAGCGGGAATCAAGCGAGGTCGTAGTTCAGAGGTCGTGAAATTGTGAGTGTATGCGGGCGTGATGGTGCCCTGAAGTGTCGTGTGATAGTCGAGATCGACTGTGAGGACGTGGAGGCGTCCTGGGTGACCGTATAGGTCGATGGTAAGGACGTGGAGGCGTCCTGGGGTGACCGTATAGGTTGATGGTAAGGACGTGGAGGCATCCTGGGTGACCGTATAGGTCGATGATAAGGAAGTGGAGGCATCCTGGGTGACCGTATAGGTCGATGGTAAGGATGTGGAGGCATCCTGGGTGACCGTATAGGTCGATGGTAAGGACGTGGAGGCGTCCTGGGTGACCTTATAGGTCGATGGTAAGGACGTAGAGGCGTCCTGGGTGACCGTATAGGTCGATGGTAAGGACGTGGAGGCGTCCTGGGTGACCATATAGGTCGATGGTAAGGACGTGGAGGCGTCCTGGGTGATCGTATAGGTCGATGGTAAGGACGTGGAGGCATCCTGGGTGACCGTATAGGTCGATGGTAAGGACGTGGAGGCGTCCTGGGTTACCGTATAGGTCGATGGTAAGGACGTGGAGGCGTCCTGGGTGTGCAATCTTACTAGAAGATGGGTAATCTTACGAGAAGATCGGTTTGTGGCATAGGAGGACGTGTCCCATCTTAAGATGATGCGAGGGCATGGTGGTGCCCTAAGGATGTGGTGACCACCGAGGTCGATTGTGAGGACATGGTGGTGTCCTGAGATGGAAATTTTACGATTTTCCGAATCGAGTGGTTTAAAGCCTTCCGGGCTGGAGGTATGTCATGTATGAGGACTTGATTCGTCTTCTGACTGCGGTTTATGAAGGCATGGCTGCCTTGTGCTTTGATTGTGAGAGGCGTGAATGTCTCACGTTTTGTCCGCTAGGGGAAAAGTTGGACTTACGATGACTGCCGGTGTTCCTTTGTTGGGGATGTGCGTGGCCTTGTAAGGGCTTTTTCTGCTGAGAAGGTGACTTCGGGCTTACTTTGATGGCCGGTGGTTGAGTTGCCGTTTAGTGGGCGAAATTCGGGATTACGATGACGACCGGTGCTGGGGATATGCGGTCTTGTACGGGTTTGCAAGAATTCTCTTTTGACTTGCTGGGGAAGGAGTTCGGGCTTACGATGGCCGGTGCTTGAGTTGCCGCTTAGTGGGCGAAATTCGGGCTTATGTTGATGGTCGGTGCTTGAGTTGCCGTTTAGTGGGCGAAATCCGGGCTTACGATGACGGCCGGTGGTTGAGTTGCTGTTTAGTGGGCTAAATCTGGGCTTACGTTGACGGCCGGCATTTGAGTTGCCGTTTAGTGGGCGAAATCCGGGCTTACGATGACGGCCGGTGCTTGAGTTGCCGTTTAGTGGGCGAAATCCGGGCTTACGATGACGGTCGGTGGTTGAGTTGCCGTTTAGTGGGCGAAATCCGGGCTTACGATGACGGCCGGTGCTTGAGTTGCCATTTAGTGGGCGAAATCCGGGCTTACGATGACGGCCGGTGCTTGAGTTGCCGTTTAGTGGGCGAAATCCGGGCTTACGATGACGGCCGGTGCTTGAGTTGCCGTTTAGTGGGCGAAATCCGGGCTTACGATGATGGCCGGTGCTTGAGTTGCCGTTTAGTGGGCGAAATCCGGGCTTACGATGACGGCCGGTGCTTGAGTTGCCGTTTAGTGGGCAAAATTCGGGCTTACGATGATGGTCGGTGTTTGAGTTGCCGTTTAGTGGGCGAAATCCGAGCTTACGTTGACGGTCGTGGTTGGTGTTGCCGTTTAGTGGGCGCAATCCGGACTTACGATGACGGCCGGGGTTGGTGTTGCCGTTTAGTGGGCGAAATCTGGACTTACGATGACGGCCAGGGTTGGTGTTGCCATTTAGTGGGTAAAATCCGGACTTACGATGACGTTGAGTTGCCGTTTAGTGGCGAAATTCGGACTTACGATGACGGCCGGTGCTTGTGTTGGTTTAGTGGGCTAAGGGCTTACGTTGACAGCGCATTGAATCTCTTGAAATAGGCCTTTGGACGGCCGGGGGCAAAGATTATAAGGGCAAAGAAGTAATTTGGCCCCATGTTGCAAGAAGGTCCGTGCGGATTTTCTCTCTGCAAAGAGGTCCGTACGGACCAATGTGGCTTTAATTTCCCGATTTTGACCGGTGAAGAACCGAGGCAGCCCTTCCTTCTTCTTCTTCTAGTTCGTGCACCAGCGAGAGAGAGAAGGAGAAAACTCCATTGTTGTACCAAAATCCTTGAAAATCCTCCATAATTTAGCTTGAATTGCTTGTGATGGCGGAAGGATCAAGGAGAGGACGTTGTCAACGGAGCCAAGAGGCGATCGAGCAAAGGTGGAGCTTCAAAGGAATTGCATCTCCTTCGTGCCTTCTTCGAAGAACCCGGATGTGTTGTACCCGAATCCGGAGGTGCATAATCGGCGAGCTAGGAACGTCGGGGAGGTAAGAAATCAATTTCGTCTTGATTCCTTGCTTGAATTGTTGAATGCTAGAACTAGGTTGTAGTTTTCGCATATTTGGGGCTTTTGTTATTTGCCATGTTTTTTGTGAAATTCGTGATGAATTGTTGAAATTGAGCATGTAAAAATTGTGGGTATGTGAATTTTGTGCAAAAATGTGTAGATTAGCTCTTATTTGTAAAAATAAAGTGCCTCTCTTTGAAAATGCATGCTTTGGTGTTTTGTACCTTATGCTATTTCCGTGTGTACATTGTGAGAAAATTGCCATGTAGGGACAAATTTTGTGAAAAATGTGACATGTGCCGTGTTTTGTGACGGGTTTTGTCTGAAAGTATGTGCCGTGTAGGGACGGACTTTTCTTTTGAAAATGTGTAATGTAGTGTGTGCCGTGTTTTTGGTGACGGACTTTGTGGGGAGTTTATGTGCAATATGTGCCGTGTTTTGTGACGGGTCTTTTGAAAATGTGTCGTGTAGGGCTTAATCCCTCTGTTGAGAAAATTTGTACAGTGTGTGCCGTATTTTTGTGACGGGCTGCATGGGGAAAATTATGTGCAATGCATGCCGTGTTTTGTGACGGGTTGCATGTGAAAAGTATGTGTAATGTGTGCCATGTTTCGTGACAGACCCTTTTTTTATATGCTTTGGTATTAAATCTTGTGGTGACGTACCTTTCTTTGTGTTTACTGCGGGATGAGGGCTTTATGCAGGAAAGCCAAAAAGATGAAGTCTCGGGGGTCGCTCGAGGCAGTAGTGGAGCTGTGGCAGCAGTTGCCGGACATCTCTATGGGGGGCAGGCCGAGCCCTAAGAGGTTGGTGTATGCTTCCGGCTTGGGCGTGTTCGTGGAGAACTTGGCCGGGATTTCTGATACGAGGAAGAACAAGAGCATCTTCCTGGGTTTGTCTGAGTATTGGTGGGATACCACCCACACCTTCCATTTGAGTAGGGCGAGGTGACGGTGACTCCCACCGATTTTCTTTGCTATCACGGGCTTTCCTTGAAAGGAGGGCCGGTGCGGTGGAGGGACGGGATATCAGGAGGTCTTGGGTGAGCTGTTGGGCTTTGCGCCTCTTCCTCGCGAGGGCACAGGCATCTTGTACAGCGACGTGGAGATGCGGATTACGGCCAGTATTGGGGCCTATTGCCGTGGTACCGGCCTGGTGACGGCGGATCAGCTGGCACGCTCCTTCCTGTGGTTTGCCCTTTCCGAGACTCTGTTCTCGAATCACGCGACTACGGCTCCCTTTGCTCTGCTGGAGAGTTTGATTGATTTGGAGAGGGTTTGTGATATAGCTTGGGGCGGGGCGGGCCTAGCCGAGCTTTATTTCTCTTTGGACCGGTTTAGCGGCGTGGCCGGTTCTTTGAAATTGCTTTGATTTTGCTTTGGAGGTATGAGTTTATTCTTTGTTTTTGATTTAGCAATTTGTCATTTCTCCGTTTTCTTTTGTGAGCCTTTTACTGCTTTTGTCGCGAGGTGTGGTTCTATGAGATCTTAGGTGCTTCCCGTGGGATCGAGATGAGGCCATAGCGGCCTATCTGCTATGTTGGGGTGGGCCGTCCGGCGAGAGGAGGAGGACAGTAGGGGGAAGCTCACCATTACCTACGGGGAGGTGCGGGAGCATGCGGGGAGAGATAGCCGGCGGAGTTTGCTTTGTACCCACAGGCTCGGTATGGGGTTGACGAGTTTGAGGTGCTCCGTGGTGACGGCGCGAGAGGAAGATCTTTGCGGGGCACGACTGCGATGTTATGTACTTGGGAGAGAGGGTCTTACGCGGCATGGCCGGGTATGCTCCCCTGGCTCAGGGACCCGCCTTTTGGGATGATGGATTCCCGTGATATGGACGCGCTGGAGCTTGAGAGATATCTTGGCGGCGTGAGTGCCGATGAGTTTGTTTTGTTTGGAGAGGAGTATGGGACCTTCGTGAGGAGGAAGTTGAGGACGCCGCGGGTGTTGGCGAGGAGAGAGGGAGGATGGCCCGCCGGGTCCCAGAGGTTCCGGTGCACAGGCCGGATTTCACATATGTTCGTGGGGATTCATCGAGGCGGAGGGTGTCGGTACCCGTCCCTGAGCAGTCTCCTGCTGCCTATCGGGTTGACCCTGATATGCCAGTGAGTGTGCTTACTCTTTTCCGTCTTGGCATCTTTTCTGCATTTTTCTCTTTTTTGTATGCATGTATCTCTTTAGCTGAGCGTTTCTTTGGCTATTTGCTTGTGCAGGTCCCGAGGAGAGCCTTCGACACGTTGACCCGCCGTTATGTGGTGATGCGGTCCTTTGCGAAGAAGTTGGCGGGGAAGCTGTCTTGCCGGTCTTCGCGGCGTGTGCCGGCATACGATCCGATGCCTTTGAGGCATTTTGTGGACGTTCCCCCGCCGAGGTTGAGCCGGGGGCGGTTGGAGGGACCCTTCTCGGGCGGCATAGCATGGATGCGGGGCGTCTTCGGGAGTCCGAGAGGCCGCCGGTCTTTCACCGGTTCGGCCTTCGCGGGAGGCAGGGAGAAAGTTCGTCGAGCACTGCCTTCTTTGATCCTTTTGCCGAATTTGACCCTTCAGAGTATTTTGAGTACCCACCCCAGGAGGGGGTTCAGTATTCTGATGACGAGGGTGTGGCTGGCGAGTTTACCGATGTGCCTGACTTCTCGCTTGAGGATGTTGATGATGATGATGAGGAGTCGGATTAGGGCTCATTTTCTTTCCCTCTTTACATATCTCCTTTTTTTTTGTTTAGCACCAGACATTATGTGTACCTGTAATAAAACATTCGCATTTGCACCGCAAAATATTTTATTTTAAAATGTAATGCCATATTTTGTGATTCCCGGGAATTGTCCTAGGAATTGTTGCTATTTTATTTATTTGTGCATGCCACGTGTGCTGGGAGTGTGTTTGTGGGTAGTGTATGCTTGCCGGAAATGACTTTGGCTAGTGTTTGGGCAGTTTGGAGCAAGGTCTGGCAGGAACAGTGGTTGTTGTCTTGTTCTTTGGGAAAGTGGGGCCATGATGCAACAAGGTCCGTACGGACCAACTTGGGATGCAAAGAGGTCCGTACGGATCTCCTTTGCTTTTGGGAAGGGATAAGTGTTTTCCGGATGTCTGGACTTTCCCGCTTCCCATTTGCAGTCATTTCGAGCTTTCTTCCCCATTTTCTCTAGGAACCTCCATTTTTGCCATGGATTCTTCGTACGTTCCAAGAATTTTGCCAAGGCTTTCGCGGAGCGGCAAGCATACTTCCTTGAGCGGCTGAAAATGTGGATACGACACCGTATGAGGCATCAGAGGCGGGCTTTCGAGGTAAGGTTTCAACTTTGCTCTGTTTGGTCCCTTAAGGAGTTGGTTCTGATTGGGAATTGTTGCGGGTTGCCGCGAAGTTCTGGGATGTTAGGAGGCATGTGTATTGCTTCTCCTACAATGAGATGGTGCCCACCTTTGAGGATTTTCGTGCTTTGATTGGAGGACCGGAGGTGGAGGCCATCTCGCTTCCTTTGATTGGCGGTCTTTGCCGTGAGCGTGAAGCTTGCGTGCTTTCTTCGGACTTCGTTGGGAGAAGTGCGGGGCATGATCCTTGATTCGGGTCATATTGACATTTACGCGGCTGTAGGAGCGGTTTATGATTGATGATGAGAGTGATGTCTCGTGGGATGCATTTGCCTTGTGCGTGATAGCGACGCTTTTCATGGTCGGCTCCCTTGGGGTTTGCGATGGCGCTTTGCTAGATGTGGTTGGACCTTTGTAGAGTGGAGAGGATATTGTCCCGTTGGTCTTTGGGGAGACTCTTCATGGTATTGACCGTCGCGGCGGCGGGGATCGGTTCATGAGAGGGGAAGCCCGCTTTGCTCACCTTGTGGCTGCGAGAGAGACTTCGAGGCTATGCGTGAGGCTCGGCGTCGTTCAGCCGTGGACATTTGCTCGGCGTCCTCTTGTGTTGGATATGGATCGATCCGCACTTTGGGAGAGATGGATGGCACGGCTTGGTACGCATCGAGATCCGTTGGTGGGTTCCTTGGCTTTGGGGATTGAGACTAGGAGGGCCTTTCGGGAAGGGTCCTATGTTGTCGAGTTCAGGTTTGTCTTGGTCCTCCTTCTATATTCCGTCGCTTGTTTCCGGCGGTTCGGGATGAAGCGAGGAGCCTTTGTTGGGCTGGGATGACCTTGCTCTGCGGAGGTAACTCCTCTTTGTATGGCGGCTCCGGGTGCTCTTTTGTATTTTACGAGGGTATGGAAGTATTCCGCTTTCCCTCTGTGGTGCTCCTTAGACGTCGGGAGAGTGTCGTATTGACTACCCGGTACCTGGCACAGTATGAGCGGCGTGTTGGGCGGTCCCAAGTGGCTTTGGGAAGCGAGGCGTGGAGCGATTACGGGGCCCGATTGCCGTAGTAGCTATTGCCTTAGGAGTGCCGAAGCACAGTCGACCCTCGGGATGTTACGGGAGACACTTTGTTTGACTACGAGACTAGAGTTGACCGGCGACGGGGAGAGGTCCTCTTTTGCGGGCTCGCGGGGAGGAGATCCGAGCCGAAGCACGGGCGAATGAAGCCACGAGCTGCTGGATTGTTTGACTCTACGGGGAGGACCCACGATCTCGGGCGAGAGAGACGAGAGATGGCTCGCGTGGAGCGAAAGAAGACTCGCCGGGGACGAGGGAAGAAAGGGAAGAATGGCGAGGGACAAGCGCGAGATGGCGCGGAATGACCTCCTAGGTATCCATTCATTGCATTGCAAACACATTATTTGTTAAATGTATTAAGTTGTCTTTTAGCATGTTGTGAACTTGAGAGTAGACCGTGCTTGAACTCATCAAGAAATGTTGTAACCGTTAGTGATTTGTGATTTACTTTTAAAGCTTTGTCGAGACGCAAGATCTCTTGTTCGCTTTTGTTTCTTTTGTGAGCCTCGACGGCGTCCATCTTTGGACTTTTCTGTTGCATTTGCGGACTGAAGCAGCCTGGGCCTTGACGGCAATCCCTTTTGCTTGGGCTTTGTGTTTGGATGGGAGGTTGGATGATCCCTTGACAAGTCGTTTTGATGGTCTTTTCCGTAGCTTCCTTGCCTCTTGTTTGTTGGCGTCGGGCTCTTGACCTCATTCTTGTAGCTTCTGCTTGAGCTTATTATATTATTTTTTTGAGAGACTTTGCTCGAGCTCTTTTTTTTTTGAAGCGCGTGAGGGCGAAGACAAGCCCCTGGCTTGGAGTTAACACGGGTCAGTCATTTGACGCTGAGTGACCTCTTGATGTCCTTTGATGTTGCCGCCGTTGTTTTTACTTGGTCAAGGTGATGGTGGGGGCATGCTCTTGGAAAGTGCGTAGCTTGATGGAGGTCTTGATTGACATTCAAACTTTTGACTTTTTTGTGTGTTTTTAGACCGGACCAATTAAGGTTGCCTACGTTCCCCCGGACTAGAGGGCTCAGTGCACGTAGTTCGACACTACATGGAGTGCCAAGAGATGCACGGTTGTTCTTCTTTAGGCGAAGTATCTGCGAAGTTTGCTTCCGTTATTTGGATTCATGAAGGGATTGCCGTCTAGGTGCATCGGCTTCATAGCACCTCAGGAGAAGATCTTTTGAACCACGAAAGGGCCGATCCATGTTTGTTCCCATTTTCCCGATGGGTTGGTTCGAGTGGGAGGCTTTTCTTTGAGTACCGAGATCGCCTTCCACGATGTCTCGGGACTTGACCTTTCTTGTCAAAAGCTCTAGCCATTACGCTTTGGTAGGCTCGGACGTGTTCCATGGCCTTTAGTCGTCGCTCGTCTAGCGAGCCAATTCGTCGTGTCGGCCGGAGCCATTCGACTTCGTTGACGTCATTTTCAGCGGCACTCGGAGTGAGGAATTTCTAGTTCAAAGGGAGGAATTGCTTCCATCCGTATGTCGGGCGAATGGGGTTTCTCCGTGGCTATTACGGCCCGATGTTCGGTAGCCCCAAAGTGCAAGGTGCGGCTTCTCGGGCCAATCGCGTCCTCGGGTGGTCATTTTCGGATGATCCGTTCGAGGGTCTTGTTTCTTTGCTTCTACGGCGCCGTTCGTTTGTGGCCGGTAGGGAGAAGACTTGTGGCGTGTGATTTTGAATTCGGCCGGCGATGCATCGCATTCACCTTCGAAGTGGGAGCCGTTGTGCGATATGACCTCGTTAGGGATGCCGTATCGGCGAGATGATGTTTTCCTTGAGGAAATGTGCCACTTTCTTGGAGGTGAGTACCTTGTAAGACTTGGCTTCGACCCATTTGGTGAAGTAGTCGATGGCTACCAAGATGAACTCGTGGCCGTTCTTGCTGGCGGAGCGATTTTCCCGATGACGTCAATTCCCAGTGGCGAAGGGCCGGGCGTAGTCATGCGGTAGAGATCGTGAGGAGGTAGATGATTGAGGTTGGAGAACCGTTGGCACTTGTCGCGGCTTCGGACAAAGTGGATGCGATGCCTCCATGGAGATCCGGTAGTAGCCCATCAGGAGAATGATTTGCATTAGGGCTCGGGCGTTCATGTGGGGACCGCAAGCCCCATTGTGGACTTCGTTCATGAGCTCGTTTGCTTCTCCTGGGCGATGCAGCGTAGGAGTGGTCCTTGGTAGCGTTTCTTGTATAGCATGTCCCCAAGGATGACAAAGTGAGAGGCGAGGCATTTTAGGGCCATGATGCTCTTGGCTTTGACTCCTTCCCTGTGTTGGCCTTCTTCTTTCATGAAGGCGGTTTCCCCGTTCTTGAGGTATTGAAAGATCTGATTGTACCACGGCTCATTGATGGGCTGGGGCTCTGGTTCGATCTCGCGGCGGTGGCGGGAATTTCCTTTCGTCCTTTGAAGGGCTTGATTGCTTTTCCCTCGGGGATTTCCACAAGTGAAGCCAAAGTGGCTAAGGCGTCTGCGAACCGATTTCGGTCTCTCGGCAAGTAGTGGAAGGTGACCTCTTTGAATTGTGTGATGAGGTCCTCCATGCAGGCGTGATATTTTTGCAAGCCTAGGTCTATGGTTTTCCACTTGTTGGAAACTTGGTTGATGATCGGGTGAGTCCCATAGACCTCGAGTTTACGGACATTCCTTTCGAGTACGGCCTGTAGTCCGGCGGCGCAGGCTTCGTATTCGGCGGCATTGTTGGTTACCTCGAAATTGAGCTTTATGGCGATTGGGGTGTGCTCGTCCTTGGGATCGACCAAGAGCATACCGATGCCGTTTCCTTTTTTGTTGGCTGCTCCATCGAAGAACAGTTGCCATCGATTTTCGCCTTCGAGTGCGAAGATTCCTTCGTGCTGAAATTGTGGTTCGGGGCCTCGAGCCTCGTCGGTTGGGAAGTCAGCCAGTTGTTCGGCCATTGCCCGTCCCTTGATTGACTTTTGGTTCACGTACTTGATGTCAAATTCCGCTAGGAAGAAAGACCATTTGGCGAGCCTCATTGACAGAGATGGTTTGTCGAAGAGGTACTTGACTGGGTCCATTTTGGAAACCAAGTGCACCGTGTGCGACTGCATGTAGTGTCGTAATTTTCCGACGACCCATACTAGAGGCTGCGCTTGAGGTTTTCTCGAGGTGAGTAGTTGAGTTATTTGCCTTGAAACTTTCGGCGACGAAGTAGATGGCGTTCTCGACTCGTGACTCCTTCTTTTCTTGACAGAGCATGGCTCCAACCGCGGTGTCGGTCACAGTTAGGCATAGCAACAGTGGCTTCTCCTCGTGGGGAGGACAGAGAATCGGAGGACTCACAAGGTACGCCTTTATTTCTTCAAAGGCATCTTGGCATTCTGAGTTCCATTCGACGTCGGCATTCTTCTTCATTAGTTTGAAGATTGGCTCGCACATGGAAGTCAATTGATTGACGAAGCGACTGATATATTGCAGGCGGCCCATGAAGTTTTTCACCTCTGTTTGAGTTTGAGGTGGTCTCATTTCGATGATGGCCTTGATCTTTTGAGGATCAACCTCGATGCCTCGCTCGGTGACCATGTATCCCAAGACTTTGCCTCGGCTGACCCCAAATGTGCATTTGGCAGGGTTTAACCTCATAGAGTGTTTTCGGAGGCGGTCTTGAAGAACTTTCTCAGGTCCGTGAAATGTTGTCCATCTGATTCCTTCGAGTGGATGATCATGTCATCGACATATACTTTGATCTCTTTGTGGATCAGGTCGTAGAAGAGGGCAGTTGCTGCCCGTTGGTAGGTAGCCCCAACGTTCTTTAGTCCGAACGGCATTACTGTGTAGCAGTAGGTTCCCCAGGGGGTTGTGAAGGCTGTTTTTCTTGATCTTCTTCGGCCATCTTGATTTGATTGTAGCGGCAAACCCGTCCATGAAGGACTTGACCTCGAAATTGGTTGTAGTGTCTACCAACATGTCGATGTTTGGTAGTGGAAAATCGTCCTTGGGACTTGCTTTGTTGAGATCTCGGAAGTCACGCGGCGGCGCACTTTTCCGTTGGCCTTGGTGACCGTGACTATGTTGGAGAGCCATGTAGGGTATTCGATCACCACGATGAAGCCGACGCGGAGCATCTTCTCGATCTCTTCTTTGACTTGTAAAGACCATTACGGCTTGATTCGGCGTAGCTTTTGCTTGATGGGCTTAGCCTCGGGATTCAAGGGGATCCGATGTTCTACAATGTTTGGATCTAATCCGGGCATGTCTCGGTAAGACCAAGCGAACATGTCCACGAACTCTTTGAGCAGTGCAATCAATGCGTTTTGCTCTGCGCCGGTGAAGAAACTTCCAATTTGCGTCTCTTTTGGCTCTTCAGCAGTTCCCAAATTCACTTTGGTTAAAACCTCCTCGCGGCTTGGGCCCGGTTTTCTCTCGTTTTACAACATTCTTAAAGATGTGCTTAATGTATTGTTCGTTTAATGTATGCGCTTCTTTATCAAGTGAATCGTTATTAGATGTTTGTGTGTTAGTTAATTTATCAGTTGTTAAAGATGCAATGAGAGGATACTCGGAAAGATCGAAGCATTCATTAAGAGCATACGGGAATACATTATTGGCAATGAGTTCGTAATCTTCTGGCGTGAGGCCATCAGATGACTCGAGAGACTCAAATTCAAAGATAATGGACTCAGGATGGGCTTTGACCTTTGGACTCTAGGACTCGAGGGTCGGACCAAGTTGTTCGATCATGTCCTTTTTCTTTGGCGGTGGAGTCGGAGAAGGTGGCCCGGTTATTGAGTGGCAATGAGCTTGATAGGAGGCGGGGTTTGAAAGGCTTTGTGTCACCGTTCCCGATCATGGCTATCATAGAGTTATCGAAACAAAATCGATTAGGTCGGCACCTCGATTTCTTCATTGAAGCGAGGTGGAGCGGTGGCTCGTTCCAAGCATCGTCTGCGGAGTCTTTCGCTCTTGTCTTGGGCATTGCTAGCTCGAATGCAGACTCGTCCCTGCTTGTTGAAGGCGGGGGTATTGACGAGAGTTTTCGAGTTCTTACGCAAAGAGGGGTTTTCCCGAACCAAAATTCATTGTGAATAGTGGTGGTTGTGGGTCCGGCGAGGTGGTGCGTCTAGAAATGCTCTTCTGACGGGATTTGCCTTGAGGCCTCTGAATCTTGCAAGGTTTTGTTGGAGGTTGTCCATGGTTGTCGGCCAGCTTTGTTTGGCGTTGATCAGCTCTGTTCCCTTTCCTGTGTCTTCATTCAAGTTGTCATCTTTCTTTGTGAAGTACTTGGTCATGTCAAAGCTGTAAGGGCGAAGATCGGAGATTGCGTGCAAGCCTCTTTTGCCATTGGCGGAGCGTTTTCGTGCAGCTCGTTGGTCTTCCGCAGCGTCTTCGGGAGTAGGGATGTATCCCAGGCCATGAAGGGTATTCTGTTCCTTAATATTGATGATTTGTTGGGTACCACGATGGCGTTTTCCCAAACGAAGCCCGGGATGTAGTTCATGTGCTTCATCATTTTCATCGGGGAGGGATGCAGTCCCAAATCAAAGGCGAGGTCTATGTGGCACACACAGGCCTTTGGGCTTTCAATGGTGAACCCTGTCAGCATCATGCCATCATTGTCGTGTTTGATCTCTAAGATCGGGACGCCGTTTGTGTCGGTCCTTTCAGTGACTATGCTATCACCGTAGATGATGGTTAGATCTGTTCCTTGGACGAATTTTACGCACTGATGGAGGGTGGATTCCACCCCATTGATCTGGTGTAGCCATGGGCGTCCCAAAATGGCGGTGAACGTGATCGGGATGTCGATGACTTGGAAGTCGGTCGGGACCATCGCTTTCAGAACCACGGGTTGAAGGTGGCTATTCCCAGGCGGGCGAGACGTTGAGTCGTATGCCTTGATTACTGAGTTGAGGGTTTCGGATCGGTTGTTTTGATTCCTAGCAAATCCATCATTTTGGATGGAAGGACGTTCATGGATGATCCCCATCTACCAAGACCAGGGAGACGGCGCTCGTCAAGTTGAGCTGTTATGTAGAGAGGCTCATTGTGGTCGGCCCAAATTTTGGAAGGTCGAGCTCCGTGAAAGTGATGATATTGCTGTAATGAACATTGCCGATCATTTGAACCGCTTCATCAGGTGTCACAGTGATGGGAACCATGGTCTGGGCCAGGCTTTCTTCCAACTTGAGTTTGTGCGGGTAAGATGAAGTGAGTAGGGACCGAGTGAGATGTTAGCTGAGTACGCTTGAGGCGAGTTAAGACGGGATCTTCGACCTTCGGGTCGGGTTTCGGCTTCTTTGGCGTAGGGCCCCTTTTCGGTTCGTGGCTCGGGTATGGCTGGCCTTTTGTGCGCCCGTGGAGGATTCGTCGGGATTTGGCCAGGAACGTGTCAGAACGTTCACCTGCGGCTTTCTTTGCTTTGCTCGTCTCTCCTATTTACGTAATGAGAGGGCCTTGGTTGGCGAAAGGGCCATCTTGCGCATTTCGGTTCGTTTACCGTCATTGCTTTTGTTGAAGCGTCAACGGTGGCTTTGAGATCTTCCCAAGACGGGGTTGAGGTATTTGGATCCTCGGGCCGTCGGTGGCGGTGCGGAGCTCGTCCCGGTGATCATGGAGCGAGACATTGTCATGGCCTCGTGCGAGAGTTAGGGCGAGGAGATTTCTTTGGAGTAGATGACGTAATAGTCAAACTTTCTGATGGTTCTCGAGGGTTCCAAGCGTGGGGTCGCGGATTCGTATCTCTTCTTTAGTTTTTGTTGAGAAGAGGGTTTCTTCTTTCTTCGAGGGCGGCCCTCGTTCATTTCATCTTGGAATTCCATTTCCAGACAAGCGGTGCAATCGCAGACGTCCCACCAGATGTGTTCGTTGTTCGGCGGTGGTATCGGGACCTCAAGATGTTGACTAGACATGTCCTCCCCCAGGGGGTCTTGTGGCTTTATGTCGTAGCTGCATGGCTCGTATGAGGGCAACAGGTTGACTTCTGGGAGACCATGAGAGATGTTAGAGACTGTAGGAAGAGGCGTGCCTTTGGAAGTCCCAGGTGGTTGGGGGGGTGGCTAATGTTCCGAAGTGGTGCATGGCATCTTCGATCCGGGCTTGTTGTTCACCTTGGCGTTTCTCAATAGCCATGAGGACTTGCCAAACTTCTTCCAATGTTGGGAAATTTCTCGGGGTAAGGTCCGTTTTCTTATTTGTTATCCTTGACTTGGCCATGAGGATTTGTGGTGCCCGATGGCTGTCTTTGGGAAGGGTGTTGGACCTTGCGGCTTTGACCTTGGGAGAGTAGTTCCGGGTATTCTTGATCACTCTCGGTTATTTGGAGGGGGTGACGGGCAAGGTTTAGACACAGGAAGGCCTTTCGGGATAAGGGGGAAAGCTCACGTGACATGCAGTTTCCGCATCTTTTATTTTTTTTTCATTTTTTTTTTTTTTTGTTGTTTTAATTTACTTAAAACGTGTTTTCTCAGAATCCTAGGTAGGTTGGAAAAGATCGCTCTTCTTTTTCGCAACTATGCTAGATCTGGGTCGATGGAGACCGTACGTGCGGCTATAAGCCCCTCGTTTTGCACTTTTGTATTTCGACATCCCGGGGTGGACGGCCCGGGCGAGGGTCTATAGGGCAAGCGGTTTCCACCGGCCTAAAGAAAAATCGAACCTAAGGACCGAGGCTTTGTCATGTTCGTTTTAATGCGTTAGCCATGTGAATAGTGAACCGAGCCGGCCATTGAGTCAAGATCGGGTCAAGAGTTCGGCATGACCTCTCTTTACCTTGCTTGCAAAGGGATGCGTGACGTTAGGCGTTAGGTGGGTCATATCGTCATGGGCGACGTATTAAAGGCTTGATGACATGGTGTCATGTGAGCATGGATGTATATCGGGACGGAACATCGTGCAGGTGTAGCTTCGGAAAATCAAGATCGGGTCAAGATTTTAGCATGACCTTTCATCGCTTTGCTTGCGCAGGATCTTGAGTTTCGAGCTTCGACTCGAGAAAATGGCCGGCATGGGATATGTATCAGAGCTTGTATGACACGGAGCTGGGTAAAAACCAGAAGTACGGACAGAGTGTGACTCAAGACTCAAACGTGCGGGGTTGACGCTTGGCTAGGATGGGATGTTTGGAATGATCCGTGCGCATCGAGAGGCCTAGGAAGACCAAACGGAATGCAGCGAGACCACTCCGGGTTAAGGGTTGTAGTGTGCGGTGTATCCGGCGGCGGTGCGCGTAGCGTGCGGTGTAAGAGCGGCGGTGCGAGTAGTGTGCGGTGTAGCAGGCGAGCGGTGCGAGTAGTGTGCGGTCTCTAAAATTCTTTTACGAGTAAAACGAAAGTTTTTGAAGAATTTTAAATGTATGTACACGAGATGTATATTGATGCATTTTTTGTATTTTTATTTTTTTTTGTAAATAAAAAAGTAAAGCACATGCACACACACACAACAATTAAAGAAAGGGGTAAAATGAAAGTTTGACCCTCATCATTGTTTTAAAAATCTTTTGTTTTTTTTAAAAAGTTTTTAAAACAAAAGGTCCCCAGCAGAGTCGCCAACTGAAATTACTCGGATCCGGCTCGCGCGCGTTGGCCCGGCCATCTCGCATTTCGTGCGTTCGCGTTCGAAGTCGCCGGATCCGATAGGCAGCGCGATCGCGCCCCGGCATCTGGCTCGTTCCGTTTTGCGTGTTGGAGGTGTCTCGCTGTGTTTTGCTTGTAGAGTCGCCACGCCGTTTTTATTAAGCCCAAAACATTGAAAAAGGGCATCAGTTTAAAAATAAACTGTTTTTTGTGTGATGAGATTTTTGAGTTCGGAGGTCAGATGACTCCTCGGGAAGAGAATATTAGAATATTAGAGCTCACCCGAGTCGCCTCGTAAAAACGAGTCTTTCGGTACCCCTTATATTCTTTAACTGTTGTGTGTGTGTGTGTATGTGCTTTTAAAAATGCATCTTTGTATCGGATGTCTACATTGTACCTTTGCTTTATTGAAATGTATTGAAATAGTGTAGGAAGGAAGCCTTACCAATGTTGGTTCGTGTAATACGTCTTCCGCGGGAATAGTGTTTGAGGATGGAATAGTGTTTCGGTACGGGCCGGGATTGCTTCGGGATGGCCGGTTGTCTGCGGACGAGTTCGGCGTGCGTTAGGATTGTAGGTTGCACTCGGGCGAGAGGTTCGGCGTGCGTTGGGATCGCGGGGATCACTCGGACGAGAGGTTCGGCGTGCGTTGGGATGGCGAGAGTCACTCGGGCGAGTTTCGGCGTGCGTTCGAGTTCTCGGTTTGACTCGGAAAGAGCCGGGACACCTCGGGAAAGACCGGGCAAGGCCTCGGAGTACCACGAGGGCCTCGAGTACCTCGAGAGTGCCTCGGGAGCGCGGGAGCGTCGCGGGAGCGCTCGGAGAGGCTTCGGAGCACCGCGAGGGGAGCTCGGAAGGCCTCGGAATGATCCGAAAGGGCGGGAGTGCCTCGAGAGGACTTAGAGGGTGCCGGAAGGTGGGGGGAGAGGAGAGAAGAGGGAGATGTGTGAAATGAGGGAGGGGAGCCCTCTATTTATAGTGCCGAGATTTTGTGCAAGAAGGTCCGTACGGACCTTCCGGGTAATCAATTTTGGTTTTCCTCGATTTGAGGAATATGTGGACTTTAAGAAGATTTAGCCATGATGGTGTACGGTTGCAATAAGGTCGTACGGACCAACCTTGCATGCAATAAGGTCCGTACGGACCAACCATGTAGGCAAGTGATCATTACTTAGGGATTTGAGGAATATCTTGGACTTTAAGAGGATTCGGTAATCATTAAAACAAAGAGGTCCGTACGGACCATGTTTGCTTTTCCAATTTTGAAAAATTCCTAAAAAGTCCTTTTGTCCCTCTTTGTCCCAGAAAGGTCCCTCCACTTGGTTTGGTTGGGGGTTTTGAGGGTTTTGAGTGTCACGGGTCTTCGAGGCTGCGTTTGTGAGTGCTGCGGTGTTTCCGTGTGCTCGGAAGAGGGTGATCCAGTTGGGGTACTTACAATAGGGGTCCATCAAGTTGAAATCCATTTTACCAATAAACCCCTAGCCCATTTTAAAATATTTCATAATCCCGAAACTACCCCTCTCATATTCTCTCTTCTAAACTGCTTATTTATTCATTCTCTCTCTATACGCAATCTCCGGACATGAGCTTCCATGGCGAGCTTCCAATTCCTCTACAACTATGGGATCATTCTCCAGACAATTCCTCTCCTCCAATTCCTCTCAATCGATTCGAAGCCATGCTCTGCTCCGCCTTCGCTCCCGTCCACGGCCGATGCAACACTTCTCCTAACTTGCACGAGCTTACGACTAATCGTCACCACCGGCGTCGGTCGTTTAACCACATTGACCTTCTCGAGGGTGCCGCCGCCGGTGGAAATTCACAAATCGCTTAATGCTCCTTTCGAATTACTTCTCAGAGGATGTTGCGGATTTGGCTTTTAATGGGGTTGTTGATTGATGTTACGAGAAGGATTAGTGGGCGCTAATGTCGGTATTGTTAGAGTTGGGCTTTGGCTTCGTGAACGAGATTATCCTCTTGGCCTCCAAGGTGCGCATTCTCTCCTATTCTTTTACAAGTTCTTGGGTGATTTTTATTTAATTTCTCATTGGTTGTCATTAAAAGAATTTGAGATTTCATATGCGAGAATGCCGGCTTTCTTTTACTCGGCCAGAGTTTAGGGGAAGAAAATTTTTAATCTACGGATTAGAGTTTGTAGGCTCGATCAACAGCATGTGCACACTAATTGCTTGTTTGATTAGAAATGTATGGCTATCATCAAATGTCATTTAATTGAGCGTAGAATGGTTAACTCTTGATTCTCGTTTTGATCTCGCTTTCGATAATGTTTTGTTGTAGAGGTGGGAGAGATTGATGAGCTTCTACATAATGGTGATGTTGAGCAGAGTTGAGAAGTAAATAAGCTATCAACAAACAAAGAATTTGCATTGTCTCGGGAAGCCGGTGGTGGCGGTTTCCATATGGCGACCAATTTTAGCGAGAAAAGGAATTTACCCATAAATTGCGGTGATTCTAGTTTCTTGCTATATTTTTGGCGGCATTTGCCGGGTTATTTGTTGGAATTTGAATATGTATTTAGGTATCAATTTGGAAAATCCTTTTTATCCAGGTATCTTTGTTTCTTGATGTAGCTAAAGAAGTTTGGCGGCATTTGGTTATAGAGAATACTCGGTCCGAGATTCTATTCGACTACTTGATACATGTCGTGGCTATTAAGTTGTTTGATGGCTTACATGGATAGATTTTTTACTTTAGTAATTGAATGCTTTGGTGAGTGTTCCTATGTTTAAAGAATCACAAAGTTCGGTTGAGGTATAGAATAGATAAGTTTGGGATGTTGAATAGAAGGAAGTATAGATTGTCAAAGGATTGTTCTTGTATAGAAAATGTTGTTAAAATTTTGTATAGATCTAAGATGATAGCTAGGTTGTGTTTAGTAGTGGAAGGTTGTAATAAAGTGCGCTAGAAATAGGCCTAGCTTGTTAGGCTTTGGCTTACATGGATTAGATTTTTGCTTTATGATTCAAATGCTTTGGTGGGGCCTTTTCTTCTTGCGGATTCAATTGTGGGGTTTATATGCATGGTTGCGAGGTGCATTTCATCCCAGGCTTCATTACAATGTTTGGTGTGTGTGTGTGTGTGTGTATGTTTTGATAATGTTAGTCTTAAAGGTAGTGAAATGTTTTTCTGGCACTTCTAAAATTGTGAAGTCGGTTAGCGGTTATTTATGAATGTGAAATGGTTTGGTTTTTGACCTTTATAAACTAAGAGACTGTGAGGTCAATTTCACAGGTTAATTTGCTACTTAGGTATGTTTGGTTTACTAGATTATTTATCGATTGTTGATGATTGTTTGTGCACAAGCCTTATTTGTGAGTCATTCAATTCGGTTATAATTATTGAGGTTACTTTCTCGGTTATTGATTGCATGCGTAAGCGTAGGCTGATAGATTTCACTTTGTTTTTATGTCATTCTTTTATAAAGAGCAACCGTGAGGTCTATTTCACGATTGTTGGTTGTGATGTGAATAAGCTGTGAAATATTTTTCACCTTTACTTCCTAAAGCTTGTGAGGTCGGTTTCAGCGATTATTTATGAATGTGAAAAGGTTTGGTTGTTGACCTTTCTAAACTAAGAAGCTGTGAGGTCAATTTCACGGTTATTTTTGCTATTACTACTTAGTATGTTTGGTTTCTGCTCGTTATTTATCGATTGTTGATGATTGTTTGTGCACAAGCTGTTGAGGTCAATTTCTCAGGTTATGTTTGTTGAGGTCACTTTTTCGGTGTGTGCACATAAATGTGAGGTCAATTTCTCGGTTATAGTTATGAAGTGTTATTTTGTGTGTCATTCCTTTTAGGACAAGCTGTAGGAGCAAGTTTCCACCGGTTGTTGGGTTTGATGTTAAATAAACGTAGTAATGCCAATTTTCCACCGGTTATTGTGCATGCTTGTGAATTCCATTTCAAGTGCCGGTTATTTTTAATACCATTCCTTTAGAGACATTGCGTAGAACAAGTTTGCAGGTTGTTGGGTTGATGTAAATAAGCGTGTAATGATTTAGCGATTATTGTGCATAAACGTGTAATGATTTGCACATTTTCAAGATGAGAAATTATGTTTATGCCTGCCATTGTGAGGTCAATTTCTCGGTTATAGTTATGAGTGTTGAGGATACTTTCTCGGCTATTGTGTGCATAAGCGTGTTGATTGATTTCCTTTGTTTTTATGTCATTCTTTTATAGAAACAAACAGTGAGGTCTATTTCCACCGGTTGTTGAAAAATAATTTTATTTTATTTATAAAATTTGAAATATATGATGAGTAAAGCTTGTTTGATTCGGTCTTGCGCGATATGGGATTAAAACAGTGGTCTCGGATTATTTTTCGACTTTAAAATTTTAAGATATTGTATTTTAAAAATTTAAAGAGGAAAAAAAGGAAGAGAGAGAAAGAGAGAGAAAGATATTGTTATTTTAATTTTTTTTTTTTAGATATTATACGTAAAAAGAGAGAGAGAGAGAGCGGCGGGGCGTGGGAGGATGATGGACACGTGAGTGGCGTGAGGAGTGTGTGGTCGAGGTATTTTTGATCCAAAAAAAAATTATAAAGACTTATTATTGATATGTTTTGAAATATATATATATATATATATATATATATATATATATATATATATATATATATCTTTCTATATATATCTTTCTGCCTATATATATATATATATAAAATGGTAAATAATTAATTTTGAAAATTACTCCAAGGAGGTAGTCTTTTGTCTATATTATTAAGTAGGTTAAAAATGGTCCAAACAATTACTATATCTCCGGCCGCCATCAATCAATTATGTAAAAGGCATAGTTTGAAACAAGTGGCAAGGACAAACTTATCTATTACAAAGAATTTCCTGTAATTAACATCCATAAAATTCACCCTCTCCTTTAACTCTCCTTCCCTCTTCTATTTTGTTTGTTTCTTTTGTTTGGCAAAAGACTAAAGATGTTAAGTTTCTCTTTACATCTTTTGACTTTCATTTGTTTCACATTAGCCCTAACAATTTTATAAGTTTGTATTCATCTCATCAACTTTTTATCCCATTGGTTTGGCCTGTTAGAAAGTATTTTTTAAAGGGAACTAATATGGCATAGCCTGAAATTCACTTAGGCTCACCATCTATCCCTGGGTTCATACCCAATAAGCAAAGTTCTGTCAACCTACATTTACCCTCTCCAATTATACACAAAAATCTCACATTACACTCCACTTACAAAAATTTGTCCCACTTTTTCTAACCAATATTTTATTAAAAGAGTATCCCACTCTACTCTTTTTTTTTCCCTTTTATTCTAACGAACGTTAGAAATTTAAAGAAAGTAATAATGTGCTTGTCTCCCTCACGATGAATGATGGCTTCCTATTTGATCATTCTCATTTTTAACTTTTTGCTACTTATTTTTAATATAATTATGTCACTCTTATCATGTAATTCAATTAAAGAATTATTTTATCTATTATTTTATTCCTCCATTTATTTAATTTGCTCATACTTTCATATATACAAAAATTAATAATAATAATAATAATAATAATAACTCAATTTCTTACATTAATTAATTTTTATTATTTTTAAAAGAAGTTATTTAATTTTTTTAGTGGAGTTTTTGTTTAAAAATATTTTCTTATTGTAGTTAAAATAATATAAAAAGACGTAATAATCCCGCATGTGATATGCAAACGACCAATTTCGACTTGCGTCCTTTAGGATACGGGATGCAAAGTGGGATGATTTTAACATTGGCTTTTCAAAATGAAAAGAATTTCGTGCAAGGGTGCAAAGTTAGAATTTAATGTATAGTTGAGGGGATAAAAATATTTTGGCCTCTATTTAATGATATAACAACAACATTATTTGATTTCAAATTCAGGTCGGCACATCCATAATTATTAGATTACAAGACTTTGTATAGTATTCTCATTCATTTTCTTTTACTTCTACGTTCTACTTACACTAAAAGTAGTATTAATAACTACTCCCTCATAGTCCCATCTTGCCCCAGAAAGCTTTTCGTTTTGGGCGTCCGCTTGTTTAAGAATTTCCAAAATGGAAGCTGTAAATGTTATTACCGCATTTCATTCTCTGCCCATACGTTATTTTAATACTTTCAGCAACGCCGTTATAATTGCTATTTCCTCGCTCATTTTCTCTCTCTATTTAATTTTTCACACTCATGACACTTTTTCCGCTGGGTTCTCTCTGCTGCAATGCGCCAATAATATTCCTTAATTTCCGTGCCATTTCAAGAATTTCTTTAAGTGGAGCGGGACGGAGGGAGTATATATTGGTACAAATAACCATTTTTTTAAAAAGTAAGTTATAATGAAAAGAAACTTTTATGGTTATGAAGTTACGCCACGTAAGGAAATTTTGGAAGTGTTTGGTAAAATTAGAGCGCCACATAAAGACTTTATTTTATTCTCATTTTTTCTATTACTTATACTAAAAAAGTAATATTAGTAACTAAATAAAAGTATAAATAACAGTTTTTATAAAAGTAAATTGTATTCATGCGAAAGAAAATGGGTATATAACTAGTATTTATAAATAATATTGGTGTCCAGTTGTTGTAGTGTTGTTGTAGTGAGTAATTTTACTAACAATAACTATCCAAAGTCCACAAATTTCGGTATTTGTTGGGATATAACATTATAGGACATATTCTCTCTTTCTCACCGTAAAGCGCACATTTTTCATTTAAAAGTGTCCCCAATTCAGAGTACACGCTTCACTGAGAAATTGAAATGTTTTATTATTTTTATATTAATGTAACTC